>CM075468.1:2132500-2137500 GCA_037950665.1 Hypophthalmichthys nobilis | reverse complement strand
TTTACACTCAGCAAAACGGCTTTAACCCTTTTCCTTTGCCTCCACTGTTCACCTGCTGCCTCCACTTCACTCGTTGCTTTTATTTATGAAGCTTTATTGTCTTTTACAAAAAAAAAAACTTTTTTTGTGCACATATCATGTGTTGATTACAGCAGACTCATTGTATTAAAATTGTTATCTGGAAAACCTACACACCAGATTTTTATGATTTTATAGGAGTTAGGTTTCAATAACACAAATATTAAGATATATAAGAACTATTGCAATGAATAGTCTGAATTTTCCAAAATAATTAGAGCTTATGGTTAGTGATTTGAACAAACCCCAAACACTAATGAACTCAAGTAACCTCAGTGAGTAATATTTTATTATTACAAATCATGTGTCTTGTTAAGGAGAGATGTGTTGGATGAAAAAATTGATGCAATTTTTATAGTCTCAAACTATTCTTGTATTAATTTAGTTTTAGTTTAGTTTTTAGTGTATTTTTTTAGATTAATATCCTAAAGGTCACAAAAATTGACAGCTTGAAAGCTCTCTCACATGCTCTGATTGGCTAATCCCACTTTTGCAGTGCATCATTCATTGCTTTTAGCATCTGCATTTCTTCATCAAACAAGCTTTCCTTAACATATTTGAGTACCTCATGAATATGAATTAATATTTGCATCTTAATGTCGACCCTGTGTAGGCAAAAGTTCGGGAGCTGGAGGAGAAATGCCGCAGTCAGAGCGAACAGTTTGGGATGCTGTCACAGGAACTGGATAAGTTTCGGTTTCAGGCCTCAAAGATCGACCTGTCGGGCCCCGGCCTGCTGTCAGGCCCCAGTCTGACCCAGCTGACCAATGGGGTCGGCCTGCCCAGTGAGACTGGTACGCTAAATTAACCCTTGTCCTGTGTTGAAAATCCTTTACCTAATTTGGTGTTCTGGGCCTTTTAAATTGCTTTTAAATCTCTCATTATGCTATATTTTCACCAAACATTGGATTAAATCTTTTTTGCAACTTGTTTTCTTTCAATTAGAAGAAAACAAGTTGCAAAAAAAAACAGACTTTCACATGCGCCTGAGAAACTTTTTGCTTGCTTACGCATTACAATTTCCGGTTTATGTATGCTAACTATAACCGATTTCCTCTGTGCAGCACTGCAGTTTTACTGTAAAGAAAACAAGATTATGGATGTGCATGAATTAAGATCTATTTGCTTAAAATTTGGCTTTTGTTAGGGCAGTATACCTCTAATATCACGGCCTTATGTCTGCTTTAACGCATCCTCTGTGGCAGCTGAGAAATTGCGCGGTGAAATGGGCTGATGGTGCAATATGGCAGGGTGCATTGTCCTATTGGCCAAGTTCAAAGGTCCATAAAAAAAGACTGATACAGTAAAAAGTGCTCAAAATTTGGCTTTCATTAGGGTAGTACATATTTCAAGGCCTCATGTCCACTTTAATGAATTTAACTCTTTGGTGGCAGACAAACCGCGCTGTGAAATGGGCTGATGGCGCAATACGGCTGTGTGCATTGTCCTATTGGCCAAGTTCAAAGGTCCATAAAATGAGACTGATACAGTAAAAAGTGCTGAAAATTTGGCTTTCATTAGGGTAGTACATATTTCAAGGCCTCATGTCCGCTTTAATGAATTTAACTCTTTGTTGGCAGAGAAACCATAACGCGAAATGTGCTGATGGCGCAGTACGGCTGTAAGGATTGTCCTATTAGCCAAGTTCAAGGGTCCATAAAACAAGACTGATACAGTAAAAAGTGCTAAAAACTTGGCTTTCATTAGGGCAGTACATATTTCAAGGCCTCATGTCCACTTTAATAAATGTAACTCTTTGGTGGCAGAGAAACCGCGCCGCGAAATGGGCTGATGGCGCAATAGGTGGCTCAGTGTGCATTGTCATATGCTGTGTTTTCTGGAACACAGCCTAAGTACTGTATATGTGTCTGAGAGATCCATAAGTGGATTCCGTCTGCATTATCCCCTCTTTTTCCAGGCACAAATGCCTCATGGGAAGACATCGCTTTCTGGAGTTTGGAGGGTAATGAAGCCCTCTTTGATGCCTCTGAGCCTGGTACTATTTAACTTGGTTTCGTTCTAGGCTGTGTTTGTCCTGAATGGAAGACGTCACATGTCTGCCTGCATGAATAACACATGGAGTGTGACCATGGGCAGAAGGGGTCACATCCATGAAGAATGTAATGAGCTAGAGCTGGGCGATATGAAAATATATACCCTGAGAAATAAGTCTATCATACCGCCCACCCCTATCCTGAACCATAAAATAAACCGCTTTGTGATGTTGTAGATGTTCTGTGTATTGACGATGGTACTGTTTGCAGTTCTCACCTTGTTAATATAAGGTTTGTGTAGGTATTTTGTCATATGAAAATTATCACTTACATAATTGGTAGAACATTGCATGTCTCTCAGCTTTGTGAGGAAATGATTGGCTGCTTTATTCTGACGAACCAATCACAATTCTACGGTGATCCATGACAGCTGCTTCTTGACTATGTTCAGAATGGTACACTACCATATTACTTATACTATGTTTGCAGTATTGCTTTCCAAGATGATAATTAATAATTGGACTTTTTCTAAATTAAGCGTGCAACCTAGTAAGGTCATGTAGCAAAAGTGTGGCATACTATATTGCATGAAATGGCATACTGTTTCATGTACTAGATTTAAATTCCCCCTGCAGTCAGTAATTTTATCCCTTAAAACTAATCAAAATCACATATTTAAATGTTTTTGCACATTTTTTGTGTAAATCTTGATTTTCACTGCATGGTGTCTTTAAAAATAGTACTGTATGCAGTATGCACTGCTGTATGTACTCCATTCTGAATCCGAACATTGTCTTAATTTTCTGCTGTATATGTGGATGCATTATTATGTTGCTCACGCAAATCTAACAGCATGTTTAAATGTTAACACGCACTCGCACAATTTCTGCTTTGCACTTTTGTGTTTTTATTTGCCTCTTTCTGACTAATCCACTGCAATATAAAGAAGTTGCTGATGGAAATACTCAATGAAAATGACAAGTTTGTTAGATTCATTTTAAAGCAGGCAAACGATGAATGAATGTAAGCAGAGGGAGGAGGTGAACGACTAGAGTCACCAATACACACAGATAAATCAGCTAAACATGTGCACACATATCTAACTGTTTTTTTGAGAACATAACTTGTGTGTGTTTCATTGAAGAAAGACAGTCATACTGGTTGCATTTCTCTGGGCTCATTGCATGCTCTCTTCTGCCCATGTTAGATGTTGCTGCGGTCTTGCGGACGGGCTCCACTCCACATGCGGCTGAACTGTCACGTCCCGAGCGCTCACCGACCACCAAACACCGAGAGCTGCCCGCCATCAGCGTGAAGTCCGGCTCCACATCCAGTCCCACGCCACCCCGATCCGAGACCACGCACCTCTCCCCTAAATCCGCCGGCTCTCGCCCGGCCAGTCCCCGAAAGGCCAGCCCTACACATGAGGTGAGGAAAAAATACACGACTACAATCTAAAAAATGCTGGGTTAAAAACAACCCAAGTTGGGTTAAATATGGACAAACCCAGCGGTTGGGTTAAATGTTTGACCAACCTGCTGGATAGTTTTATTTAACTCAACTATTGTTTAAAAAATCACTACATGGCTGGCTTAAAATAAACCCAAAATAGGTTAATTTTCAGTATTTTGATGTTTATGTTTTACATTTAATGTTTTTTTAGCTATTTGAATAGCTATAAGAACATCAGCATGTCCTCATAATGTAGGTCAAACCAGTACACACGCACACACACGCACACACACATACACACACACATACAGTATATACTATATTTCATAAAGTTGATTGGTGATAAACATGGCAATAGAATGCAGTTAGAAAGCCCCTAAAATTTAAGATATCAGGGCAAAAATGCCCCTGTATGAGTTTTTGTCTCATATTTATATTATGTTTTATAGTTAGGCAATATTACACGAGTAACGAGCGCAATATCACACAAGAGATGCAAAGTTTTTAAAAACTTTTTTATTTAGAGTATCATTTCATTAAAAAAACTTTTTTGCGGATATTTTATTTACATTTACTTGTCATGACTTTCTTTCTTTTGTAAAACATAAAAGAAGATATTTTGAAGAATGTTTGTAATCAAACTGTTTTGGTCTGTAAATATATCTACACACCAATTCAGATGCAGCTTCTGAAAAAAAAAAAATCATGGCCGTCGTAGCTTAAACATAAATTCTATGAATAAAATAAAATATTTCTTTCTAAAGCTACTTTTTTTATGTTGTCTATTTGATGTTTTTCTCATTTAACACAATAATGACTGTAAATTATTCTTTGGGGGAAATTTCTCACCCAAATTTGTGTGATTAATTTGCGATTAATTATAAATTAAAAATTTTAATTGCTTGACAGCCCAAATATATATATACCTCTTATTGCTATAATTGATAATATCTTTATTTTAAAAAAACTGTAATTGCAAATTACCATTAGCCTACTATTATATGCTCTATAAAAAGTGTTTCGTTTGAAATGTATGATGGATATATAGGCATAAAAAACTAACAAAAACAACAAAAATACTAAAACTTTAAAATTAAAATATAATTAAATCAAAATAAAACATAAAAAAATATAAAAAATGGAAAATACTATAATAGTATATTAACAATATTAAAATAACGCTGCTCACAGGTGCATGTCTCTAATACAGGGTTTGGAAACCTTTTTCACATGAACTGGGACTGAATAAAATAAAAAAAGTTACAAACTTAGACCCACAGTGTTAATTTAACTCCACTTTTTTTGTGTGCAGAATCATCTAGAATGCAGATCATTTGTTGGCTTCTTTCTGGGTTGAATTTCATGAATGACAGGGTTGAGTTAACCTTCGAGCGTTTTTTGAGGTTTAGCTGTGAAGTTCAAAAACTGGTCCTGGGTCAGAGTGCAGACGCTCTCCGGAGCGCGTGCAGCTGTCTA
>CM075468.1:2032500-2127500 GCA_037950665.1 Hypophthalmichthys nobilis | reverse complement strand
TTCAGGCAAATTCCGTGATGAGTGGCAATGGACTGGACGGATTTAAGCCAGGGCTCTGACTTGGCCACTCAAGGACCTTCTTATCCTTAAGCCATTGCTTTGACCTGCCCATCTTCAGCTGTCTAGCAAAGGGACACAGGTTTTCCTCAAAAATGTGGATGTACTTGGCAGCATCCATTTTCCCTTCAATCCTGACCAATCGTCCAGTCCCCGCTGAAGAGAAACATCCCCACAACATAATGCTGCCACCACCATGCTTCACAGGAGGTGTGGTGTGTTTTGGGTGTTTTTGCCAAACATAGTGCTGAAAGAAAGAAGCCTTTCCTGAAAAAGTGCCACACTATGCAAAAAACACACCTGGAAAACTGATGCCATCTGGCAAAAGGTGCTATGGTCTGATGAGACCAAAATTGACCTTTTTGAACTGAACTCCAAGCGGTATGTTTGATGAAAATTATTGAGGAAAAACTGTGTCTCTCTGCTAGACAGCTGAAGATGTGCAAGTCATTATTCGCCTTCCAACACAACAATGATCTTAAATATACCGCCAAAAGAACAACTCAGTGGCTTAAAGATAGGAAGGTGAGTGTCCTTGAGTGGCCAAGTCAGAGCCCTGACTTAAATCCCATAGAAAATCTGTGGATGGACTTGAACATAGCAGTCCATTGCCGCTCACCATGGAATTTGACTTGAGCAATTCTGCAAGGAAGAATGGGCAAATATTCCCCAATCTAGGTGTGCAAAGCTAGTACAGACATATCCAAAAACATGAATGGCTGCAATTAAAGCAAAAGGTGGCTATGAAGTACTAAATCAAGGGACTGGAGACTTTTCCAACCCTGTTATTCTAGTTTTTCAATTTTTGATAATCCTCCAGAATGTTTTAAAGCGGTCCTTGATTATGATTTCACTTTTTTAACTTTAGAGGAGAATTGGCTGGATGGTTGTGGTTTGCCATTGGTGGATCTCATGTGATTGACAGGTCGCGCCACCCTCGTGTCAGTAAACACTTCATCAGAGAAGAGAAGAGATGTTTCTGCAAGAGGGAGGGGAAGTTATTTTGATTAAAGATTGCGAGGCACAATTTAAAATGATGTGCACGGTTGAATCATTTATAATAAACACTGCACTATTCCAAGAATTACATGAATTGTCCATTTAAATTTCATGATGACTTCATATTCACAAAGAATTCATTTTCACAAGAGCAAATTTAGTACTTTTGAACTTATGTATGCGCTTGTTAGAATTCAAGCAGCATAGTAAACGTCAAGACTGTGAGCTGCGCTTACGTTTTACTCTGGGATACACAGTTCTATGGTATTTTAGATTTTTACACATTTAACAGGTGAGAAGTATTATTTAAATAATTGAATCCAATGTATATTATTCTTGCCATACAATGAAGGTGGTTTACTTGGCACAGAAGCATTAAAAGTGGTAGCCTGTTTCCTAAAACATGGATTTATATGCTATATGTTAATGTTGTCACCACATTATTTGACATGTGGTGGTACTATGCATTTTGGTTGACTGCCTACTTTACTAGTATATGAAATATATGGAACGCTTCTAGCTGTGTTGTTGCATTTTAGAATTTACCAGGATGCTGTTCATAAAACAGATTTTTAAAAAATATGAGTAATCAGCCAAAAAAAAAATAGCATTGGAATAGCATTCTCTGATGAAACGTTTACAAGACTGGGAACATGTATTAAGAAAGGGTCCATTGTGATTTTGTTAACTTCAACATTTCTTAGTTTGACCTTTGAACCTTTCCTTTGTCTCGTAGGTCCTCCTGATGCTCCTCTGGATGTGCAGTTGGAGCAGGGCCCGTCTCCGGGAATAGCTCAGATCAGCTGGCTGCCCGTTACTATTGATGCTGCCGGGACATCCAATGGTGTGCGAGTCACTGGCTACACCATCTACGCAGACAAAAAGAAGGTGAATGACCAATTTGCGTAATCTTAACAAAATAACAAAAAGTCGTCTGAAAATAAGTCAACTTTATATTTGTATATTATGTATAATATATACTGTATAAATTATATTTTATATTATATAAAAATCAATGAAAAAATGTATAATTCAGGCTAAGCGTTAAGCGTAAGTTTATATTTACCCTTAGGATCTAAAATCTTTTGCTCAAGTGTTTGAAACCACATGAATGATAAAGTGTGTGAATTTCTTTATAAAACTGAAATTGTAAAACCATTTAATGATTGAAGACCATCATTAGGTGCTCATCACATATGTTCCTCTTTTAATAGTTTAATAGTATGCACTTCATGAATGTCTGGAGAGAGAAGAGCTTTATGTTACTCAAATTTAAATTCACAAATCCATTTGCATTATTTCAGACTTGACTATTGCTTCTGTCTTCAGGTATTAGAGGTGTCATCGCCCACGGCAGGCAGTGCTCTGATTGGTCCATCTCAGATCCAGACGTTACAGGCGGCCCATGAGCTCACCGTGCGAACCATGTCTGCTTTTGGCGAGTCGGTGGACTCATTGCCGGTGAATGTGCCCGCAAAATTGCCTGCCATCATGTCCGGTGCCTCATTGCCTCAATGCCAGTCTGTGCCAGCCGCTGCCAGTGTCCTCACGGCCAGTGCCAATCTAGACCCTGCTGTCTGTGCCACATCTCTCTCTGCTGCCAAAATGCCCATTCTGCCACACGCTTCTATACTAGACGAGCACATGTCTGGTCCTGTTCGGGGAGTCTATGTCAACACGTCCAAAGCAGTCACTCGTGAGGCACCTCCTTCTCCTGCATCCTATGTAGAAGCCTGGGCAAACCCAACATCAGCTGCACCACTGACGATTGCCATGGCAGCACAGGAAGCACTGCCGTTATGTGCCTCGCATACTAACTCAACGGTGGGTCTCAACTAAATTTCTACAGTTTTAGTCTCTACTCAGTGCATGTAGTCATTTAGCAAATACTTTTAGAGCCAAAATTTAAAATTCATAAACATATATTTCTTTATTATGTGGAACACACAAAAAAAGAATGTGTATGTGTGCTGTTGAGATCCAAAAATGACAAAAATAAGCAACACCAAATATATCATGACAGTAAACAGTAGTGTTGCATAATGAACAGACCATTATTCACTGAAACTCTGGGGTGTCTACTCATGCCCTATTTATAAATAGTCAAACTTGAAAGAGGTTTGACAACTACAGAGGAAGTAAGACTTAAATTTGATCACTTCATAAACCATGTAATATAAGGCCCTCAGTTCATTTTGTTGTATGGAAAATAACCAGGACATTCTTGATTTTTTTTTGTTAAGACCAGTAACCTTTTGAAGCCATGCTCTAAGCTTTAGCCACTGCGTTTGTAACCGGTCCTACTCGACCCACTCTTGGGGTGCGTTTCCCGAAAGCATTGTTAGCCAACTATGGTCGCAAGTTCCATTGTCATCAGCATAGTTCAACGAGTCGGAGTTTCCCGAAACCATAGTTCCAACAAACATTCACAAATAGCATCGCAAAATTGTGTGGTTGGAACGACAGCTCTCGGGGACTTGATAAATCCTTATCAAATATGCAAGTTGACATTCAGTACAATCTATATCTTTTATTTTGAATATATACAAAAGTCATTTACGCCTTTTACTTTGTCAAGAGATTTAAAGCACCGTTTTTGAAGAGTGCACATGTGCATACGTGCTCTAGTACATAAGAACGAGCCTATGATTGAATCTGGATATAAAGCAAAATAACTGAAAAAAATGAGAATTGGTCCTCAGATGCCATGTCTGTAATTTATAGAAAAAATCTAAAAAAAGATTAATTAAAAGAAGTTATCACTCCATCATTAACAGATTTGCAACAATATGGTTTCGGGAAACAGTCATGGCTAGTTCAACGATGCATCGTACTATGGTAGTTACGCAGCGAGTTACATCATTATATGGGAAACGCACCCCAGAGCAGGATTTGAATCGGTATCTCCGGCATGAGAGGCAGGCACTCTAACAAGGACACTAAAGACCACAGACCATTAAAGACCACTAGGTTTACACGCACAGCTAGCTTACCTCTGTTATACATTAACCCATCTTCATGTAGAGTATAACGTAGAACTGTTTTAGTTGAGATATATAGTCTGTGTGCAAGGATATGGGATGTATAAGTTCTGTTTAGGGTTGGGAATGAGTATTATATCTGTTTGAGTAGTAAAAGTGTTATCCATCAACAGGTGAGTGTATCTGCACCCATGGTCACACCTGCACCTGTGGTCATGCCTGTGCCTGTTGCCACACCAATGTCCATGGCTGTACCTGCTCCCTTGAACACAGTACCCATACCCAGTCCAGTGTCCATGACAGTACCAGGTCCTGTGGTTGTGCCGGCACCTGCTGTTGTACCTGCATCAGTGCCAGTGCAGTCCACTATGGCCCCTGCTGCGCCGAACCCCAGCAGAGAGACAGACAGCCCAGGAGCCCACCGTCCTGTTGCCTCACTCTCCGACTTCCTGGAGGACCCCCGTGCCAAACTTCATACACCGCCACCAAGTTCCACCTGCCCCAAAGTTAACATCCCAGGAAAGGACCCTCTTGATGTCCCGGATACGCACCCACTGAGGCCTCCCAATCCATCGCCTTTTGAGTCAGAGACCGAGGAGGACAGGGAAAACACCAGGCTTGTGTCCATCGAGGAGTTCCTGCGGCCTGTACCTCAACCTCGAATAAAGGTTAGTTTCCAAACAAATCTGGAGACCATGTGTACCTGTGCAATTAATATAATTTTAGACTACACTCCTGTTAAATATCTTACTTTCAGAGGTAATCTTCCTTCCCTAATATACAAATTTATTCCATCAGAGAAAAAACCTTTAGATGCATGAACTGTGTGTCGTTACTCTGATGTGAACTTTAAAGTAATTAATTAATTTAAACATTGTGTTGTGTTAGTGAAGGGGTGTCCAATTCTGCTCCTGAAGGACCACTGTCCTGCAAAGTTTAGCTCCAACCCCAATTAAACACACCTTAACCAGCTAATCAAGGTCTTTAAGATTACTAGAAACTTCGAGACAGGTTTGCTGGAGCAAGTTGGAATTAAACTCTGCATGAAGATGGCCCTTCTGGAATGGACACCCCTTGAGACTCAGAAACCTGTTGAAATTGTTGTTTCTGTGGTACGCTATCAGGTATATGCTGGTGGTCTTATAGACCCTCCCCCAGACTACCATGGGGAGAGCAGTCGGTCTGATCTGTCTGACATACTAGAGGAAGAGGAGGAAGATCTGTATTCTGAGCCTATCACTGACGTCCCCTCCAGAGGTTACGGTACAGCTCCTACGGGAAGGGTATGTACATGCACATGAATGCTGTAGTATTCCTCGGTGAACCTTTGGGCAAAATGTGAAATCCTGTTGCAGCGTGGCAAGTTCTGATTGGATGTAATTGTGCTGTGTGATACAGCACTTTTGCTTTCGTTGTGGACATGCATTTGCAAGTAGAAACTTGTTAGGAGACAATATTAGCCATACTTGTCTTTTATGTTCTTTCTGTTCTTATATTTGCTCTGTTGCATTTTAATTTTCTTGTTTCTTTTTCCTGTTTTCTTCTATTTTCAACTTTTGACACCAAACAAAACCAACCCTTTTCTCAACTTTATGTTTTTGATCTATCACCTTGTCCTTTCCTGCCCTGATAACTCCCAATGCTCCTCTAAAACAACCCCAGTGTGAATTGTGGGAAACTGACAGTGATGAAGAAATTTTGGAGAGGATTATAAAGCTCCCCCATCAGGCCTACCACAACAAACAGCTCTTCAGCATCCCAGAAGTCACAGAAGAAGAAGACAACACTGAATCGGAACCCCACACTCGACATTCCCCTGGCCGGACTTCTTCAGGCAAGGGCAACCAGAGTGGACATGATGGTCACCGACATTCTCCCCACCGCCACAATCATGGACATAAAACTGAATCCGAATCACCCGTAGTGAGGTACAAAGGGACAGCACCAGTCAGGACTAGACCCAGAGTGCACTATGCTGACACGGTGGACACCATCAGCTATCTGGATGAGGAGGAGGTGGACTTGGATTCTGACAGTAGCCTGTACACTGGGCCTAGTTCTGGAAGTGTGGGTGTGCGCCACAAACCGCACAAAGGACATGGTGACCGACTCAGGAGAGAGGCCTTGCTCCGTAGCCAGTTGACTTCAGATCTCTCTGGCATTGTGGCATCTTCAGGAACAGGGCAGGGACCGTATTTAGTTAGCAAGACCGTACACCGTGTGAAGTCACCTACCGGACCTTCAACAGAGATTGACGTGGAGTATGGAACTGATAATGATGAGGAGCCTCAGCTGTTTGACCCTGGAGAAGTGGTGTTAGAGCAGATGAGCTCTGAGTGGTGGGTGGAGGGTGGTAACAATGAGTACCACAACTTGCCCCTAACATGCAGACCCCAGCCAGAGCTGCCCACAAGCAACCGCTCATGGGTGGGTTGTCCTCTGTCCATCTGTCTCCTGTCCATCTTCCCTTAAGACGCTCTCTTTGAGAACCTGCCCATCCCTTTAGGAGATGGCTGAAACCTTTTGCGTCCTAAAAGCGAAGATGAGCACAAGTTTGCACCCACATCAGTTGATATTCTTATCAGTTCACTGTAGCTTAACTTGTCTAACTTGCAGTATCATAGTTGTAAGGCTTAAGCAGTGTTCTTGGAGTTAGCAATGGCAGTGTTAGGAAATTCTGGTTCTAGTTCCACTTACCGATTTCATTAAGATTCCTTTTAGTAATTTTGAGAAAGAGTGGACAATATTATTGCATTCACTACCCTAGCACCTTTGATATGTATATTGCATGCTAAGTTGTTAAGAAAGAATGCAGGAAGGAAGAACTTAACAGAACTGCTAATGGAACTGAAAATCTGAACTGAACCAAAGGTCTGTTCTGAATAAGATGTGGTTCTCTATTCCCAACTCTTCATGGAGTTAGCATTTCAAATGCATTCATTTACCACATATGATGTTAAGTGGTTACTGTGCTATATGGCATTCCACCAAGTACACAACGACTCCCCAACACTAATTCTACTGTGGATGCAAAAGGTTTAAGCCTATACATCTTGTTCCTTGCAGTTGATTGTGTACCCTACACCTTTTCTCCCAGTCTCCAGTCAAGGCATCTTCATATTTGTAGTTGTGTAGCTGACAGCACTGCTCTATGTATTTGTCCTACATATTCTTCCCAGCGTTCAGTTAGTATGCTGCTATGCTAAGGCTGTGGCTTTGGATTACTGCTCAACAGTTTTACTTGCTTGATATAAATGGTATGATTCTTACCCCACGTGTTGTCAAGGTTGTCCAGGGACTGCTTGAGTGGTTAAAGCAGAGACTGGACAACACCGATGTGCTGTTTGAAACTTATTGTTGTACATGTACCTGCACAGCGATCTCCTTGTTGTTTCCATAATTCCACTGTGTTGTTATGATGAACTACCCTAAGTGCTGCTTCTGTTGATCTGGAATCAAATGTTGCTTGAACAGTAGTGTTTTACATGTGTGTGTTTCAGGGCTCCAGGCTAATTGCTAATTCAACAAAAAAGTTTGCATCACTTGTTTGCCATTAGCCAAAGATGCCAAAACTTCATATTGTGCGATTATGTGGCTACTTTTAATACTCAAGGAAGATGCACAAACACAGATACAAATGCTTGGCCAATGCAATAGCAGTCAGTTGTACATAGCTTGATAGCTAGAAGTTCTTGCAAACACATATTGTGTAGACAATGTTTCAGACCTTTGGTTAGCAGGTAGCAAGCTAAGCTAATTAAGCTTCACAATGGAACACAGTCTTCTGCAAATGTTTCAAATGCTGGCTTTGCAATTCATATATTACAGGCTATTTGCCAAGTAAAAAGTGTAACTTGGCTCCAAAATGCTTTATTAGCAGCAAGTTGCTCCCAGTTGATTGTTCTAGTCTGGAGCCCCTAGTGTTCATGTGTGGTATTACATGCAGTTTGTGTGATGTTGGTGTGATGTTAGTCAGTGACCGTTTACCACCATTGTCATCGTCTAACTTTCTGTTTCTCTCAAATTAGGAGGCAGGTGGAAGAGAAGCATCGTTGCCAGATCCAGGTGCAGTGTGGTGCGATGTCACTCAAAAGTCAGCACGCTCTGAAATTAGACTGCATAGAGGTGAGACTCTCTCACTTCCCTCTCTCTCACTCTAGAAGCAGATTAACTCTAGACAGCTTGTCATGACACAGGAGGAATTGACAACTATGAAAATAGCTTCCGGGATAATACCTGACCACTGTGTACTGCATACAGCTCTTGTTTAGATCACATCCTTTTCTCTCTCTCATTTATCCATCTCAGACTCTTACCAACCCACCCAACTTTAAACTTCCCTTCTTCTCCAAACGTACTTTCAACCACACCCACACGTCTATGTAGCCCAATCTAAATTGGGACTTCTTTTGTTCCTGAATAAAACTAATTAGTAGTGTTTTTTGAGGCTGTTTTATTGCTCATTCTTAGGGTTACTGATTTGATTAAACCTCAAACACAAAGTATTAAAATTTGGCACATAAATCGCCCCGAACTGGCTTGTTAAGGAATGCTTTTCTAAGTGATCAGATGTACAAATTATTTGTTTTAAAACCCATAAATTTGCATTGGTGGAGAGTCGAGTCATATCTAGTGACCATAATATCATAGAGATTTGGAACTGGACAACATATCCCAGAATACCTGAACATTGTAGCCTAGCATCCCTAGCATCTGTTACTACAGACAAACCCTGAATCTAAAATACACCATTGCACATTCACATTTAAACATTTTTTTCACTATATTTTTGAATTTTTGTTTCCTTTGACGATGTCCCCAAAAGGAGAGTTTCCCAAAAGAAGCTCAAATTTTTCTGCATATGTGCCCTCAAATATGACACACAGAGGTTGTGAAATGTCCTCTTTTCTTTGCCCTGCCCTTGATTGTTGCTACAGATGGTCTTGATCCTCACTAATGAGATGAGCACATCTCACTGCTGGAGCTTAACACGAACATGACAGACACCTATTACCTCCACTGATCATACATCTCTGTTTTACACTATACTCCTGACCCCGCCCCCTTCCAACTCATCCAGAAACAGCCATACGATCCTAATGAATTCAGGGTACTGACCCTCGACCTTTTGACCTTGAGTCCGGCTGTCAGACTCCAAAGCACAGAACAGCTGTTTTATTTGGCATGCATGTCCAGTAAATAGCACAGGTGGTTTTTGGGGGGCATTTGTATTTGATTTACATTTATTTACTTTTATTTTTGCAGTTGCATTTATTCATTTAGCAGACACTTGTAGCCAAAGTAATACATCTTTATCTACAGTCAATTCATGTAGTAATCAATCGATCTGCACAATTGAATCACAATTGAGCTTATCAGTAGCAATAATAGTAAGAAAGCTTATTAAAAATTGAGCACTAATAATAATTGAGCATATTAGAATGATTTCTGAAGGATCATGTGACACTGAAGATGCTGAAAATTCAGCTTTGCATCACAAGAATAAATTACATAAATAATTAAAAAAATGTATTAAAATAGAAAACAGTTCTGTAAAAATATTACAGAATATTATTATTATTTTTACTGTATTTTTCATTAAAAAAATGCAGCCTTGGTGAGCCTAAGGACTCGATTTCTCCAAACATTTGACCAGTCGTGTAGTTTTAATCTGTTCCCTGACAACATTATTTAAAATCACAAAGTTTGTTGGTATCTGAATAGACATTAGTTCGCTCTTCCTGACGTTCTCGCTCTGTGCAGATGACTCATGCGCGCACGTTTCTCTAGCGGCTCATGGCGGCTTAGGATCAGGAGGTTTTAGTATGATTACCTCACTTAAGGACACGCCTGGGCCGCACCATTATTTTTTTCAGGCGGGGGGATACGACGGACATTAGTTCACTGGCTTTAATGTTTGAAATGCATCAAGGAAAATGGGAAAAATGCCTAAAATAAAATGTTTTTATTGTAACATTGTAATAAAACTGACTTCACCTTCCCAAAAAAGTGAAATAGGCATGATGTCCAGATCAACCACCAATGTGTTGCTGCATATAAATGTGTTTGTGTGTACTCTTTGGTGTTGCAGAGCCCAGACCATCTGGAGAAAATGAGGTCCGAGTCTTCGTTGCCCTCTTCCCGTATGAACCTGCAGTCATGTCACCCAATCCTGACGCTGCTGAAGAGGAACTTCCCTTTAAAGAGGGCCAGATTATCAAGGTTTGACTTGTATTTTAAGTTTGTGATTTTCACACATGCATTTGTCTTTAATAGTAGAGCATACTAGCTTAAAGTTGACATGAAACAGATTGCGATATTCTTTTTTTTTTTAACCACTTAAGGTGACACTGTCTATATAAGCCTAAAAATATGTCCTGCACAGATATTTGTTCACAGCCAAAACATGCCACTGTACATAAAGCATTCAAAATATAATAAAGTTCCTGTCAAGTCAAGTCAAGTCACCTTTATTTATATAGCGCTTTTTACAATGCAGATTGTGTCAAAGCAGCTTTACAGTGATAACTGGTATATAATTTTGGCTGCACAGCAGCTCTTAAAGAATAGTGTCAATGTCAGCAGATCAAAGTACTGTTGAATATCAAATGTCAAGTCAAATGTCAAGTGTCCTGTTCAAAGTTCATTTCTTCTCTGCAGGTTTATGGGGACAAAGATGCAGATGGTTTCTACCGAGGCGAGGCGGGTGGTCGTCATGGCTTCGTGCCGTGTAATATGGTTTCAGAGATCCAGGTTGATGATGAGGAGACCAGAGACCAGCTCCTGATGCAGGGCTTCCTCTCCACAGAGGCGTCTATGGAAAAGATAGGTGCGTTTATCATCGCATGCATCAGACTCGTGTATCTACACCTCAATCTCTGTTTTCACTCCAACATATGTTACCAGTCAGATTTGAGGTTGTATCAGTCCATTGAAATCCAGCCCATCAAACTGTTCTTTTATGATATCTTTGTACTCCAGTGAGCCGCCTACCTAGACAGCATTGAAGGCATCACAGGTGCAAAGGCTGTTCCAAATCGTAGGCATCAAAATTATGATGCCGTATAAGATACACTATTGTTCATATACTTTGGAAATAGATACTTTTATAGGCAGTTGATACTTATAATCAGCAATAGCTATGCTTCCATCCATAGTTGCAAATTTAACAAAATTGGAATATCGCATAAAACATTTGCAAATAAAGCAGCGTTTCCATCCCATGTGTTCAAGAGAACAAAACATCACTTCCTGGGACATTGGCGCAAAAAATAAAAATGGAAGTTGCTGCAATCGAGGAAGCCACTGTGGCTTTTTTTTCCCTCCATCATAAATAAGTTTCTTCTCAGAGTGACAAGACGAAACGCTGTCATGTTCTCTTGCGTTCGGATGCTGCTGTTTGGGAACACAATCGTGTGAGACGGACTTTGGGTCCGGCGTTTCAGAACCACCAAACCAGCATTTGAGATGCTGTGATACTGTGATTGGTTTGTTATCCAATCACATCCTCTGCTGAGGCAAAGTCACATCAGTTTTTTTGTTGCACATCGAGGGATTTTTTCGGTAAATGTGTTTCCATCGTAGTTTATGTGCATGTCTTTTTATCGGATAAAATTTTATCCACCTCAATTGAGCGCATGCGTTTTTTTATGCGCATTTTTAGAATTTATGCTCATTTTGGCATTTCCATCCAGCGTTTTTTATGAGATATCTCAAAAATGCAGCTACTGATGTATAAAATTCATCAAAATTGACAGTAAAGACTTTCACATTGTTACAAAAAAAATCTATTTCAAGTAAATGCTGTTCTTTTGAACTTTCTATTCATCAAAGAATTCTAAAAAATAAAATGTATCATGGTTTCCACAAAAATATGAACTGTTTTCAACATTGATAATAATCAGAAATGTTTCTTGAGCAGCAGATCATCATATTAGAATGATTTCTGAAGGATCATGTGACACTGAAGACTGGAGTAATGATGCTGAAAATTCAGCTTTGATCACAGGAATAAATTACACTTTACAGTATATTCACGTGGAAAACAGTTGTTTGTGATATTATTTCAGAATATTACTGTTTTTACTGTATTGAAATAAATGCAGCCTTGGTGAGCAGAAGAGACTTCATTCAAAAACTAAAAAAATGTACCGTCTTCAAAAGCATTGTGACAAGCTCAGTCATAAGAAGGCCAATGAAGTCAAGAGAAATGTTGATTATAATTTGCTTCAATTCACTATTTACATCATCAAAAAAATGTAACAATATTGGGCTTTTTGTTCTAATTTGATTACTTGAGCATATGCTAACATCAAACTCTCTTGAAATCCACATCAGGATAATGTTGCTGTCTAGTCTTCACAAAGTGTTTCCTAGGTAGACAACTGACTAGGTTTTGGAGCAGCTCTGTAGTCTGGCTGACATTTATTTAAGGTCATATTTTGAGCATGTTTCTCGGATAAAAATAAATTTCTTGTCTCCCTGTAATCGTCCAAAGAGAAAGCCACATTTTAGCATATCTAGAATCACACTTGTACACACAAGCTTTAAAATAGGCTTTAACTTTGAGGATCTTTGGTTTCTGTTGAATTTAAGTTTTTAAAGTGTTAGCAGTGGAGAAGTGGTACTTTTAAGTACTTCTTAAGGGTGCATGCAGTATTTTTTCTTCTTCTCTTGTTTAAGGCAAGAAACTATAAGCAAAACCATGTTTTTTTTGTCATGCAGTGGTCAATTTTGAGATTTCAGGCTATGTGGCTTCCATACCTTGTCTTCTTTCAGACTAGTGGAAAGAAAACATCCTAAATAAATCTCATTTTTGGACATTTTTTACTGGCTGACTGAGAATGGGACATTTCTACAATTCCACTGCATTTCGTGAATCTGTTCATGATTTAAATTTGGTTCATGTTTCACAGTCTCGGTTTCATTTCAGATCACAAAGCTTTGACATTTTTACAAAAGTGCCAAAGTCCTGTCATTGTAATGTGTGTGTTTTTGTGGTTACTGTATGAGCAGTTCAAAGAGCAACAGCGTGGATCGTCTCTCCCAGAATGCTTTGCTGCAGTGGCGGTTCAGCCCTTTCTTTCTCACTGTGGCGCCTCATTGCTGATGCTAATGCTTATTCTGTGTTTAAAGGTGTTAGTTCACCCAATAATGAAAATTATGTCATCATTTACTCACCCTCATGTCGTTACAAACCAGTAAGACTTCAAAACACAATTGAAGAATTCTGTCCCTCCATTGACAGTCCACACAACTACCACTTTGATGTTTCATAAAGAGGTCGTAAAACTAATCCATATTAATTGAGCCATTTAGTCTAATTTTTTTGAAGAGACTTGATCGCTTTATATAATGAACAGATTGAATTTAAGCTTTTATTCACATATAAACATTCATCAACTCTCACATCAGATATGATAAACGGAAGCCTAAGCATGATTGCTTGATGTGCAAGAACCAATGAGGTTCATTCTCATGTTACACAGCACGTTTGAGCTTCATCAAGAACCAATGAGGTTTGTTCTTGCTCATCAAGCAGGTTCAGTTGAGCTTCTGTTTATGTTCGGTGATCGATATTTACATGTGAATAAAAGCCTAAATTCAATCTGTTCATCATATAAAGCGATCGAGTCTCTGCAGAAAATAAACCACTCAATTCATATGGATTAGTTTTACGATCTCTTTATAAACTTTTGGAAGCATCAAAGTGGTAGTTGCATAGACTGTCAATGGAGGGACAGAAATCTTTCAGATTTCATTAAAATATCTTGATTTGTGTTTCGAAGATGAATGACTTGTAGGTTTGGAATGACATGAGGGTGAGAAAATGACAGAATTTTCATGTTTGGGTGAACTAACCCTTTAATCTCTTGTTTTCAGCTTGGTTCTTGTTTTGCTTTTCTTTTGGCTTCTCATTCATTCTTGTCTGCCTACTTGTCTTTTTTTCCCCTCGTATCCTGTTTAAATTTCATAAAGACGCCCACTTACATGCACCGCTTCCACGCCGCACCGCTGCACCGCCGAAACCTAGACGCTCCAAGAAAGGTGTGTGTCAGCGCTCGCTGTCTCCTCCTTCACTCCTCCCAGATTTCACCTGCATTTGGTTTGCTGAATTTCTTGTTTCCGAACAACTTTCTGCTTCTGCATCAGGAACTTTGACCAAAGGGGGATACGAGCATTAAATATTCTTAATGTCACTAGTTTTATTTTTAGACCAAAGTCAGCATGAAATCAAAATGAACCTTTTAGTTATTTTCCAAACAAATATTCCTGGTCTTACTCTGCATGGTTCAGTGCATGTTATTGTAATGAAAACGGTGCATCAAAATGCAATAACTTTTCTGCTGATGTATGCAAGGCCATGCAAATGCTATGATGTGAATTCAGGCTTCATGATCAGGTCTGCATTTCCTAAGCTTCATAAGTCTAAGTAGATCGTAGAAACCACTGGCATCAATGCTGTCTTTGATCTACTGAGGTTTACGATGCTTTTGGGAAATGCGACCCAGTCAGTAATCACAATAATTTGTGGTGAGCATCTGTAATGTTTATGGCATTCCATTATAAGTGCGCATATATATATATATATATATATATATATACTGTAATATAATGCCAAAAATGTTGTCAAGCTTAACTTGTATTGCACCTGGGATAATTCCTTTAAACTAGTTCTTTCTAATTTTTGGACTCTCAACCCCCTTTGGTCAACTCACCATCTCTCATTGAAGTGTGTGTGTTTGTGGCTCATGAATGCTGCACTCATAACCTCACAGCGCGGTGACTCATTTAGTTTGGTTTTATTTAGTTTGATTAGTCTTTTTCCCCATGATTCCAAATGTCATTCAAGGTCAGGCAGCCAATCAGATCGTGTCTAATTCTTCCCTCCTCCCCCATTCTGTCCTCCTCCAGTGGAGTCTGCTGCGGTGTGGGAGGACACGTCTGCTATAGACTCCTCCAGCCAAGGTTTGAAATCGTTCTGCCCCGTCCTGTTTCTCTCTTCTTCTTCATCATGTTTTTCTCCTCGGATGTTTTCCTGCCGCATGTGTGTGACAGTTTAATTGCATATTAATGCGCTCTTGGATGATGCAGCGCTGCATGCTTTCACCATGGAGATCCATCCAACACTGTTCTAACCACTAATTATCTTTCAGTCTGTCGTTTGGCAGTTGTGCTTCTGTGCATCATGGCTGATTTCGTTCACTTTGTGACCTGCATGTGATTTCTGTCATAAGTGCCTTTTTCTTCTTTTCTGTCTTTTTTATTAGGCAGTGGATATCAGAAGTTTTGCAAGACTAGAAATATATATACACAAGTTTTCATATCAGTTGGAAGTTTATGGCATTATCAGAAATGCACTTTTTTAGTAATGGGCAATTTGGGCAGATTTTTCTACCCATGTAATTACACAGTGTAACACATTTTAATTAAATCAGTTAAATGAAATTCTCATTTAATTAACTCTATTAATTATAAAGTCAAATCAACAAAATATCAACATATTTACCATTTAAATAATGTTATATATATATAGAGAGAGAGAGAGAGAGGTGACGTCTTTACTATTTCTTATATTAATAAAAATAGTCTGCTCTGACTAAAGTGAGTATTTACAAATTATATATATATATATAATTAGTGCTGTCAAATCAATTAATCATGAATAATCACATCTAACACAAAAGTTTGTAAATATAAGTGCTGTGAAACGATTAATCGCATCCAAAATAAAGGTTTTTGTTTACTTAATGTGTGTGTACTGTGTATTTTTATTATGTATATAGAAATACACATACATACATATATTTAAGAAACATTTACATATATACATATATATATATATATATATATATATATATATAATTTATATTAAATATAAATATAAATATTTTATATATAAATATATATTTTCATTAAATATATACATGCATGTGTGTGTATTTATATTTACATAATAAAAGTGCACAGCACACACATGTAAACAACACAAACTTTGATTTTGGATGTGATTAATCGCGATTGATCACGATTAATCGTTTGACGGCACTATTAAATAAATATATGTGTGTGTGTATATGTATATACAGTATATGTGTATACAATATATATATATATATATATATATATACACACACACACACACACACACACACACACACACACGTATATAGTAAGTATGTATTTATATGTATATTTACAAACTTTTATGTTAGATTCAATTAATCGCAATTAATCACTTGGGCTTCATTTCCCAGAAGCATCATAAGCCTAAGTGGATCAAAGAGGGTTCTGCTTAATTTTTGACCCTTAATTTCCCAATCTTTGAAAACGCTCATTGAGATGGTTTGTTTGACTCTCAGACCTGAGCCGCTCAGCCGCCCCGATGGGAAGCTCGAGACCCCGCAGGATGGTGGCCATCTTTGACTATGACCCCAGAGAAAGCTCCCCTAATGCAGACATAGAGGTGACGTCTTTACTATTTCTTATATTAGTAAAAATAGTCTGCTCTGACTAAAGTGAGTCTGATGTTCAATCATTTCTCAACAACTCCAGGCTGAGCTGACCTTCAGTGCGGGCGACATCATCTATGTGTTCGGTGACATGGACGATGATGGTTTCTACTATGTGAGTTTCTTCTCCGTCAGTGTTTTTGTTCTATGTCTTTCTAGTATATTCATAACATCGCCCTGGGCATCACATTTGCTGAATGAAATCCAATACTTGTTTCTTACTAATTTTGGGGGGCTGATTCTAAAAATAGTGGCTGTTTTGTGACTTTCTCACAAAATATGATTGATACAGTTCATAGCATTTTTGCTTTCAACAGGAAAAAAAAACCAAAAAAAACAAAAATAGCCACAAAGACAGATTCCTATCTTCCTCTGAACCAGCTTACAGTTATTCAATTTCACATGTTTGACCTTATTTTTTACGTGTGACCTGAGTTCAAGGTCATAATTTTATCCCGTGACAAATGCAAACATGACCAGATGTTTTCTTACTACATCAAAGCAGCAACAAATTTGGTGAAAAAAAGAAAAAGAAAAAAAAGCTGGTTACACTTTATTTCGATGGTTTCGAGAGGGAGAGAGAGAGAAAGTGGCAGTTGAAATTCAAAACTATGAACATTCGGTCATTGTAAGTCTATGGGATTTTTTGCCCACTTTTTCGTTCGCTGTGTGAGCATCATTGGTCCGATCACTTATAAAAGTCATAGCACTCCTCTCCTCAATAACCCAGTTGATTTGACGCCTCATTCATGGGTCTATGACAAACAGTGCGGGATGAGTTACGCTCCAAATTTTTGTGTGGAGTAATAATAAGTATGCAAGAGAACAATAGTGATGCTTTGCCATTAGCTCGTTTCACACATACAGTCTTTACAGGTAAATTACCATTAAGAGATCATGTGTGAACAGGACGGTTTCAAAAACACTGGTAAATTGGTTCTGTCAGTTTACCAGGGGTGCGTTTCCCATACAACGATGCCACTCGCTGCTTCACTGCCACAGTACGATGCATCGTTGAGCAAATCAACTAGCTAGTCACGACTGTTTCCCGAAACCGTACTGTCGCAAACCTGTCGTTCAGCCACGTTGGTTAATGATGTCAGGTGGTGGAGTAAGAGATTTATGCTAGATTTCTGCTGTAAATTACAGACGTGGCATCTGAGGACTACTTCTCGTATTTCTCAGTTTTGCTTTATTTCCAGATTCAATCTTGCGTACTAGTGCACTCTTCAAAAAAGATGTTTAATATCTCTTGACAAACTAAAATATGTAAATGACATTTGTATATATTCGAAATAAAAGATATACATTGTACTTAAAGGGTTAGTTCACCCAAAAATTTTGTCATTAATTACTCACCCTCATGTCGTTCCACACCCGTAAGGCCTTCGTTCATCTTCAGAACACAAATTAAGATATTTTTGTGACGAGAATACTTTTTGTGCATCAAAAAAACTAAATAACGACTTTTTTCAATAATATCAAGTGATGGCCGATTTCAAAACAAGCTCGAAGCTTTATGAATCTTTTATTTCAAATCAGTGGTTCAGAGCGCGTATCAAACTGCCAAAATCACGCCCCCCAGTGGTGAACCATTGAAATTTTTTAAACACTTATGACATAACGAAGCCTCGTTTACTGAAATCACGTGACTTTGGCAGTTTGATACGCGCTCCGAACCACTGATTCGAAACAAAAGATTCGTAAAGCTTCGAAGCTTCATGAAGCAGTGTTTTAAAAACTGGCCATCACTAGATATTGTTGAATAAAGTCGTTATTTAGTTTTTTTGGTGCACAAAAAGTATTTTCGTCGCTTTATAAAATTAAGGTTGAGTCACATGAACTGTTTTAAATACGTCTTTAGTAGATTTCTGGGCATCTGAAAGTGTTAATTATCTTGCTGGCAATAGAGGCCTCACTGAGTCATCGGATTTTATCAAAAATATCTTAATTTGTGTTCTGAAGATGAACGAAGGTCTTACGGGTGTGGAACGACATGAGGGTGAGTAATTAATGACAGAAGTTTCATTTTGGGGTGAACTAACCCTTTAATGTCAGCTTGCTTATTTTGCTCAAGATAACGATTTATTAAGTCCATGTCATAAAAATGAGAAACTGTACTTCTAACCACACCAGTTTGTGTTGTAGTTTGCGAATGTTCGTTTGAACGATGGTTTCGGGAAACACCAAATCGTTGAACTATGTTAGTGACGACGGAACTTGCGATGTTAGTTGGCTAACGATGCTTTTGTGAAACACACCCCAGTATGAGAAGTTGTAATATTACCAGTAAATTACCGGTATGATGCTGTGTGTGAACAAAGAATGATGATTTCCGGTATGAGTGCGTACGAGGGCTGAACGCGCTGATGTAAGATGTTTGCTTTGGGCCAATCATAAAGCTCTGTCAGAGTGGTTTACATTAAGTTCTGCTGCTTTTAATTGTTTTTCTATGTAAATGTGCTAGATGGACATCTGACCGCGCTCAGGACCCTGCCTTCTTGTCCATTCGTCAGTGCTGCATGATGAGTGTTTGTTGGTGTTTTCAGGGGGACCTCAATGGACACAAAGGCCTCGCGCCTTCCAACTTCCTGCAAGCTTTTCCGGAGACGGAAGAGGACTCCGGACGCACGGAGCACACAGTGACAGAGAGCCGCAGAGATTCACAGGTGTGTGTTTACTGCATGCGTTACCATCAATCATTGCATGTGTTATCCATTCTGTTCTGTCCATCACCGTTTGTTCATAGCGTAACTGTTTCATTGATCAACAGCGTTAGTTTCTCCAGCTGTCTTTTGTTCTGCATGTCGTCTTATGTGTGTTTTATCTCTTTGTGTTTGTTTTTATTTTTGCATGGTTTTCAGAAGCACAGGAGAGGTGTTCACTTTAAACAGTGACCGTAAGTCTTTCATAGATCTGAAACCCTCTCTAGTGTCTCCTTTCCTAAATACTGCTCTAAAACAGACACCAGAGTCTGAAGATGAATTCTACAATCCATACCCAAAGGTTCATGGGTTAGTTCACCTGAACAAATGACACTTCATCATTTACTCATCCTCCTTTTTATCCCAAACCTGTATGAGTGACTCTCTTCTTTGGAACACAAAAGAGGTTTAAAAAAAATATTATAATGTTTGTAGTGATCAAATATTGTATAATCTAGAATTTTTGCATTGGGGGAAAAAAACTGCACATCATTCCAAACTCTCTTCCTTAAATTTTTGTTTGTTTTAGCAGTTTTGTTATGTGCTTTTGTCATGAAAAATAATGTAATAATTTTAGTTCTCATTAACAATAATAACCCCGATATTCTTCAAAAAATCTTTTGTGTTCTACAGAAGAAAGTGGCTGAAAAATGATGAGATTTTTCAATTTTTTTTTAGCTGTACTAGCCCCATGTTCATTTCTTGACTCTTCCTGTCATGGTCCCTCCTCTCTCATCATGAGTTTGCCTTGTGCTTTAAGCTGAAGCATTTTTAAGATCATGTGAAATGTCAGATGTCTGTCGGATCTGGTGCTTTTTCTGTTTCTATTTTCGATCCCCACAATATCTCATGTAGGCAATGATTTTACATCAAAGCTCTTTTAAGGACTTTTTTAATAAGATCTTACCAGAAAAAATTTTACCAATTTTCATCATACATACATTTAATTATTTTTTTATTTTTTTATTTTACTTTATTTTAATTTTATTTTACCGTTTTATTTTATCATTTTATTTTATTTTATACAACTCTTATGTAATTGGTAGAAAGTTAACTCTTTCTTTTTTTAAAACACTATTTTTTTTATTATTTTTATTTTTATTTTATACAACTCTTATGTAATTGGTAGAAAGTTAACTCTTTCAACTCTCTTAAGGAGAATAAGATCTTTCCAGAAATTTCACATTTTCATCATGCATACATTTAAAACAGTATTTTATTTTATTATTTTTTTATTTTTTTGTTTTTATTTTTTATTTTATTTTTTGTTTTATTTTATTTTTTATTTTATTTATTTTATTTTATACAACTCTTATGTAATTGGTAGAAAGTTAACTCTTTCAGCTCTCTTAAGGACTTGTTTAATAAGATCTTTCTAGAAACTTCAAATTTTCATCATGCATACATTTAAAACAGTATTTTATTTTATTTTATTTATTTTAATTTATTTTATAATTTTTTATATATATATATATTATTTGATTTAATTTTTTATTTCACTCAACTCAATGTAATTGGCTTTGTCTTTCATCTGCCAGGTGAGCCAGACAGAATCTTCCGAGCATCTCGATCCCGTGAGCTCCTCTCAGCCAGAACCGGATCCACCAGCACAGCCAGAACCGAACCCTGAGCCGGACCCTGAGCAGAAACCGACCCAGAGCTCCTCTCCACCGGCGACCCCTCCGTTCCCCGACGCCTCTCTGCCCGAGAAAAAGAAGAAAGGTTTCTTCTCCAAGGGCAGGAAGCTCTTCAGAAAGCTAGGCTCCAGCAAGAAGGAGTAGCGCAGCGAGCTGTGAGCGGGAAGAATCTGCAGATTGCACTTTTTCTCATGTGTCGTGTCAGTTTGAGTGTGTCTGGTGTGACTGAACAATAGGAGAATCATTCTCATTCTCTAATTTTTTGCCATGATGCAAATTTACCAGCGCTTTCGCTTGTCTGACTGTTTCTTCTTTTTAAAAAAAGCAAATAATTGCAATACTCATGTGAATAAGGGAGCTTCACCAGTTAAACCCATTAAAGCTGTGACTAGAACTCACAAACTTTAATAACAGCATCTAGACATGAAATAACAATCAAGCATCATCCACTGAAAGGCAAAGCACACTTATGAGGAGATATGAAGTTATGTTTATTCCAAGAATTTTGGAAAATAAAATGGAGGGTGACAAAATAAAATAGTCACTACAGAAATATTTTGCACTACAAGTAGGGTCCAAGACTGCAGAACTGTGTCCCCTTATCTGTTTTATGTTGATGATGTTTACCGGTTAAGATGTGGCGTTGATACAAACCGGTTATTTAAACCAGTAAGTGATTCTGACTCAAATCAAATCTTTGCATATTATTCCAGTAATTTTTACTGGAGAAAATATGAATGATCACCGACGAGGCCGAAAGCTTCACATATGTTTGATAGTATATCACACTTGCTGTTGAATCCACTGCAGTTTCAGATTATTATTATTCTACTGAGAATATTTTATTATATTCTACACACTTCTGTGCTATTTTCTATGGAAGCTTGTTTCCGCCACCAAATAAAAAAATAAAGGTAATTGCAACTTTTTATCTCACAATTCTGACTGTTTCTCAGAATTGCATCTTATAAAGTCAGAATTGTGAGTTATAAAGTCAGAATTTCCTCTTATAAAGTCAGAATTTCATCGTATAAAGTCAGAATTGCCAGATATAAAGTCTGAATTGTGAGTTGTAAAGTCAGAATTTCATCTTATAAAGTCAGAATTGAGATATAAAGTCAGAATTGCGAATTATACTTCAGAATTGCAAGTTATACAGTCAGAATTTCCAGATATAAAGTCAGAATTTCATCTTATAAAGTCAGAATTGCGATGTAATATCTGAATTGTGTTATAAAGTCAGAATTTCCTCATATAGTCAGATTTGCGAGTTATACAGTCTGAATTGAGATATATATTCTCGCAATTCTGACTTTATAAGACGAAATTCTGACTTTATCTCTCAATTCTGACTTTATATCACAATTGTGAGAAAAAAAAAATCAGAATTGTGAGATAAAAAGTCACAATTGCCTTTTTATTTTTTATTTCATGGCGGAAGCAAGCTTCCATAATTTTCTGTTTTTTCAATGTTCAAATGACATTTTCATTGAATGTAATCAGTGAGAATTTCATTATGCGTTATTAAAAATTTCCATTAGCTCAGACTATAAAAACATCATTATCAGCTTGAACTTTATGATTTATGTTATTTGCATGCTGAAATGGCATTTTGAACCACGTTGATTACTTTGATCCGTCTCTGCTTCTGAAGCTGTACAGGTTTTATTGATCATAATGAACTCTCTGTATTTTAGTTTAGCTTCGCCTTTTCTCAAACTCACCAACATGGAACTCAAATAACAGTAATAATTCATTCACTGATGTCTGATATGGTATAAACGTGTGCGTGTTTGTGTGTGTGAGAGACAGAAACATTGGCTTCTTTCTGCATGAGCTCTGTCTTAACTTTTTCTCGCTGTAATTATTTTGTTCCTCTTTTCTTTTCCTCCGTTTTAGGAGCGTTGTAAAGTCACAGCATGTGAGCATAACACCACACACACACTCTCTTGACTTTATATTACAGTGTAACATGCTAGTGAAGTTTGTTTGAAATGCTAGCATTTGTTTTTATGTAACTGTCTTGTGGTCTTACAGGGCTCGTGTGAAATCATTTCTCAGGTCGAACTGCTCATCAGTTTTGCGTCTTAAGTCAGCTCGTGCTCATCTTAGGCGAGACTGTCCAAACCACACAGTTGATCTTCTTGCCAAAAACCACAGCAACTAACAACCAATCACAGAACGCCAGCCGTTTAGAGGGGTGGAGCTAGAGGCGAAACAACCTCACAGACAGGAAGTAGGTGAAGGTTTCAAACATTCTCAATGCTCGTACCAAATACGCTGCAAAGTATTTGTCTCGTTTTCCAGTACAAATATCGAAATATTCTTGAATCGAGATATATTTACTGGAGAAGAAAAATGTTTTCTAATAATGTATAAAAATTAAGCAAAATAATCTTGTTTTCCCTTATTTTTCTTAACGCATTGGCAGATATTTTGTCTTGTTTTACATTTATTGGAAAACTAGTCTTAGTATTTGAAGTCGTTTAGCTTAAGAAAGTGTATCTTAGATATGTGTACTGGAAAACAAGACAAAAATACTTTTGCAGTGTAGGCAGAAAGCATTGTTTTTAACATTACTTCATGCTATTTTGATTGTACTGAATTATTATAACGCATCTTATGGGTAGTGATGCACTGTACAGCCCCTTGATATAAACTTTAGTCAGGTGACTCTCCCCACGCTGCACTATAATCCAGACGCATGCTGTGATTCCTGCCACGGCGACGCTGAGGAACGCACAGATCTTAGCATAATCGTTGCTACTGCAAGTAGACGTATCCTAGGCCATAATAAAACTAGCCTTATAAGACCTCGTTTAGTCTTAACTTCAAGTTTACTACAGCTGTGTTTGTAATGACTGCATGCATGATGGTTTTCCATCTATACTCGGCCTTATTTATTCTATTTATGTGTCGTAGTAGTTGCACGTACCTTGCGTTCGTTCGTTTTGCAGTACGCGGAGGAGGCCACGTTTGCAAAAACGTCCAGTACAAGCATCCAAACCTTCTTAAATCAAGACGCAATTACTTAAGAAGCAAAATGACTGAAGATATTAAGTCTTGTCAAAATTAATCAGTCAAAGAGGGCAGAAAAATAAACTTAATTTAAAGGGAAAACAAGATTTTGATACATTTTTTAAGTCATTTTGCTTCTCAAGTAAATTTATCTTGATTTAAAAATGCTTATTTGCGCTGGAAAGCAAGATTTTTTTGTTGAGGTCTGTGTGTTTTTGTGATTTGAGGTATGATATTTTCATACACTGAGAAAGAGACTCTATTCTTGTTCTTTAGCAGGAGGAGGAGGTTTTTTGTACATTTTTGTAATGCATTTTTTTTTGGAAACTCAACTGTAAATATTGCTTCTTTTGGTAAAGTATTTTTTGAGTTTCTTTTGTGCATGCCGAAACAATGTTTTTTGGACAGTCACATGGGCATCTTGCTTTATGGGACGTCGTAGTGATTTACTTGAATGACTTGTTGCAATATGGACTTTTTACAGAAATAAAGTATATTTTCACATAAAAATGAGTTTCTGTTGTGAATGATGGACTCAAAAGACGAAACCATGTTTTATTTATTAGTTTGGTTTATTGAAGTTTGCATTTGAACAACAAGACACATCTTTTCAATAATTTTGCAGCAACAGCGTTCAGAGAAAGATCACTTCAGTTTCTGTAAGCGCACCACCGCCTCACGTGGACGTGTTTTGACACTATGAGACGAGTGCGGCTTTACGAAACAAAGTTACTTCCTCTTTTGTCTTTCCCATCGTTGTACATCGAGCGCCGTGAAGTTTCCCAGCAGCCAACAGTACACTCATCCATAAAGTAGGAAACACTACACTGTGGCGAGGGGTTTAGTAGTGCTTTCTACTTTATGGATGACTGCACTGTACTTCCCAGTGTCCAGGTGTCCACGTCTCCTCTGGAGGTCGTGATGAATGCTTGAGATCTCAAGCTCCTCCTTCACACACACACACACACACACACACTTGTGCACAGCCTGTGAACCCCACCCAAACTTTACACAAATTTTAAACTGGGGAAATTAAGTTTGATTGAATGCACATATTTGAACACATGACATGCAAAATTAAACAGTTGAACCAAATTATTTGGCGCACAAAGTACAAACTTACAACAAATATACTGCAACAAACATTTTGTTGAACTGCATTAAAGATTATACACAATTACATCAACTGTTGAAAACAGGTAGAGTGAAATAAACATTTTCAGAATGCGTCATTGATAAAGGCTAGCGGTCACAAAACCAAATGTCTTCCTTCACATCACATGGCAGCCATTTTGTTTAACATGAGTAAGCTTTTTCCTTCAAAACAAGGCGTTTTCTTACAGATAATATTTAAAATGCACATTTTTGCTGATGTTTTGTGTATTTAAAAAAAGAAGCTGCAATGATAGAAAAAAGAAATTCTCTTTTTTGTTCGTTTTTAACATTTTAGCTCAACAGGAACCATTTTTAAAAATAATTCAACATGTTATTAGTTCATTATTAATATCGAAATACAACTCGCTATTTGTTGCATTTCAAAAATTGAGAGAATAATCCAACATGACTGAACATTAAAGTTAAAAATGTGAAAATGCATTAATACATAGTTATGCCTCATGTTATACAGTAATGAAGAAAAAAAAAAGTCCAAATTTAAAAAATAAATCGCTTCCTATTTACTAGTATAGCCATGACCATACGTTACCCATCAGACCTTTTATGGCTCCGTTACATCCGTAGATTGGTAGTCATGTTTGCCATGTTCTTCTCCAGCGGTCTTACCGGCGTCTTTTAGCGTCTTCCTCTCCAGCCCAAGTGGAAATGGGCCTAAAACAGGAGAAGTGCTCGTATTTAACCTTGCTGCCAACCCACGTGGTGCTCAACCACACAGGAAGAGGCATAACAGTCAGTGCCTCACGCTCTTCTGTCATTCGCTGGTTCTTGCCCACCGGTATGCTAATGTCCACACATATTCACGTCTGAAGATATACACCGATTGTGAATGCAGCGTTTATTTAACAGGTGTCCCTTTGGGGAGACACAATTCTGAAAACTCATTTAAGGGTCTCATTTTAAGTTAATACCAATTAGTATGATTAAATAGTGGGAATAGTAAAACACTTGTTTTCAGTCATGCATGTTACACCAATATCCTACTTTTATCCTCTATTCAAGGATGCAACCAAATTTCAAAACCGGGGGGTCAAATGTTTAAGGATAAAATGGTTGAAATGAACATATACATGTCATAGATAAGAGTTTTTTTCAGTCAGCGTTCTGCCTTATCTTGCTTTCTGTTCTCCTGAGCTCTTTCGGTTTGTTCTCCCATTGCTTAACAGTTGCAACATGAGAGGAAATGCCAAAGAGTGTCGCTTAAATCCTCATCAAGGGAAGTGAATTATCAGCCAGTGGGAGAAATGATGCCAGGACTTTATAAAACTTTCTGTCTGACTGACCGAGGTTGAAAAATGCACCATCTGAATTCACTTTAATTGGTCTTAAATGAAGTTAGACGTTGACTAAAAGAGCAGAAATGAAGATGTGATCTGATCAGGCACAGGAAGGACCCGTAGAGCAACTCACCCGTGTTATTTCCTGTGTGCAACACCTGCAAAAGACATGCATGCATGCCATCTTGACTACTGACAGCACAAATGTATTCGCTTTAAGCCTGTTATTTATTTGATAAAGGCGTCTTTTAATGCTGCGATGATTGCATGCAAGGAAGCAGAGATCAAGATCAGTCGATTAATGAGAATATATTCAGATGAATCATGTGTCTGAATGATTTTTAACCCAGATCTTTAGAGCGCTGTGGTTTTAAGAGGGTCTGGTCTGTCACTTTTAGCGGTTGTTGTCATGCACATCGGGTTTAAAGAGGCATTAAAACCACAGCGTTCTTTTCTTTCTTCTTTATATCTGAACAAGGACTACTGCAGAAGCTTCCTTCTCACTTAGAGCTGCTTCAGTTTGAAGGCCTGAGCGTTTATTTTCATACAGGGAACACCAGCCCAGGTTTCAATTCCCCACCTCGCTTTATCAGACCAGCCTTTCAAAGTCTGTTTGCAGCCATGACAACCTGACACAGCGAGACGGTGTGTGGAGAGCTGAGCCGGGGGATTTTTTAAGTGTGTGTGTGTGTGTGTGTGTGTCTGTGCGCTTGAGGTCAGAGCCGCATGGTTTTTGAACAATTATAAAAAGCCGAGTGGAAAAAGGTGTGGTGAGATAGATGTGATCTGAAGTTGACTCGCGTCTTGTTTGGTTTCACTATGACACATTTACCCGCCCGTTTCAATGCCTTTGTCCCTTCAAAAAAAGGGATTTTTTTAGCATTAAAAATACATTTTAAATATTTAATAGAGATAAATACTATTTTAAAATGAGACATTTTGTTATATTAAAGTTATAAAAATGAGTATTAAGCAGGCCTAAGTGCGTTTTAATACATTTAAACTATTTTTTGTATGTTTTTATGAATACAGACCACATGCTTTTAACCATGTTGAATTGAGCTTAATGATGACACTATTGTCTTCTCTGTAAAGCTATTGAGTTTGCTTCATAATTAACAAACTTAGCAACATTCACACTGTTAATGAACTGAATTGAAGCAAACTGAGCTGAATTAACAGGAAGGACCCGCAGGACACTCTTGTGTTTTCAGAGCTGCTTTACAGCTGAAACTGTATTTGATTCATAATGGAAGAATTTTGCACACATTAATATTGTTGAATCTGCTTTGAAACAGTCTGTAGCTAGTGTATAAAAGTGCTGTAGAAATAAATGTGACTTGACTTTACTTGACTAGTTTGAGGTTTCTACAAACAAACCTGGACATAAAAATAAAAACAAGTCAAAATTAGATGACATTTCCTGTGTTAGGTGCTTGCCAAAGTGTTTCAGAAGTTTCCGAGTGCTTTATAATGAAAGTAATGTTTGGTGTTTGCTAAGTTGTTGCTTACTGATGAAAGTCCCATGGTGCATCCCAATTCAAGTACTGTTTTGTAGTATATAAATAGTGCAAGTGTTGTGTTCACACTGCAAATTGTAAAAAAAATAAAATAAAAATAGTGCACTTTAAATACCCAGGTGAAATACCCACTTAATTAACCGGAAAAAAACAAAAGTGTAAGGTTCATGCACTCAACTGTCATCACTTTAATTATGTAACCGAGGGGGAGGGGCGATCAGATATAACTGAGCGGCCGTTTACACAAAAAACATAAAGCTTTTAATGCGTTTTGGCCATTTACATGACAACAGCGTTTTGGGTGCCTGAAAACGCAAACATTTGAAAACGGGTTTCAAAGTGCGAGTTTTTGAAAGCAGTCTCCGTGTAAACAACAAAAATGCGAATCTGTGGAAACGATGACGCCCTGCACATGTGCATTACATCAAAGTCCCTTTAAGACAACTCATTTTACTCGGCGGCCATCTTAGAAACGCCTCTCGGTCATGCAAGCGCAGCTCCTAACTCTTTGAATGGGGAAACATCATTTATGATTAAATTTCATATTTGAAATCACCAATGAAATCTGACAACAACTGCCTCATAAATTTAGTTTCTAAACGCTCGAATCGTGACAAAAAACGGTATTTTTCAAGCTAATTCGCATAGGGGGTATGCACGTGACGTCACCGTCGGCCGTTATGACTGCGGTTACACCCACTGAGTGGCAGCAATGATTTTCAGCGTGAATGCCAAGAAAAACACAAAACGCATCCAAAACAGGAAAGTCCTTTGCTATTGACTGTACAAATAGATTTAACAAGAAATCTGAGGTATATTTTTACAGACTGCGGAAACCTACAGAAAAGAGAAGCAAATGGATCACTGCAATTCACAGAAACAACTGGACTCCAGGCAGCAAAACGTGGATTTACAGTTATCATTTTGTGTCAAAATGTTGGATTTTGGGGTAAAATCATACTCTATGTATTGTATTGTTATATGTGTTGACAACTCATCAATTAAATATTTACCATTTTATATTCTGCATAATTGGGTGTTTTTAAATAAACACTGACAAAAACTATACAAGTTTTAGGGCTGGACGATATGACTATATATATATAACACTGATATAAGTGATCACTCAGATTTAGACCTACCTATATTGTAGTTATATAGAGTCTGGGAACGTGACGTCAGCAACGCAATGCATTCTGGGACTTTAGGTCACCGATAGTACAGTAGAGACTGGGAAATAGTGGAGGTAGATGTTAAAATTTATATTATACAGTTAAAAACATATTAGAATGGTGAACGCTGGCTGTGTTAAAAACTTTATGACCAGCGTGGAAAACGGATGTGAAATGGAGCACCATTTTGTCCCATTTTCGGGACTAAAACGCTTAACGTGGCTTAATCTAAGTAAACATCATACTAATGAACCATATGTACAGAAAAGCAGTTGAGCCCAGAATTTGAACGCAACGCGTTTAATTTCACGTTAAACGTTTTCCTCCCATAGAAACTATGTACAGCAAAAGCCCAGAATATGAACAAAACGCGTCTTATTACACGTTAAGTTTTCATACGTATAAAAACGTTATAAAGAAAATGCTTAACGTCGCTTAATGTAGCCTATAAGTGATCTTAAAAGATCAAATTCTGCACACACCAATTTTTCTGTATAGTATGCTTTAGTATTGTGTTTACTAAGTTTGGTCTTTAATGTCACTGTCCATTAAGCGTTTTCTTTATGGGAGGAAAATGCTTATGTGTAATTAAATGTGTTGCGTTGCTCATCTGCTTTTCTGTACATGCTTTATTAGTTTGGTGTTTACTACGTTTTGTTTGTTAATAACACTGTCTTAGTAAATTAAGCCACGTTAAGCTTTTTCACGTTATGCGTTAGAATGTCCCTAATGTTCTGCTTTCCAGCTTAGAAACAACAATGGTGAAAGTGAAACTTAATGAAAATAAACTTGACCAAAATGTGGCTTTGTCATTTGTATTTATTTATTACAGATTCATAATTTCTGATCCGCTTGAATATGTAAGTGCTCACGCCATGAATGTTATTATTTGAGATCACTCTCCGTGTTCATAAAGCAGCACACCTTTGATTCATTGTTCAGCTTCTCTCAGTAAGATCATGCATTTGTTCCATTTAAGTCCAGTAAAACTTACTAGCGACTCCATAATATAATTCATTTCAGAGCTGCATTACAGAGGGTCATGCTGTTGTTATCCCTTAATGCTTTAACATGAAGAAATCAGGGCGATATGATGATATGCTGGCTGAGATCAATCTATATTGCGTTTATTATTTTATCTGGTAGATATATCTGTGCCACTTAGTTATTAAAAACTGCAATAGAGAAATCACTCCTGTGTGTGGTCCGATAGAAGGCGGCAGTATGATTTCTATGCGTGTGTATGTGTCGTGTCCTGGCCACACGACTGAGCGATCGAATGAACACGAGATTCAAATATTAGTCCATTTATTCTAAGCAAGTACAAGCAGCTCTTTAAAAAATTAACGTAAATACAGTCGTTTTTTCATCTGGTGATTTGTATTTGTTGTCATTGTACGCTCCTGAGCGTGACCTAAAACATGGCGGCGACTACCCAGAATGCAACGTGCAGTGACGTAGTTTGCCAAGCTCTATTTCCCCGGTGTTGAAATCAGGCTCATATAAATGTCAGGAAACAGATTCCTGGCTGCATGTCAATATCCATGGATTAGGTTTATTTGACATTTGATAAGGAACACTTTTGATCCCAACCTTTAGTGTAATCGTTTGTTTTACTCGGGTTTTAAATCCAGTCATGCAGCAGCTCTTTTGCCACTCAGTACGGCTGAGGGAGCGTGTTCCGGCGGGAAAGTGATGTCAATGCATCTATAGGAACCGGAGTTTCTAACGGCCGCTGCAGTGACGCGATGACTTTACCAATCGGCGATTGGCTCTTATTTAGAAGGCGGGACTTATTCCACCATATTTTGCGTTGCAATTTCTCCCATTCAAATAGAGTACCTCAGGGATGACTTGATTTTGTAGGCAAAACCCACGAGTTAGCATTTTATGACTTCTGGTTCCATCGCCCCGAAGTGAATGTGTTTTTGCTAGATCGCCTGAAATAAGGTCTGTGGTTAACAAAGCCTCTAAATATTTTCACGTTTTGATCTATGACATAAAACACACCAGTTATAACCCGCTTTTTAAACCTTTATGGTGTCTTAAAAACGGCAGTTGCTAACAAATTGCCATTAGATGAAACACTATAGAGTACCTCAGGGATGACGTGTTTTTGTAGGCAAAACCCAGAAGCGAGTTAGCATTTTAGGACATCCAATTCCATCGCCCTGAAGTCAATGGGTTTTTTGAATGGGTTTTTGCTAAATCACCTGAAATAAGGTCTGTGGTTAACAAAGCCTCTAAATATTTTCACGTTGGTTGCTAACAAGTTGCTAAAAGGGACTACTTCCTTTGGTGGGGACTTTAGACATCATCATGACAAACAGGACATTTGGACAGCATTTCTCATGAAAAAGTGGATAAGTATTCATACACAGCGCAGATCATAATCAGCGAGCATGTTTTTAAATAAAGTTGTTTTTTAAATAAAGTGTGAGGAAGCTTGTGGTGGTGACGTTGATCCGCGACCATGGTGTGCTGTAGTGCGTTTATAGCCTACTGTTAGCTTGTTATATCTGACGACTTTATTTAGGCTTCAAAATGTATAAATGTTGTGTTAACTTGTAAAGATTATCTTGATAGACAAAACGTGTAAGTGTCATAACCCTTTGTTAATCACAGAGCTTATTTTTTGCGATTTTCCAAAAGTCTATGGGAAAAATGCATGGGCTTTCGATCGAGGGAACCCGTGTGCTGCTAACTTCCGGGTTGACCTACAAAAACACGTCATCCCTGAGGTACTCTATGCCCTGTCCAAATGCCCACACTTGTGGTCTTTGCACTTGACCACTTGTCTACTTACATGACGTATTTCCTGTATTTGGCTCAAGTGTTCAAGTGCGCGTGAAGACGGCAAGTGTGTGTAGAACTTTTGATTACCCGATGAGATGCACTTGTAGTGTTGCAAAAAATGTAAGCGTATACAGTGTTTTTTTTTTTTTTTTTAAATTATTATTTTCAGTACTTTGCATTTTAAAATACACTTCTAAATGTCTGTTCAGTGGTCGCTATGTAACTAACAGATTACAGAAATTGTGGTGCTTCTTTAAGTGATAAAAAGCAGATGTACAAAATACACACAGCCTACTCATCTTTGCATTAGTAAAATGTGCAACACTTTATATTTTACTACCAAATTATATGTAATATATAATTAATTTAACATACAGTCGAATGTTTTCCTTGACATCTCGCGATAATGCATGATGGAATACGCTTAGTCTCACTTAGTGTGTGTTTAGTGTGCATTAAGGGGCATTTTTAAGACATGGGACAGTTTTGCGCACTTAATTCCTGTTGCGTTCACGTGCTCTCAAGTGGCCAAGACCGCAAGTGTGGGTATTTGGACAGGGCAAGTACAATACGAGTGATGCGTCTTGTATTATTCTATAGTCTTTGGTATTACATGCTCAGTCTATAGTGTTTCATCGCCATCTACTGGCCTGGCAGCAGAATACAGTGTTTTTAGTTTTCGCGGATCTGTGTGAATGGGGATCGTTTTGACAATGGTGTCGTCTGTACACAGAAAACTCAAAGGAAAAACTTTTCTGTTTTCAGCATATTGTTGTTGTGTAAACGTATCCTAAAAAAACCTTATAAAATTCATACACTAGTGTATAAGTGTAGAGTGTATCATTTGGGACACAACCAGGGCCTAAAATTAACATATGAAACCGAGCATATGAAACCGTGTCAGTCGCCAGATGGCCGGTAACATTTTTATGAATTCTAACAATGCAATGTTATGAGAACATAAACGTGAACAAATGTGAACAACGCTCGAGTTGACGGTCAGTGCTGCATCATCACAAATATTTAAGCCTTTCTAATGTAAATATTCAAGCACTGGAAGAACATGCAAAATGGTGCGCTGTGGGAAGTCTCTCTTCATGCCTTCCAGCACTTGAACAGACACATTCACACAAAATTAGGTCTCAGTGAGTATCCTAGTAAACACAGTCAGTTATGTCTTCAGTTGAGAAAGAAAATGCATGATCAGTGTGTGCATTCGCTCTTAAAGTGACAGCATCCTAATAATCCTGCTGCTGTCTGCATTTATAAGGTTAACCAAACTACACAGAGAAAAAAATCACTCACTGCTCTTGAACTTTAAAAAGGATTTGAAGACTATGCAATGTTATTTATTTGACTAGCCTACTTTATTACATTTCTGTACTTGAAAACTACTGTTAGACCTCCATGAAAAGCACTGTTTGTTTCATTTGGATCTGTGTTGTATTATATTTATTTGTGCTGTTGCTTGTGATTTGATTATTTTATTACTGACTGATTACTTGTCTTTAAAAATGTAGGCTATTAAATTTATAAGCTAGTAGTTTTAGCCATGGCATTGACATTGAAATAGAGGATTGTGAATTTTCTCAAAACTGCCTGTTTTTGTTTCATGTCTGGTAAAAAAAAAAAAATAGTTTTGGCCGGTAAATCACACCAGCCATTGGCAGGTGTGACAAAACTCTCTCCTTTAATGTGTGTCTGTGAGATTTTTCCTCTTGTTTTATGGTCCAGCGGGTGAAAATGGTGCATCTGATCACATGATGTGAGGAATCACACTGAACTACTGAATCTAACGAACACTCACAGGATGATCAGTGCTGATGCTCGACATCACTAATTAACACTTTGGAAATAGAAATTTAACTAGTAAACAGAAATTAGTTTGATTTGACAAAATTGAAACTCCAAAGTAAAACTCAAAAAAGCCAATGCAAAAGAGAAGAAACAAAATATGAGTTGAGATTATTTAGTGTAATGTCAAATATAAAAAGGTTTATATGCAATCTAAAATCAGTCACGAAATCTAGCAAGAATTACACACGTTCAGTTATTCAGAGAATCATGTTTGGTGTTTTGCTGAGTAGATTCATGAAAGATTGTTCTCTTTTTCCTCTCATACAAAGAAGAGAAAGAGGAAAACACGTTAACCAAGTGAGAGGAGAGTGAGAGTTTGTCTGGTGCCACTTTCTAATGGTCTCTGAAGTCTAACTGTGTCACAGACGGTGGGTTTGATGCTCTTTTACTCTTCCTGATGTCTGCTGCATCATTGCGTGGGTCTGTAGAGACGTTCAGCAGTTTGTGTTTAAATTGATCTGGTTTTTAGGTGTTTTAAAGTGAAATTGTCAATATTAAATTAAAACTTTATAGTTATTTAATAGTTATTTAGTGCCAATTCTTACAAAGAAAACCTATGAAACAATTTTCAACTCTAGTTGTTATTAACCAATTTACCACTGGATAAAATCTTTTTTTTTTTTTTAGATCTATTTTTGAATCAGCCTCAATGAATGTGTGTGTGTGTGTGTGTGTGTGTGTGTGAATGAAACTCTTAGTGACGTTACACATTGCATTATAACTAAGAGTTTACTTAACTTTGAGAAAAAGTTAAAAGTTAAAGTTAAAATAATCATCCTGTCATAATTTATTCTCCCTAATGTTTTTATGGAACACAAAAGAAGATATTTAAAAATGTATCAGTGTTTTTTATTGCACCATCATTTTTTTTTTAATCATGAGTATCAAATATGATCATCAGGCTTTTGAGGAAGGTTTATTTGTTCATTTCTCAATCATCATTTATTGCATTATGTGTTTTAAAACTACAGAGCTGTGATCATAAAATAAGCATTTAAATATCATCTTACTAAGACATTATTGGCAGATATTGATATTTATATGCATATTATGTAAGTAGTCTGATATAGTGTTATAAAGATCTCAGTGATTTACATTACAAGCATCAGAATATGAATATTTTCTTACTTTCTATGTAAATATCTGCATCAAATCAGCATATTTTTGCTTAGTTTGAGCTGTTTTTCCTTCATATTCGCATTATTTCATTATATATGCCATATATATGCCATTAAAGCCTGATGGATCAAATGATAGTCAAAAAAAAAAAAATTATTAAAAAAATTATTTTTATTGTTAATCTGCATATCAGTTACACTTTAAAAAACTATATTGGTAGATATTGATGTGTTTGCATTCACATACTATATTTAGGGCCTTGTGGTCAGGAAATCCCTAAAAATCATTATTGATTTATTGCAACATTGCCTGTTTGAAAACAGTGTTACAGGAAGGGTCCATTATAAAGGTTTGTGTGTGTGTGTGTGTGTGCATATACACACACATTTATTGTAAAGAAAGAAGCACAGACACCTGGTTTGAAATGCTCACACACTATATGTACTGAAGCCAGTGTTGTGATTGTTTGTAGTTAATGTGTTTAACTCCAGCTGTGGTCACTCATGTAACAGGTTAACATGTACCATCTATGAGCAGGAAGTGACCTGTTCTTGTCCTGATTGGCTGCTGGCAAGGCTGTTCTGTTTGGACTGATAGACATTATCTAGTTTGGCAACAGCTTCCCCTCCCCTTCTCTCCTCCTTTGTGTCTTTCTTTCCGTCTGTTTTAAATGTCCCTCAAGATCCACTGCTGACCAGTGTTTTTTCAAATGATGGTGTCACCGTTTGTTACTTCCTCTGGTTTCAAAATATGACCCTGAGCTGTGTGTGTGAGAAAGAGAGAGAGGATGTCTAATAGCATAACACTTGTTAACTTGTTTCACAACAGCTTTACAGAAAATATCTTTTGCGAAATAATACCTTGCAGGTTTTCTTTTACTTTACTAAGTGATCAGACGCACCATTTTCACCAGCTGGACCAGAAAACAGGCGAGAAAAATCCTACAGACGGCAAGAAACGGAAGTTACGCTTGTCTTTTCTTCCCTATTGTGCCGTATATCTGAGTGAAACGCTTCTGGAACAAGAACAAATGTAGGGCGGGGCTTGATTTTGTCTGTGTGGAATTGATTGGATGGTTGTGGTTTGCTATTGGTGAATCTCGTGATTGACAGGTTCATCATCAGAGAAGAGAAGAAGGAGAGGAAGTTATTCTGATTCAAGATTATGAAGCACGTGCACGGATAAATCATTTATTATAAATACTGCAATATTCCATAAAAAAAAAAAAAAATTAAAAAAAACAAGAATCGTCCATGTTGATTTCATGGAGGCTTTAAAAATCAGAGTGCAAGGATGTGGGACTTTTTTTCACTCAAGAAACCACTCAGAACATTGTGGTAATGAGTTTTTTTTGGCTCGCATTTATCAAACTGTAGTTGAAATCAATCATCTGCACTCAGTAGTGCACACGTCTCCAAATATGGACATATAAGGAACCGGCCAACAGCAGCCGCTCTAACAGACGTGTCAATAGAGAAGTGACGGTCCTTCTGAAGGAAGCGGCCCGTGAGGTCACACATTCTGACTTTAAACTGAAGCTTGTGTGGTTGAAGCACTCAGAGATCAGTGAGATGATCAACCTGCGATTGACCAACTTAAACGTGTGTGTGTGTGTTTCCTCCCACCGGAGGGTATGATGTAACATCATGATTAATAATGTGGCTTAATAAGTTATGTTTCAGTCTGAAGTGATTCAGATGTCAGGAGCTGATAGTGAATTCTCATTCTATTCTCTCACAAAAAACATTAAACTAAAAAAATCTATAATTTTTTGAAGTAGTGTTGTCAAAAGTACCAACTTTTGACTCTTTTTGCTGAAATTTAAAAAATGTGACACTTTGAGTGCTGTTGAGCGGATTCGTAAACACCTCTGATTGGCCACTGAGTTCACGCACTCATCAGATATGTCTGTGATTGGCTACAATGATCAATGCATGGGAGTGTTTGAAAGTGAGAGCAGTGTAGTCATGGAACACGGAACGCGGAATGGACTATATGCATGGAACGTTCTTTAGAACTTACACAATTAATATAAGCCAACTGGAAAACTTCCAGTGAGATGTCACTTGTTGGTGTGTTGAGCATCAATAGTTAGTTTATAATCAGAATTTAGTCACTTAAATAGTCAGACCTAGCATTAATTTAGTTATTCAAATGCAAGATGACATCATAAATAAATAAATAAATAAATAAGTGTTCCTCCTCGGCTGAATTCAATTCGACCTTCAGTTTTCACACTTTCGTGTGAAAAAAGCAACAATTAAAGCTTTATTGTGCACTTTAGTTAGATGTTGTGAGTATTTCATACTTCACCGTTCACCTTGACAAAATGTATTTTTAAACCTAGTGATTTTATGTTTTATATTTATTCAAAAGCAAAACTGAGTGAAAAACTATTACAGGAAATGGCTAATATATGAATATATATGAATAAATGCTCCTCTGCCACCATCTGACGGTTATAATGGTAATTAATGTCTTTTTTTATTTTTAAATAAAAGTGTTTTCTATCAATTGTTGGATTTTCTACATTTTGAAACGTTCATTTTTACAAATGGGGACAATCTCAGAAGGATGAACAAATAATGTTTGTGGTCATCACATTAAAAATAACATTTGAAGTGCTGGAAAAATGTTGCATGTGCATCTAATTACAGACACCGCGTTTCTTATTCAAACGTTCTCATTAGCTTCATCTTTATTGCAATCAATAAAACTGATTTACTGGCAAATTAGCCAAGTGTGATAATGATAACTGCATTAAAATATGAATACAACGTTAAAAAGTCAACCATTGATGGTTTTGTGACTATAGAATGAACAGCTAACAGTTCACCGGAAATGCCCAAGCTGGGTTAACAAAAGCCAAGAAGTAACCGTGCCTATGGTCAGTTGGGCTACTTTAACACTGTTGCCTCGGATTGTTTTTCATGTCCTCGTGTTGACGCGCCCCTAAACAACATGATATATTTAGCCCCGGGAATGCAAATTTGACCAGGGGAACCCCGCCAAAAATGTGGATTTCACCCTCCGGATTAAGATTTTTACCAGGGGGCCCCCCTGAAACACAATTGGGGTAGTTTTGAGTAGCAATTGTGCGGGTTTTGTTGTGAACACCTGGCAACCCTGAGTGGGACCATTTATGGAGTGTCTGTGCTCAGTGAAGAGCCTCATTAATGACTATTTACAACATGTTTTTGAAGCGTTGATCATTGTAGCCAATCACAGACATATCTGATGAGCATGTGAACACAATGGCCAATCGGGCGTTTACGAATCCTTAAAGCGTAACATTTTTAAAATTTGTCGGTACTTTTAACGACACTTTTGAAGTTCAAAAAAAAAAAAAAAAAAAAAAAAATGGTAGTTCAGTCTTTCACATTTAACTCAATGTGATACTTGCCATTTCTTTGTAGTTATTTGTGAAATTTACTATCAATTTCTGAGTGAAAACTGTTTGGAGGGAAATCCTCCAGCACATTTTCAGTGTAGAGATGACTTTAAGTATTTTTTGTGCATTAGAAAGTGAGCTGTTAATCAGGTCAATCTGAGTGTGACGAGGCACACGAGACTCGACAGTTGAGCTTTAAACAGGAAGCTGATGCGGATCTGAGCTTCGATTCTTTCTCATTTGATTATTAATCAAGCTTAGACACGGAGCTTTGTTTTTTCATTCTTCATTTTATTTCAGGTGTCTGATTGTATTATGAGCATTTTCATGCTTGAACTAGTTTCAGTTAGAATACTTAGTTGTAGTACTAGAATATATGTGCAATTTTTATTCCCAAATAAAACATAAATAAAGTAGATGGATTGAAGAAAGTGTTTCTTATGACATTCTATTGGGGTGGATTGTTACTTTTTTAAATTAATACGTTTTAAAACAATCATATGCACTTAATCATATGCATATGATTTTTTTTTTTTCCTGACTTGGACATTAAGATATTGTTAATTTGAGTTGCATGTAGATGTTTTTGCTTGTCTGCTGACTGACTGCTTTTTGAATGTTAACTGGTTGTGAGTGGGTGTTTTTGCACCATGTTTTAGGGTGTAAACTTAGGTGCAAAACTGAAACACTTTGAAGTGCACACATTCAGCCTACATAGTGAGCTGCTGTTATGTATCTGTGGTTAAAACTTAAAACTGAGGAGGGAAGGCAAATTCACCTGCTTTCGCGCCCAAATGTGTTTGAATCTAAACAATAGAATCTAGAATAATAGAAGAAGAACCTTATAAATTCCATAAAGAACCTTCAGTGCTCGAGTTCTTCTCAAGGATCTGCTTTAGTGCTTTAAAAACAAAACCTAAACTCTGATCTAAAGTACTGCATGAAATATTTCATTCTTCTCCGGAGCGCTGCAGTTATTTCTGTCAGTTGTACTTTCACTCTTGAGTTTCCTTTACTACATTTAAGTAACTTTCTCTTCTTCATTTGTATAGATTCGGATTATGAAGCATAACGCACTGACATGAGATCAGTTCGCAGTTGTACGACAGTGACAGGGTTTGAGGTGAAGTGACACATCTAGGGTTTGTTTTAATGTCATGAAACCAGTCAAGAACATGATATTTTAACTATTATATACAGTGCTCAGCGTAAATGAGTACAACCCCTTTGAAAAGTAACATTTTAAACAAGATCTCAATGAACACAAAAACAATTTCCAAAATGTTGAGTTTTATATAACATCTGTTTAACTTTATAACATGAAAGTAAGGTTAGTAATATAACTTAGATTACACATTTTTCAGTTTTACTCAAATTAGGGTGATGCAAAAATGAGTACACCCCACTGAAAGTTCTGGGGCAAAGCTAAATTTTAGACTACAAATGTCTAATTTAACAAGAATTCAACCACAGGTGAGTCTAATTCTTCATTACACAGGTGTCCAGCAGACAGTTGACTATAAAAGGGTGTTAAAACCCCTTCCAATGTCATGCTGTCAGCAATGGCACCACATGGAAGAGAAATGTCACAAGATATTTTAACTGTTATATACATGTACACACTACTGTTCAGAAGTTTTAGATTGGTAAGATTTTTGAATGTTTTTGAAAGAAGTCTCTTCTGCTCACCAAGGCTGCATTTATTTGATCAAAAATACAGTAAAAATGTGACATATTATAATTTAAAATAACTCTTTTCTATATGAATATATGTTAAACTGTAATGTATATCCTGTGATCAAAGCTGAATTTTCAGCATCATTACTCCAGTCTTCAGTGTCACATGATCCTTCAGAAATCATTCTGAATATACTGATTTGCTAATCAAGAAACATTTCTGATTATTATTATGATATTTTACCTATTTTAACTATTTTATATATAAGGATTTTTTTTTCTACAGGCCCGATCGAGTCTGTGGTTCATTTTTTTTTTTTTGGCCTAGTTATGGTTTGCATTGTTTTTGACCTTAATAAGATTGACACCGAACTCATGAAAATTTCAAATACTGTTATAGACAAGAAACTGTCAGTAGTAAAATAAGAACAAATAATCAAATTATGAGCAATAGAATAAACATACAAATAAAATAAACACTGCTTTTCATGTTTTTCAGGTAAGTCTAACAGTAGTTTTCAGGTAGAGAAAATGAATAATCAAATGTAAAAAAAAACACTGCTGTCATCACTGTAAAAATGAAATATAGATTTATCTTTATTAAAAGTTACAAAATGTATTTAGTTACGAGCAGTGAGGGAATTTTTTCTTTGTTGTTTTATTTACATTAAAACGCAGACAGCAGCAGGTTTATTATGCTGCTGTCACTTTAAGAGCTGCACAGACCCAATATACTGACACACATACTTTTTATTTCTCAACTGAATATGTATCTCTTTTTTTTTTTTGTCAGGTTTCATAAGACTCACTCATATAAACTAAATCATCTACATAGATGTGTCATATTGATCACTGAGCAGATGCATAAGAGAATCTACTTTGCTTTTTATATCCTTGTGCACTTACAGACTCAAACGTCAATCTGTGCAGATGACCTGTGTAATCATAAGGCACATTAATAAGATGACTCAAAAGAAATGCCGTTTCTGAATCAGCTTTACGTTTTAGTTCCTAATGACCTTGATCAAGCATTGTGATAAACGCGGTGACGCAGGTCTTTTAACTTGTTCGGTTTCTGATCACAGTCTTACAATGACCACGATTCATTCAGACCCCAATCACACTCACTGATGCTCATTTATCATGTTTATCACATAAAAAAGATGTTCCAAATGACATTTAGCTCTTTATCAAACTGATGTCACCATGTAACATTCTTTTAAAAAAGAGAGTTCCAAATAGAACCTTTCTTTAGTTCAAGCACAAGCCACTTCCTGTCTGCTCGTGTTACACGTACAGTGATGTGTTTGTTCACTCAAGTCATGCTTCAAAATGTCATTGCATTCGATATAAAACATCACTCAAATGCTGTAGGACTTTTTCTATTGTTTTATCATTTCAAACCACACAAACTTGTTTTCCGTGAACATTGCTTTTGTAATCTAATGAGCATTCAGACATTTTGAAGCGTGACATTGTGAAGTATGGCACATTATCTTCTGGTGCTAACAAGAAACCAATACATTTCTTTTCTGAAGCTCAAATGCATCCCGTTGCCGTGAAATGACTGAAATGACTCTGAAGTCTCATATGAGTCACTCAGTAACTGTTGTTCACTCATGTGAAGGAGGTGATGGTTCCCCTCTGAAAATGTGTGGAAAAATCATGACCACCCCAGCACGTTTCAAAGAAAAATAGCTTCAGTAAGCACTTGTTTTTCAGTCAGTTGCAGTGTTTATGATGTGAAGTATTGACAGGTGCATTACATGACACAATTTCCCAACAACACTTTTGTTGTCTTAAACCTGGGCACTCGTGCCTGAATCTGCTTGCACTAATAAAACAAAGAAATAAAAAATCTTTAAATGATGCATCCAATGCTTTATATGGTAAACGTTTTCACTCTTAAATGATCGAAAATATACAGTAATAAAGAATCTCATTGCAGTGTGATTGCTAAGGTGGTCTAAAGCCCTGTGTAGGCCTATACTTTTTCCCCCTTTTTTTACGCGTACGCTAGTGTACGCGCACAGTCGAATGCACAGCCTTGCAAAGTATATGTCGACTCATACATACACAGTCGTTCGACGCATGCGCAGTTTTGAGCAATCTCTCGCCACGAGTTACAACCCATGTAAACATATTTGTATTCTGTCATGACTGAGTTGTACAAATGAGGGTACTTTCTAACCTCCTCGCACAATCTGTCGTCTATGTAGGCCTCCATTGTCGCTTTAGCTTGTGTATGTGCTTCAGGCTGTTCTGTTTATGCAGTTTTTCTTTGGCTACCTTGAGAATTGACGCCCCATAGGGCACGGTTGCCACCTTGTGGATAAACTAATTACTGCAAAAACAAATAAATGCGCATGTGCGACCTGCGCGTACAAGTATCAAAAATCCGGCGGAGCGCGTACAATACGCGAGTACTCTTCTGATGACGAAATTCGCGTCACGCGCACTGTACACTGACCTTCGCATACGAGTAAAAAGTCAACTATACTTTGGCCTTAAATCAGCTTCTTAGTGGCCCATGTATAATATAGTAGTAATGCATAAAAAATGCATTCTGTTTTTAATTGAAAATGGTGTTGTTTAAACAGCCCTGAATATGGCTTGAGTTCCTTTAATTGAAGTGTTTTATCCTCCAAGTCCAAATAAGGTGGACCGTTTAGGCTATCATGGCAATTGCATAATTGGGTTTAGATGAATTACATACATAAGTTTAGTGCGGTCAGATCACTAACCATAATATTAACAATTCTGAGCTCTTAATTCCACAAGTAGGTACATATTTTGAATAATTACATCATGAGCGCTAAAAAGTATGTTCTATATAGTATGAATGTCATCTTGGACATGCTACATTCGCCATGTTGTCTTCTGTGGCCTCATGGGATAGTAAAGTGTCCGTTGTATGCACACTCTAAAAAATGCTGGGTTATAACAACCCAAGTTGGGTTAAATATGGACAAAGTTTTATTTAATCAGGTCAATCTGAGTTTTATAGTTTTATTTAACTCAACTATTGTTTAAAAATTACTATATTGCTTGCTTAAAATGAACCCAAAATATGTTGGAAATTAACATTTATTAATAAGTTTAATGAATAATAATTAAACAATAAATGCTTGCTTATTAATAAATGTTCACCTTCTGATTATGGTTGTTGCCTCTGGTCATTATGTGTCTGATTTTTAATTTCCAACCCATTTTGGGTTCATTTTAAGCCAGCCATATAGTCATTTTAAATAGTTGAGTTAAATAAAACTGCCCAGCAGGTTGGGCAAACATTTAACCCAACCGCTGGGTTTGTCCATATTTAACCCAACGTTTTTAGTGAGAATCTCAACGGAAATAGTAGGTCATCCGGTACTGTGTGTCTATATTACATACTTCTTTTGTCATATACGGTTCCCCCTACTATATACAGTAGCATGCGATTTCATATGCATCCTATATTCTGAAGGTGATGGCTTCATTTCTGTCAACATGAGTTTGAGGAGTGACAGCGCCCTCTTATGGTGTCTTTGAAAATGACAAATGAGTGGAAAACAGAATGCTGTTTATAAAACTTTAATGTTTAAATCCTTTACGTAGAATAACTCATTTATCCATCATGAAATGCACTCCAAATACTAGTGTAATGAAAGTAGAAAAGAAAATCATAAGATAATAAATGACATAACAGACAATAGCAGAGCAGCAGTCTCTAAAACCGCTGATTGATCCATAAACAGTGTTCATGTTTTAACAGCCGTGTCTCTGGACCTGTAGATGACGCCTCTGCTCTTCAGCTCTCGCACCACACCTGAGACGGGATGAAATCAACCGCATGTGAGTGACGTGAAACAGATTTCAGAAGAGATATTCTTTATATGCTAATGTTTGGTTGAATGCACATGTTCTTCATTGCAGTCATGAGAGAGTCTGACACTAACCTGGAGGTAACCGACCCGTTACTGTGACTGCGTAGACACCTGGCTTGAAGTTACCTGAGAAAGACATGGACATTATTGAACTGAAGTGAATCAACACTGAATCTGATTCAGGCTGAATAACAACACTGTTGTACCGCTGCTTATAGCCGAATTGAACTCATTTCATAATTGAGGAACATTATTACTGAACTGACTAATGACTATAATCACTATTATCCTGTATAGAGCTGCTTAAGTTGAACTAAGTTTGTTTCATAATTGATTTACTTTGCAACATCAACACTGTTTTTAATCTAAATAATGATACTGTTGTTGTTTTTTTACTGTTGTACGTGTTTCATAATTGAAGAACTTTGCAACATTAACACTGTTATTTTCATGTTTATTCCTGTGAAATCATCTGTAGTGTGTGTAATGACATGAAAGACAGATGTGAGTGAGGTAAACACAAATGCTCACCGATTCTTTGCCATTTTGCCACCCAGCTGTCCTCTGGGCTCATCATAGCAATGACACTATAATAAAGAGGACATCACACATTAGTGCTCAAATGAAATCGTGTTGGTGTTCATTTAAAGAATAGTTCATCTTTAACATACTCGTAACTTTCCAAACCAGTGTGATTCGTGTTCTTAAAAGGGTTAGTTCAACCAAAAATGAAAATTCAGTCATTAATTATTCACCCTCATGTCATTTCACACCCGCAAGTCCTTCGTTCATCTTTGGAACACAAATTAGGATATTTTTGATGAAATCAGAGGTTTTTTTTATCTATCCTCTGTAGAAAGCAACATAATTACAACATTCGAGGTCCAGAAAGGTAGTAAAGACATCGTTAAAACAGTCGACGTGACTGCAGTGGTTCAACCTTAATGTTACGAAGCGACGAGAATACTTTTTGTGCGCAAAAACAAAACAAAAATAACTCTATTCAGTCATTCTCCTATGCAGTTGACGCAGTGCAGAGCTTCTGTGTTTACGTCAGAACGCCGGCTCAGTATTGACCGACACTGTTCACGTGAGCAGCACGACACACGAGCCGGTGTCATGAGAAATCGAGTCCCCCCCCAGGCTACTTTAACACTGTTGCCACAGGTTGTTTTTCATGTCCGTGGGTTGAAGCGACCACAATAACATGATATTTAGCCCCTGGAATGCCAATTTTACCAGGGGAACCCTGCCAGAAATGCGGATTTTACCCCACGGGATGTGATTTTTACCGGGGGAATCCCCTGGAAACGCGATTGGGATAGTTTTGTGCTAGTTTTGAGTAGCAATTGGGTGGTTTTTGTTGTGAAAACCTGGCAACCCTGCCAGGCGGTAATGCCTGATCAAAAGTTATCATGATGTCTAATGACTAATTATAACCTATTTCACTATTGTATGATGTTTATTACATTAAGTGCACAAACAACATGCTTGAAATGTAAAATGAATGAAAAAACTGGAAACAGATATTGAAAACAAAAAAACACCTAATATAATATAAGCTAAGCTAGCAGGCTAATTAGGTGTTATGCTATGCTAGTACATAAGCTAACTAAAAAAAAACTAAGTTGATTTCACAACCTATAGCTTCAGTTATAAACTAGTATATGAACCATGTAATTTAAAAGACATTAATGGTCATTATAACACATTTTAAACTATATAAATCATAACGTGATTTTTGCAGGAATTATAATCAGGTGCTAAAAATAATTTCCATTAAAAGTCCGTTGAATCATCATCCATGGTTACTGTACTTTGAAAGATGCGCGGACGCGACTGGGCGCGGAAAGTGAAGTATACCCGTCCCGGGGCTTTAGGGTCACGTGGGGTCCTAAAGGAGACCCGATTTCTCACCACACCGACCAATAATGAGTCGCCGTTCTGACGTAGAAGACGGAAGCGCTGCACTGTCTATACAACATAAACAGTGTAGGAGACTGACAGAGATGAAATTGTTGAAAAAAGTCGTTATTTTTGTTTTACTTTTTGTGCGCAAAAACATTCTCGTCGCTTCATAACATTAAGGTTGAACCACTGTAGTCCATTCTGGACTTTGAATGTGGTACTTATGTTGCTTTCAATGGAGGATAAAAAATATCAAAAACATCTTAATTTATGTTCCGAAGATGAACGAAGGTCTTACGGATGTGGAACGACATGAGGGTGAGTAATCAATGACAAAATTTTCATTTTTGGGTGAACTGAGCTGTATTGATTATTTCATGGTGCGTTTAAAGTGTGAAACACCACCTATATGTATTGCATGGACCACTCAAACATCTCTATTTATATAAAGCAAGCGAGCCACACAGGTTTAGACCAACATGAAGGAGAGTAAACTACTGTACCCATCAAAAGAAGAGCTTGTGCATTCATAAACCATCTCTCGATTGCCTTTCATCTGTAGGTATGATTCACAGTTGTCACATCCATCATACTCGAACTGATCAATAGTCTGAAAACAGAGAACAGAGATGATGTTAATCACTCATATTTCCTTAGCATTCCCTTACAAAAAAAAAAGTTATCTATGACTGTACCTAACAGCACAATGTACATACACGTTTTATGGCTGTAAGAAGCAGAATGATGTTTATATAAACAAAACCGTACCATGCTCATGGCTAAACCGTTTTGTTAATCACAGTTTTGTTAATTACCTTGTTCTATACGTTTCTGCTCTCTAAACATGTCAACAATATGTTCACAGAAATGTCTAATTTTACCTTGACAAGAGAGCACAGTAAACACGCTCTCAAATGGCGCAGATCTTTCGGGACAGTCTCCAGAGACATTCCTGTTGCTTTAATGCAATATACTTGAAATTAAACGAAATAATCCTTATAGATGCCTCAAAACAACGACTGTTTCAGCGAGTTGTTGTTAGCGTTTGCTAGCCACAACCGCACATTCGGCGCCGCTTAATGACGTCACATATATGCGCCGCGTGATCGTGACATTAAATATTTGTTTGTTTATTTATTTGTACTCATATAATTAGCGTAGAATACTACTCTTATGTACATATTATGTTGTATATTTTTATTCCAATTCTGTCGCGAAGTTTCATTTAGATCTGCAGCTGCTACGTTCCAATCAGAACCCAAAATAAGAGTTTCAGAATGGACATAATGCACAGAATTATTGGAATGGAAATGGAAGAATGAATAGAAACACAAAGCCTATTAATTTTATTATGATTTTTAAGTATTCCGTAATATTTCATATAACAAAATTTGTTTTAAAACCATTTAAACTACACTGACCACAATAGCCACTAGAGGTCGCTGTTAACTGACGTTATTGAGGTCACGCGAGCCTCATTCTGATGCGGTTTAAATGTGTTCTATGTGAACGCGCATAACGGTTCTGGGAGAAGACGGTAAATATAAAGACATTAATTAATCAGTTTTCATTAACAAAGTTTAATAGATTTTGATTATATAGGTCTACATGTGTTGTGTACTAGGCTATTATTATGATAACTTTTATATCTATTGAATATTTCACTTATTTACAGTAAGCAGTGAGCAATACATATTAATATTTGTTAACAATAATGAAAATACAACTGTTAATTGTTAGTTCATGTTAACTCTAGCCCATTAAATAATATTAACCGATACAGCATTTGATTTTAAAAATGTATTAGTAATATTGTAGTATTGCTTTAAAAGTATTTTTCATTGTTCAACACTAACGTTGTACTAATACTAGTGTTGCTAATATTTCTAATGATCTATTCAGTCTTAAGATCCATCTATTATGAACCAATGATGTGTTAAAGTTGTTATATAGCATTACCTGCTGTTTATATTGAATTTTTAGTGATGTTTATGTAGTTTCCATCATCTGCAGGTCATGAAGTGAGAGATTATTTGATTTCAACATGGATATGGAGTTTGATAAGTCTCTTCTCACAGTCCACATAAACTACAATAACTTTCCAGCTAAGTTATGGTGTTTGACAAACGATCCCCAAAACAACTCGGTCTTCTGGAGCCCAAGTGGAGACAGCTTGATGGTCGACCAGCAGCGGTTTGAGGACGAACTGTTGTCACCGGTCAAACAAGACGCTAAACTCTTCAAGACCACCAACTTCACCAGCTTCATCCGGCAGCTCAACCTGTACGGCTTCCGGAAGCTTTTCGACGGGCCCTCCAAAGACAGACACCGCAACCTGCACCAGTTCCACAACCCCTACTTCAAACAGGGTCGGCCAGAACTTCTGGTCCATCTGAAGAGGCTGACCATCAGTAACAAGGCCAAGATGCAGGCCGGAGAGGAGGTGACCTGTCGTCCCCCGAGTCGAGGCCATCAGCAGCCACGACACAACACTACAGAGGAGAAAACTACAGGCCAGTTCAACTTTCATACTAGTGAACCATTTCTAAAGTAAATATGGTGGGAAGAGACATGATTTGACATAGAAGTTGAGTTCTTAAAGGAGTAGTTCACCCAAAAATGAAAATTCTGTTGGTCTGTATAGTGGACTTCACTGGGGTTCAACGGGTTGAAGGTCCAAATGTCAGTTTCAGTGCAGCTTCAAAGAGCTCTACATGATCCCAGACGAGGAATAAGAGTCTTATCTAGAGAAACAATCAGTCGTTTTCTTAAAAAAAAAAAAATTATATACTTTTTAACCACAAATGCTCGTCTTGCACTGCTCTTTGAAGCGCCACGCATTACGTAATCACGTCGGAAAGGTCATGCAGAAGTATCGCGGTAGAGTGAAAAACTCCATCTCATTTTCTCCTCCAAAAACTTGAAAATTATCCGAAATTGTTGTTTAAATTTTATTGTAAAGGCCGTTTATCTTAGTCTTTGCACGTTTGCTTTGTAGACACTGGATCGGTACTTCTGCCTACGTCACGCGTGACCTTTCCAACATGATTACATAATGCGTGCAAGACGAGCATTTGTGGTTAAAAAGTATTTACATTTTTGTTTTTTTTTTAGAAAATGGCTGATGGTTTCTCTAGATAAGACTCTTATTCCTCGTCTGGTATCATGTAGAGCTCTTTGAAGCTGCACTGAAACTGACATTTGGACCTTCAACCCGTTGAACCCCAGTGAAGTCCACTATATGGAGAAAAATCCTGGAATGTTTTCCTCAAAAACCTTTTTCGACTGAAGAAAGAAAGACATAAATATCTTGGATGACATGGGGGTGAGTAAATTATCAGGAAATTTTAATTCTGAAGTGAACCTTTAATTTTTGGGTGAACTAAAGTCTGATATATCCTCATGAGAATCAGAAAAAAAAGTTTTGTGAATTTAGTATTTTTTCATGTCATTTCATTGTTTAGAGCAAAAGAAACAAATGGGGGGAAACATTTTTGAAAAAATATATTTTATTCATATGTTGAGTTAGCATATGTTTTATGTTTTGTATCTTATTTGATACATCAGGCTCATATAATGTGATAAAGTCAGAATATGGAGGAAAACACCTCAATTTTATTCAGAGGCAATTTGGTGTAGATGCTTATATTTATATGGACAAAAAGGAAGATGAAATTCTGCTGCTTGTAATGTAAATCAATTAGATCTTTATAACAGTACAGCATAAAATCATATAAATATCATAAATAAATAAATAAATGTCTTAGTAAGATGATATTCAAATGCATAGTTTTAAGATCTAAGCTCTGTAGTTTTAAAACATATAATGCAATACAAAGATGATTGACAGATGAGCAAATAAAGCCTGATGTTTATATTTGAGACTCACATTTGGACATGATTTTACTAAAAAAACAAATGATGAATGGATAAACTTAAGTTGCTTCAGTCCAGTAAATGTTCATACTGAAATATTACTAACAATATAAAAGTGATTCTTATGTGTACTTTTAAAGATTTTTTTATAAAATATGAATTTGTCAAAACAACCAAAGAAATTTAGATGTAATGCGATATGTATTATATATCTATTTAAATGTCAGTCTTTATTAAAAATGCTACAGTTAATAATATTGAAGACATTGCAGTAATTATTACAGTGAAAACTTCGGTAACGTTGTATTATTAATAATAGTTATTTTTGTTTGGGGTTGGGTTTATCCCATGCTTGGTTTATTATAAAATTGTATATTATATGAGGATTTGAACCCGGCTCTCATGCATAATTTAAAATTACACCACTAGGCTATCTTAACTCACAATCTTATGAAGAAGAGACAGAACTGCACATGGTGCAGCTTAAAAAACTCACTGCAGAGCCACTCTGGACATAATGGGTGGAGCTTGAGCTAGTCCAGCTCCGCCTCTGTGGACCTAATGGGTGGAGTTATGTTTAGTGATAGTGTTATATGGGTATGGTGAGGGTGTGGTTGGACTGTCTAGCTCTACCCATTATCTCCAGTGAGGCGGAGCTTGATGCCCACTGTCTCTGCAGTGAACAGCCTCTCAAACAACTAAATGCATGTGATGCCCCTGGATGGGAGGTCAGATAGAATTCAATTCTTTAAATCTTGAATGTTCTATAAACTACTCAAAAGGTTCTTCATACTCACTTCTTAGGTTCTGCACACCAATATCAGCACATATCCCATCATCAGCCGAAGGGGTTTGACCGAAGCCTGATCCCTCCCCACTCCTGGATCTTTCCTTGCAGTGATGTGTCCCCTTTCTACTCCAACAAAGGCATCCCGGTGTCGGTCATCCGGCCGTATCCGTACAGCGCTCCTCACAGAGTTCAGTCCAGTCCCTCCGTCCTGTTTCCACAGGAGGCTAAATATATCCCTCATCACCTCTCTTATCCTCCTGGATTTTACCCGCCAGGTACAGACTTACTTTATCCTACATTAAAATAAATACACTTACAATGCTTTAGATAGATTTACTATATTTGCAACATTTTTAATGAATTCATGTTAAATCAGTGTATTTTCCACAGGAAACAAAACAAATGATTTCTTCTAGACAGCAGTGAGAGCAAACAGAGGCTCCTGCTTTTAACATTGTCTTCTGAGAAAACTCCAGTAATCTCACATGTGTTCTTTAGGGTTTCAGACGAGATCTCATCAATGTCTCAAATGTGCTCAGATTTGCAGAGATGCCAACGTCTGCGGTCAAACGTCAGATCAATCTCAATATGAACTCCAACATTTCTCATCCAATTTGTTTTCTTGCATTCCTCCTTAGAATTTTAGGAGAAACATCTGAGATGAAACTGATACTTACTGTGATGTACTGTACTGGTGTGTGTGTGTGTGTGTGTGTGTGTGTTTGTCTTGCTTTCAGTAGTTTGTCAGTGTTGCACTGCTGGATTTATGGAAGCAGATCGAACAGGTGACGATCAAACATCTCTGTCATACGCACATTATGCTTATTACCCGGTGAGACCCACTACATAGTTGATATGTTAAACATTATTGCACATATTTCTGATCATTCATATTCATAAATAACGGTCCCAGTGAACAAATACTGAGTGAATCTCACAAAACATGTTCAGCTCATTTTACTTGTTATATTCAAAATTACTTTTTGAATTACTTTTGAATATTTTTATTATATATATATATATATATACACACTACCAGTCAAAAGTTTGGAATCGGTAAGATTTTTAATGTTTTTAAAAGAAGTTTCGTCTGCTCACCAAGGCTGCATTTATTTAATTAAAAATACAGTAAAAACAGTAATATTGTGAAATATTATTACAATTTGAAATAACTATTTTCTGTTTGAATATATTTTATAAAGTAATTTATTCCTGTGATCAAAGCTGAATTTTCAGCATCATGACTCCAGTCTTCAGTGTCACATGATCCTTCAGAAATCATTCTAATATGATGATTTGCTGCTCAAGAAACATTTATTATGTACAATTGTAAAAAATATTTGTGTACAATTTTTTTTCAGGATTCTTTGATGAATAGAAAGTTCAAAAGAACAGCATTTATTTGAAATATAATCTTTTGTAACATTATAAATGTCTTTACTGTCACTTTTTATCCTTGCTGAATAAACATATTAATTTCTTTAATTTCTTTTCAAAAAAATAAAAATAAAAATTCTTACTGACCCCAAACTTTTGAACGGTAGTGTATAATGTTACAAAAGCTTTGTATTTCAGATAAATGCTGTTCTTTTGAACTTTCTATTCATCAAAGGAATCCTGAAAAAAAGTACACAACTGTTTTCAACATTGATAATAATCATAAATGTTTCTTGATCATCAAATCATCATATTAGAATGATTTCTGAAGGATCATGTGACACTGAAGACTGGAGTAATGATGCTGGAAATTCAGCTTTGATCACAGGAATAAATTACTTTATAAAATATATTCAAACAGAAAACAGTTATTTTAAATTGTAATAATATTTCACAATATTACTGTTTTTACTGTATTTTTAATTAAATAAATGCAGCCTTGGTGAGCAGACGAAACTTCTTTTAAAAACATTAAAAATATTACCGTGTCCAAACTTTTGACTGGTAGTGTATATATATCAAAACAATAACATAATAAAAAATAAAAAAGATACATTAAAAAATACATTAAAATACAAGTTAATTTTTTTTATTTTATTGTTTATTCAAAAATCTAAACAATTTTACTTTATTTTACTTTTTAATTTTTTATCAAAAGTTTGGAAACATTACAATTTTTAATATCTTGAATGAAGTCTCACCGAGGCTGCGTTTATTTAATCAAAAATAAAGTGAAAACAGTAATATTGTGAAATATTATTACAATTTCTAATAGCTGTTTTCCATGTAAATATATATAGTAAAATATAATTTATTCCTGTGATCAAAGCTGAATTTTCATAACTACTCCAGTCTTCAGTGTCACATGATCCTTCAGAAATCATTCTATTGTGTTGATTTTGCAGGTACTGATTCACTCTGCAACACTTTAAAGATGTTCATTCTCTTTACTCTAGCAGAATTATTCAGTGAGCCACCATCACAACAGCATCCAGACCACAAACTGGCCAGCACACAGTATACCTGAGGCTCAAAGGGCCGACGTGAACCTTGACAGAGTGTTCCAGATGGTGGATGAGTTCCAGGGGTTGCCGAACGTCCACATAGTCCGAGTGGGAACCCCTGTGAAGCCCCAGCACTCCTCCGGCTCTCCTGTCTCCACGTTACCTGCTGAAGCTGATAGTCCTCAGAGCTCCAGGTCCGATACTGCGGCATCCAGTCCTCAGAGAGACGTGCGTTGGTCCGCCATCGCCAGCGGTGTGAGCGCTCAGTACATCAAACTAGAGTCAGAGGGACACGAGGTGGAGAATCAAGGAGCCGGCCAGCTCAAAGAACATGATTCAACATCTCTGGAGTCCTCAGAAAAGGTTAAAAGATGCTGGTGTCTTCTTTGTTGGTCTTTAAGTTTGTGTTCACTACAGGTTGCCCAGGGCTAACAGTATAAAAACTGATGATGTGTTGAATAACATTGAAGCTAGATTGATGCTATAATGAAGTCCTCTGTAAATCAGGCTACAGATCAGAAACTGAAAGCAGAGCAAGACTCATGAAAAACACTCCCTGCAGCTTCTTTAGGTAGGACACATTCAGATTATATAATATCACACGTCTACATTATGTTTTTACAAAATCATTCAGATTTTTATTACTTTTTATGACTTTTTAATTACTTTTCTATACTTTTTAATTATTACTTTTTATGACTTTATGGTTGTTATGATCCACAGATGACAGGCAGGATTCATCAGCATATGCACATGACATCATATCCAAAAAACAAAACTCTTATTTACATTTTTAACTTATTTAAGAAAGTTTTGTGTGATTTTAAGTAGTTTTAAAGTTGATATTGCATGTTTTTTTCTCAAAAAAGTAATTTTCTCAGAATTCTGACTTTTATTTTAATGGTATTTTTATGCTAAATACACATGCTTTGAATATCTACAGTAAACATGATATTTTATTTGTAATTATCTTATATATTTCAGTATTTATAAGCATCAGTATATAATTTATATATTTAACATAGCACAAGACTGAAAGTCAGATTGTAATAGCATTGAAATGAACTGATTTGTTTTCAGCTGTTTTGGAATTTGAATAAATGCAAAGCGAGTGAACCCCTGATAAAGGCTGAACGTGTGTCATTGCTGTGTGTTTTGTGTTATTTTGATGGCATAGTGAAATTATTTTTATTATAAATCTGCTCAAGTCATGATAAATGACCAATACATTAAAATTTCCTTAAGGAAACAGATTGTTTCAAAGCAGCTTCACAGAAATAGTCAGGAAAATAACTGAATTAATGACGCAAACTTCATCAAATATGAGACAAATTCTGCTGTAAAGCTCAATTCAGTTCAATGTCGATTCAGTTCAATAACAGTGTTGATGTTGCAAAATTAGGAGATAGTACTATCAGATTATGCAGTTTAAGCTAGTGCTGTTTTAGTATAATTAAAGGGGCATGAATTGAGAAATCGACTTTTCCTTGAGCTTTTGATATATAAGAGGTCATCGTACTATAAGAATATCCTGTAAGTTTCAGAACTGAAAACTTCTTTGTTAGTCCAATAAAAGCTTTTATTGACACCAAGCCCAGCAAACGACTTGTCCCGGATGTACCTAGATAGGTGAAACTCCGCCTCCACAGAAATCAATTCTAATGCCTGAATTCTAATTCAAATTTTAATGCCTGATCTGATATTAATGATTCATGTACAGTCAGATGTTCTTTGTCTGTGTGTAAATAAATCAAACCAGTCACTAAACGCTCAACTTCACGTTGTTTCTCTTAGTAGGATGAAAATAATCTGTTATTTAAACGGTGATTAAATTATATATAGAAAGCAATCAGAAAACGCTCCCTTTACAATCGCTGGAACTGTCAATCAAACAGCGCAAGTTTATCAGTGACTGAGTTCTTGGATGCGAAAACCTCCATTTTATTCAACAAATCTCTTAGTTACAATGAGTTTGCACTGTTAGTTATGATGAAAGCATTAGTTAGTGTGCAGAAATTGAGTTTCAATGACGAGATCACTGCTTTCATGTGCTCAACAACATGTTTGTGATCGGCTACAATGTTCATCACTGCAACCTTTCATGCCAATGTAAAGCTTTTCACGATTAGTTAACCTTGAGAGCTGTAAAAGTAAAAACGTGCTAAAAGTTTTCGAGAGAGTAATATTTAGCTATTTCATATGCAAATATGTTATCCAATCACAGCAGTGGGCGTTTACACTTAAGTCTCCCAGCAGACACGCCCCTTAAAACAGAGTGTTCAAAATCAGGGTAGGAAAAATGACTTTTTTTTTTTATTTCTAAATTTTTGATGTAAAAAGCATACTAACATTATAAGTGCACGCCAGGAAACATAAAACAATAAAACAACGCAGTTCATGACCCTTTTAAATTGTTTTATGATCAAACAATTTTTTTAAATTTTTTTTTAACTCAGCTGTCATGCAATTGAGGGATAATAATTATTCGATCATAAACCCTTTAGATTACACGAGATAATTATCAAGCATACAACTGTTAGGGTTATGTTTAGTAGCCTACACTCACGTGACAAAAAATGCTCTATCAGTTTTGGGTTTGATATGCAGCAACGGAATGTAATTGTGATGTTTCTACAGTGATGTGAGCTAGAGGGCGCAGTGTGTGTGTGTGTGCATGCATGTGTTTAATGGGTCGGATCAGTTCTGCTCCACCCTCACTGACAGTCAGCAGGTACACACACACACACACACACACACACACACACGCTCTCACTCTCAACTTTAAACTTTTCCAGCGTTCCTGCTGTTCGGATCAACAATACTGAGGCTTCATTTCGGGACAGCGCGTGCGGATTCTACACATGAAGTGACTGGATTTCTCGCTATGGATCTGTGGAGATTTAATCTGAGTCGAACAGGTTTGTGAAGTAACAGCAAGATTGATCTTAATTCATTTGGGGAACATGGAAGTTAGTGTTCAGAAAGAGCTCTCTCCTGCTAGTGTTTTCGATCGCTCCTGCAAAGCTGATAATATTTTTCTCGTCGCATTTTTTATGTTGGTCCTCACGGGAAACATTTCACTGTGGGATTATAAACTCTGAATACTTTATGAGCGGAATAACTGATACATTGTCGCACTGATGGAGACGGCGACTCTGCTACAACCTGTTACATTCTGGAATGTTTGGAATCCTTTGAAGTGGACGCGGCGTTTCGCACAATAACGCAGTCATTATGACGTCAGGTTATCAATCACGACGCGCGGGAAACAGTCTGTAAAATTATTGCTCTTTAGAAGATCATATCAAACTCTTGTTGTCCATTTTAAATCAATGCTCAGGCCACGAGTCAGTCCGCTGTCAATCACTGGCTCTCTGTCATATTTAATCACCTGTCAATCATGTTCTGTCAGCGATACAGGCCAGTCAACAACTAACATTTAACATCTGATTAGATTTACAAACAGGTAAATTGTTAACAATAATCCTTACGTTCCAAATCACAACAATCCACTGGATTTTTTTGGGACAGTTTTCAGTGACCCCTGAGGATTCTAGTGTTTTTGTGCTGGACGGATAGCTTTGTGGACAGTGCATAATGTATGGCCGGAGCCCGCCGCTGCAGCCAGGACAATGAGGGTTCCTGTGCGGCGATTGGCCGGGCTCTGGCCGTGGCTGCTCATGGCTGCCTTGCAGGTGGCGTTGGGCCACACGGGCCTGGAACTAGCCGCTGCTGTGGAGTCCGAACGTGCCACGATCAAAGTGACACTGCTGAAGCAGGAGCCCACCAGCAAGACCATCACCCTGGAAGGGGTGTTCTCCTGGGGCAGCGCGGGCAGTGCTAAAGGGAAACTCATGCAGGTAAGACCCGGCCGGGAGATGTTTTCAATGAGTCCCAAGCTTCATACGTTGGTGGATAGGTGAAGAAGACACTAGTCGAGTTGCCTGATAATCCTGCCATTGCATGTTATGAATATAACTGGGTAAAAGCATCTGCGAAATGCATAAATGTAATGATGACACAAGATCTGTGAGGGAACATTGTTGTGCATCTCATGCATCTTCGGTCTGGCAGACAGTGGCCCTAAAAAGTGTCTGAATGTCACTGCATTAGATATTAGATTAAAGATGAAGAAAGTGTCATGTATTGTAAAGAAACGGCACAGGCACACACTTCACTAAAAAAATGCTAGGTTGTTTCAACCCATGTTTGGGTCAGATATGGACAAACCCAACTGTTGGGTTTAAAAATTTAATTTACAAAATAAAACCAACGGTCCATATTTGACCCAAACATGCACTCTAAAAAATTCTGGGTTAAAAACAACCCAAATTGGATTAAATATGGACAAACCCAGCGGTTGGGTTAAATGTTTGCCCAACATGACTGCAACATGCAGTTTTATTTAAAAACGACTATATGTCTGGCTTAAAATGAACCCAAAATAGGTTGGAAATTAAAAATCAGACGTATAATTACTAGAGGCAACAATAATAATCAAAAGGTGAACATTTATTAATAAGCAGTTTAATAAATGTTTATTGTTTAATTATTATTCATTAAACTTATTAAACATTTAACCCAACTGCTGGGTTAAAACAATCCAATTGCTGGGGCTTTTCAACCCAACTTGGGTTGTTGTTAACCCAGCATTTTTTTAGAGTGTTCTAGCAAAGTAAAAGCAGTTACATTGTTTATTTTGGATTTTTATTTTTTGGGGCCACTGTAGATATTGTGTCATACACTCTTAAAAATAAAGGTTTCAAGAAATACATTTTCACAGAAGAAGAACCATTTTTGGTTCCCCAAAGAATATTCCAATCAACATTCTTAAAAGAACCAATTTTTTCTTAGTTTCAAGAACTTTTTAAAGAACTTAAAGGCACAAAATGTAAGATGTTTGGATTAAAATATCCAAAAACCATTAGAACAATGTTATATATTATTTTGTTGATTTGTGTACTTACATTATCCCAAATGTTTCCAAGAATGCTTATTTCCCTGGATTTAAACAATTTTAACCAGGACACGGACCATGTCCGTGCGTCGCCTATCAATGGCATCATATTAGGGAAGCACGAGGGAACTAGGGATCCACCATATCGGTATCAGCCAATATATGATCATTTTTAATGTTATCGTTATCGGCCCAATAAGAAAATTTAGCCGATGTTTTAAAGCTGATAAATAATGGATTATCGATTAAATAATCGATTTCTGGTTTTATTTAGTAGAAACCATGGAAACACCAAAGACGCTTTAATATATTATGTGTTTTATTAGACAGGTGAGCAACTGTTCATACATTCATCAACAGAAAACTAATCATGTTAAATAGCTCAACACAGTGAGTCTTATTGTTTAAATCTCGTTTTCTTGATTTACCGCGAGTACCATGTTTTACCATGCCTAATACTGATCTGTCTTACTGCAGAGTGCAACAAGTGTCTCATAGCAGCTGCCGAGCGACTGCTCAGAGTAACATTATAACAACTTTCAACACACAAATGTATCAAATATGATAAACAGCGCTGCGTTACCCCACATACGGTTGACGGGAAGCAGCGACTGCGGCATAATAAAAGTCCCTCTGCTCTCGTGCTTGTCTCTCATTAGCAATCGCTCCAGTGGCCTCATTGGGCTCCAAAACCTTGCTTCATATTACAGTAATGTTAATAAATCTTTAATACATTAGCTTATCCATTAATATGGATCGTCTAATTCTTTTCCACCGATTTCTGCGAAATCAAGGCATCATCAAGCTGCGTCTTTGTTTTGAATAAGCGACCTCTAGTGGCGAAAATTTACATATTGTGCCTTTTAAGAATGTTTTGTGCAATGGAAATGTTGAAGGTTCTTTACAGAACCATCAATGCCAATAAAGAAACTTTATTCATAAGAGTGTATAGTATCACCTTTTATGATCAATGACCTCTGTAGAGTTTGTTGATGGCACAGAAGTGTACAGCTTCCGAGACCCGGAGAATCGCTCACCTGGGAAGTCATCGAATGCTTTTCTGCAGGTGCCAAGAACCCCGCCTGGGTCTTATTGGAGGTGATAGATTTGTGGTCTTGTAAACTGTTAGGTCTGTTCTCCGAGGCCATACCGCCAGATGTTCGGGCTTTGAAGGTTGCGAGCGCTGCGTCTCTCTGCGAGAGCGATCCAGATCAAGCCAGAGGGGATACGCTAACTGTAAATGTATCTTGAAAGCTTTTTCCCCTGTAGGAAAGAGTTATTGCACCATAAAAATAGATTTCTTGTTAGTGGAATGTCTGTGTTTGTTAGAGAAATTTCATGTTGTATTTGAAGCTTGCAGTGAATTTGCAGGACTTCATGGATGGAGAAAAGTGTTTCTGTAGTTTTATTGGCCGAGCTTATTTTACTACTCTGTTCATAGCAAGTTGTAACTAGATTTTTGTGTTTTTGACTAAAGTGTGAGCGGTGCTTGCCTGTGCAAAATGTGCTTCTGTGTTGTGGGTGTTGCTTTGTGGTGTTCTGAGCCGTTGCTAGGTGGTTTCGTACGGTTTCAGGCTCTGATATTCTGAGCTCTCTTCAGTGTAAGTCTGAGAGGTTTTTAGGTCTCTCTAACAAGCCGCATGTTCTGAGGTGTTATTCACGCTGCCGGTAACTAGTATCTACATGCAGAATGTACACTGTGAATCAAGCCCATGCAGAAGAACTCTGGATTTGTAGCTCAAAGGTTGAAGGTTTGAACTGTGGAGTTGCTGAAAGCACAAGTGCATTGCATTGGATAAGAAACATCCGCTGTGTATAAACTAATTTGCAAGAATATGATGTTGTGTGCATGTGTGTTTGGTTTGCAGAAGTGTATCGCTCTCTCACAGAGAGCGTGTCGCAAAGACAGACGCTTTTTGTTGCAGTGCCAACCTGTTGCAACAGGCCCGGGCTGCTTCGGCGCATTGTCCTCCTGCATAATGTTCCCTTCCTCTAGGGGACAAAGTGATAGAAGCAGGTGGGGTAGGGGGAAGTTTCTATCTTTTCTTCCCTCACTTTTTACCGCATGAATTTAATGTTAAGGCTTTTATCTGCTTCTGGGAAGAATGATATCGAATGATCTATAGCATGTTTTTATGCTGTGCAGTAGCGCTGGGTGGAAAAGCTTAAATGATGTCTTTGTATTTTTTGGTAATATTTGATAAATTGTTTGGATATGTATTGGATCTGAAATTGCTTAGGAGGTTTTTGTACATTGTTGCCATTTAAATTTAAAGATACAGTGACAATCTGGTTAAAATGATCTAAGCATGTGAACACACGGATGCTTGCTTTCCAGTGTGGGCAAATATCAGCCATCAATGACTGAACGCCAGTGTGTGGGGTTAAAAACAACCCAAGCTGGGTTGAAAATGGACAAACCCAATGAATGGGTTAAATGTTGGCCCAACCTGCTGGGTAGTTTTAACCCAGCACTTGGGTTAAATGTTTGCTCAACCTGATGGGTAGTTTTATTTAACACAACTATTGTTTAAAAATTACTGTATTGCTGTTTAAAATGAACCCAAAGTATGTTGGAAATTAACATTTCGTCCCCTTGGAATTAAAAGGTTCTATCTGACATTTTTGTCAAAATTGAGTTATTCACATTCATATTCTGTGAACTTATTTACATTGTGATGTTTCTTTTTTTTAAGTTGTGTAAATTTTGGGAGTTTTTTTTTTAGAAAACAAAAAGGTTCTATCTACAAAGTCGAACTCTAACTTGATTCTATAAGGTTCTATCTGCGTGAGCCAATCAGCACTTATGCGAACCAATCAGGATCAGCTTTCTTTGTCATGTTGCTGGACTGTCCGCAATAGCGGTAAATCAGTGAAAAGAAGACTAAATAATTTCACACAACGCAATGTTTATTAGATACCTAATGATCGACTATTTTATTTATGATCTTGTCAATGAAAGCAACCAGGGTCTTTTTGTGTGTTTTTCTGTATCCATTGCTAAGGGGTTATTTTCAGTTGGACAGCAGCACTATTAAGAGGATAGGTCCGGGTTTTGTAGTCTATTTGCTTTATTCTAGTCACATCATGGTCATACGAGAGAAAGTTATGTATATATTAGGTTATGTTTTAACCTTGATCCATCCTGTGTACTTGTACTGAGCTGTATGTACTATGTAGCTATAAAACTCTACGCTATAGCACACTGCATTAAAGTGTATACTACATTAAAGGTGCAATATGTAAGAATTTTGCAGTAAAATATCCAAAAACCACTAGGCCAGTGTTATATATTTTGTTCACTTGAGTACTTACAATATCCCAAATGTTTCCAACTATTTGTAAATCTTGAGAAAATTGTAATTTTAACCAAGGCTCCGGGACGTGTGAGGAGTCGCCTGTCAATGGCGTCATACCCGCGTTATCCTCGGTTTCCTGTTTTATTTTGTAGAAACCATGGAAACACCAAAGACGCTTTAACATATTACATGTTTTAATAGACAAGGGAACAACTGTTTGGTTACATTTATAGACAGAAAACTAGTTGTTGTTATATAGCTCAACACGTTTAGTCTTATTGTTTAAATCTAATTTTCTTTTTTTTTTTTTTTGCGAGTGCCATGCTTTACCATGCCTCAGAGAAAAACGCTATTTTGTGAAGTAGCTAACATAGCATAATCAGATGCAGCTTTATTTTTAGTAACAGTAATACAGCATTTTCTCCATCATACAATACGTTTTAAAATTAATTGCATGTCATTTATCAACACAAGCCATCCGGCATTTAATATGATATTCTAAAATCGATCTATCTTACTGCAGTGTGTCTCAAACAAGTGTCTCACAGCAGCCACCGAGTGAACGCACAGAGTAACGTTATAACATCATTTTCAACACACTCAAATGTATCTAATATGATAAACAGATCTGTGTTACCTCATACTCATGACCGGCGCCGGCGACTGTCATAATAAATGTCCCGCTGCTCGTGAGGCGTGTGTTGCGCAATCGCTCCAGCGGCCTCGTTCAGCTCCACAACACTCGTCCTGCTCTGCTTCACACTACAGTAACGTTAATAATCGCATCCATGAACAGGATTTCTTCCTGAGACCTATCCCGATTATTTTCCACCGGCTGTTAAGTGAAGACCACATGTCCCAAGATTCCGCGCTCAAGCTACGCCTTTGTTTTGAATAGGCCTCTAGTGGACAGAAAATGTTACATATTGCACCTTTAAGTGAGAGAAAATGTTAAATTTTACGTTGTTCGTAAAAAAAACTGAGTTGTTGCATAGTCGAAGTGATTTAAATATTTTAAATGTGAAATTTGTTTATATTTGAAAGCCAATAAACCAATATATTGGCTGATAAATCTAAATCCAAATTTTTATATCATTTGAGAGCCTGATTACAAAAACAAAAGTCTCCCCATTAAAACCCACATCCCAAGCACACAATTATAATGTTCTCATTATAATATTATGTAGCCTGTATGACAGACTTGCGCTGCACATGTTGCACTGAACTGTATTTTCCTTTTAGAAGTGATTTTCAATCATATTTTAAGCAATTCAAAACCATCACGGCGGACAGCATCTCAGCTGAAGGAAATAATCTATCATTTATCGGCTTTAATATATCGGCTGATAACAATAACATTAAAAATGAACATATATCGGCCAATATATCGTGCATCCCTACTTAAATATTTAAACTGACATGACTTAAAACGTGCAAATGATAAACTTTCACTCTGACACACTTTTCAATGTTTTAATCAGAGAAAAAATATCAAAATTTGTCTAATGCCAAATATAAAGTCATTATGATGTTCACAATGTTTCTTAATTGTATATCGTCAGCAAAATACCTGTTGAATATTCAATATTTCACCCAGCCCTACCATCTCCAGTTCATTTGCCCCCCGTGTTAAACTTCAAACTAAACAAAGTGAAGCAACAACGAGTCTGTTTAGTTAAGTGTGCTGGATTAGTGCGTTTTCAGGCGTGTCTGCCTCGGCTATCCTCGGGCGGCTCTGAATTCGCCGCGTTGAGGATGACAGCCAGTTTTCATAACCACCAGTAATTACACATCTCCCATCCCATTTGATCTTCCTAAGCATGTTGTTTCTCCAGGCCACAGGTTGGCGAGCGGCGCTACCCAAATTTGACTCTCTTTTCTGGGCCCCAGTCGGCGGATCACAGGCAGAGAAAAACAAGATCAGACATGATGATGGTGGAAATGTTTTATTTAAGGAGAAAAGGGCCCTCAGTGCAGCCACTGGTCTTTAATGGAGGCCGATCATACGTTCTCTGTTTATTTTGCATTAGAAATGTGGAATTTGATTTGACAAGTGGTACCTTTTTCTGTTTTAACCAATTTTATATCATTTTAATAGTACAGTACAGCCTATTTTTATGTCGGTGAGACGCATGACAAGGTGAAGCCTTTTTACCACACAGTCTTGTCCAGATGCATAAAAACTTTCCTTAAAACCACCACAGACTTGTCTTTAATGCTATTTAACGCCAAAAAAGCAATAGAGACCCTGAAATGCATTTGGACACACTTATAAACATCTGAAAGTCATTGCATCAAATTAAAAATCATCAAAGAAGTGTTATTTATTGAAAAAAAGAAAACTAATGTAATGGCATAAGTGTGACTAAAGTGTCCAAATGTGTTTTGGGCTGCATTGTTGTGGGCTGAAGTTATTCCCAAATGTTTGACTCCATGATTTTTAATCTGGCACTAGCTAAGAGTGTCGAGGTCGAGCTTTTGATAGGCACTTTACCTGATTAAAAGACCATTTTAAAGAGCATGATCTCCTTCTAAGTCTCATTAGATTATTTTTTTCCTTCTCCCTTCCTTGTTTTTTTTGGGCATTTTGTGGCGGAGAGGTCAGCTGAACCTTTGTAAACGCTCACAAAGACCAGTATCAGGTTCTCCCTTGATTGAAGCTACTGATCTAAGATCAGATCCTCTTACCTAGTGCTGGGTGGTGGTATGATTGTAGAAATGGGTCCAGTTGAGATTTTGCTGCTTTGTTTATATTGTAGTAGATATTTCTGCTCTGCTATCAGGACAAATATATCCATTGAAAAGTTTTGGGTTAGTAAGATTGTTTTTAGTTTGTTTGTTTGTTTGTTTGTTTTTTCTGAAAGAAAATGGATGCATTAAATTGATCAAAAGTGACAGTAAAGACAATTATGATGTTAGAAAAGATTTCTCTTTTTAAAACAAATGCTGTTTTTTGATCTTTCTATTCATCAAAGAATCCTGAAAATATGGCTTCCTTTAATATATGAAGAGGCACAGCTGTTTTCAACATTGATAATAATCATAAATGTCTCTTGAGCATCAAATCAGCATTTTAGAATGATTTCTGAAGGATCATGTGACACTGAAGACGAGTAGTGATGCTGAAAATTCAGCTTTGATCACAGGAATAAATTGCACTTTACAATGTATTACAGTAGAAAACAGTGATGTATACTATATAAACCAGCCTGTACTCACCATTTTTGTAGTGTGACCTCTACAGAAATGGCTTATTGGATTAGGAAGAGCATGACCGCAGACGTGCACGTTAGAATCATACGAGCACACGCCCTCCACGTCTTGGCAGCCTCGTATCTGTCGTGTAACTCTCCACTTTTCTTCTGAATAATCTCCCCTGTCTAATCTCTCAGGAGGACGGATGATAGGGAGGCTGGGATGGATGCGTTAATGGAGTAGCAGATCAAAGAGTGTTAGGTTGAAAACGCGAGTCTAGATGATTAAAAAGGAGCTTGTTTACTCTGCGCTTCCGATAGGCCTCCCCTCCCCTCATTCAGATGGATTTCCTGTCTATATTTCCCCCCTGGAAACTGATAACAGGCCGTCCGCCCGCTCTGACCTGTTGATGTTTGTCTTCCAGCCTGCAAACTGAACGCTTTTGCTTGAGTCTCCTGATGTTTCAACTCAAACTTTTCTCATCGGATTCCCTATAGATCAAATTATCTGCATTAAAAAAAGAAAAACACTCAGAAATTGCTAGTAAATGGCACAATTAAATGCAAAAAAAAAACTGCAAAGTTCTTGAAGAAGTAAATGTCCTAAACGTTTCACTCTAAAAAAAAAAAATACTGGGTTAAAAACCCAGTCTCAACCCAAGGGCTGGGTAAATATAGGACAGAACAGATGTTGGGTTAATTTTACCCAGCAAATTAGGTTGATTCATTTTTATTATAATACTAGCTTCTTTTTTTTTTTTTTTTTTACTTCATTTATGAATTAATGAAATAAAACTACCCAAACACTGGGTTATTACGTCTGACCCAGGATCTGGGTAACACAAAAACTACCCAAACACTGCGTTGTTACGTCTGACCCAGGATTTGAGTCAAGTCAAGTCATCTTTATTTATATAGTGCTTTTTACAATGCAGATTGTGTCAAAGCAGCTTTACAGTGATAACTTGTATATAATTTTGGCTGCACAGCAGCTCTTAAAGAATAGTGTCAATGCAGGCAGATCAAAGCACTGTTGAATATCAAATGACAAGTCAAATGTCAAGTGATGTCAACAGCGGCAAGGAACCCAAACTCCAACAGGTGACATCAGATGGCAAACAGGTGGCAAATAGACTTCTGTGTTAAAATGGAGAACACAACAAATTGAGTGACACAAAAACTACCCAAACACTGGGTTGTTACGTCTGACCCAGGAGCTGGGTAACACAAAAACTACCCAAACACTGGATTGTTACGTCTGACCCAGGATCTAGGTAAAACAAAGACTACCCAAACACTGGGTTGTTACGTCTGACCCAGGATCTGAGTAAAACAAAATCTACCTAAACACTGGATTGTTACGTCTGACCCAGGATCTGGGTAACACAAAAACTACCCAAATACTGGATTGTTACGTCTGACCCAGGATCTGGGTAACACAAAAACTACCCAAACACTGGGTTGTTACGTCTGACCCAGGATCTGGGTAACACAAAAACTACCCAAATACTGGATTGTTACGTCTGACCCAGGATCTAAGTAAAACAAAGACTACCCAAACACTGGGTTGTTACGTCTGACCCAGGATCTGAGTAAAACAAAATCTACCTAAACACTGGGTTATTACCTCTGACCCAGGATCTGAGTAATACAAAAACTACCCAAACACTGGGTTATGTCATGTCTGACCCAGGATCTGGGTAACACAAAAACTACCCAAACACTGGATTGTTACGTCTGACCCAGGATCTGGGTAAAACAAAAACTACCCAAACACTGGGTTGTTACGTCTGACCCAGGACCCCCCCCCCCAAAATAACCTAGAAAAAATAACCCAATTATATAACCCATTTTTTTAGTGTTAAACATCTGAGCAATAACATTTCCTCTATATAATCTGAAATTGATCATTGGCTTGTTTATTAAGTTACGTTTCTGAACACTCATACAGTCCTATTTAACACTACAATAGTTTCTACCACACGTCTGGATTTTATAACAATTTCATCAGTAATGCGAGTAAATGCAAACCACATTGCCCTGAAAGGACAGACTCATGTGCGGTTTTTGCAACATCATTGGCCCTAAAATTAGCCCCTGTGACTGCCAGAACGCTTGCTAACGGTGTTAACGATTTGTAGGATGTTGTATTGAGGGCTTGCGGACATTACAGCCTGTTGCGGTACATGATGGGGGTCACGGTACATCACTGCTGCTCGAATGAGACCAGGCCAATCAGATTACACGCTTTTATGTCCCACTAAGAGCTTGTTGTTTCCTTTGTGTCATTGTGGAATTCTTGATGTCTTGAATGAAGACAAGAGGAACAGGAAGCTTTTTCTAGAGCATCGGAAGGGACCCTGGATTTGTCATTATGAACCTGATTAAAGTGTCTTTGTAGTAGCATGTCCTGTGTTAAATAGAGTAGAGTGTTCACAAAAGATTGGCCTGTGGTGGCTTCAACATTTAACTATCTGTAAAAGCCCAATTAATTCTCTGTTGACTTGTGAGTAAATCTATATTAAAACTCTACGAACGTCAGTAATCCCTCATTTAACCATTTAACTCTCTTTAATAGGCTTTTCACAAACACACACACACACACACACACACATATATATATACACACCGGTGTTCAGACGGTCAGTGAGGAGCTGACTGACAAGGTGATGGTGGAAAATTTTTGGATTTTTGCAATATTTTGGATTTAAACCCAGTGCTAATTGGGAACCTGCAAAGGATTAGTTGTGTTTTTCTAGTTGTGTTTTTCATTAAGAATAATAAACCACCATTCAAGCAGTTGCTGCCCCTGAATTGGCGCTAATTCGAAAGCGAAAGTAAAATGCGCACAGCTGCACAGGCGTTCATAATGGTGCATGTCTACTGGCGTGGACTGTTTTCAGTTCATTCCTATGGAAGCTCAACTTCCATTGGATTTAATTGAAAATGCTCACTCTGATCCACACCATTATGAATGCCCATGCAGCCGTGCGCATTTTACTTTCACTCACACGAATTAGTGATTTAAAAGCGAGGTTCAAAATCCCGGTGATACCCAGTGTAGTCACACGTTGATTAACTGGTGGGAAAATTTCCTCAAATAAATAAATCAAATAAATGCTAAATTATCTGTGATTGGTCATGTAATGTCTCGGGCAGCATATATAAATATATATATAATATATATCACAGCCCAGCTGAAACTAAGCCACAAGCACATCACCCACCTTCACTGTATGAATGAATGTGTGTGTGTTTTCGTTAGATTAATGTCTCCTTCCCTGTCGCAGAACAAGGGTGTGTCTACCCGGGGGACATATTTATCCCTTGTCCCAAGTCAAAGATGCAAAGAGCCAGTCTTCATCTAAGCCCATCAAAACCAAACCAAGAAAAGGGGGAGCAAAACAGACTGAAACAGATCTGACCATACATACATTAATTCCATGAAAACCTCTAACAACCAGGGGAGGATGGAACCACTCAAGTACCAGAAAGCGCCATCTTGAACTAAATTGCATATAATTAATTTAACCCTTCATCCTTGTCTAGCAATGTATGTTTATGCTGAAATATAATTAAATAATGGTTTGTTTTTATATTTATATTATATATAATATATATACAAACACATTATATATATATATATATATATATGCTGCCCGACACATTACATGACCAGTCACAGATCATTTGGTATTTAAATGATATTTTTGTCAGTTTTGCCTGATAACTGTCAAAAGGAGGACTTTTATTTTGACAGCATTGAGATCCCCAATTTTTTTTTTAAACATTTTAAATTAGATTTTTTACAATAATTTATTTCTGATTATTTGAGTAAATATCATGTTAAATAAATATTTTCATTTCAGAAATTATGTAGGCTATAAATAAATAAATAAATAAATATATGGTTGCTTATTATAGTATAGTATTTAGTTAATAGTAGTTAACTGAAAAATAAAAATCTATTCATTGCCGCAGTACTTCTGGATTTATTCTCAGTTTTTTATTTTTCTTCATATAATCCCGGATGGACTCAATGATTGTGAGATCAGATCATACTGGCTGTTGTCAGACTCCTTGTGCATACAAAACTCTCACTGAATTATTACAATTAATGGCAAAATGTAAACTGATATTTCCTACAGACACACTACAGCAAAAGATATAAATAACTGGCTTAAAACCATTAAAAAGAAAAATACTAACATGCCTGAGACTTTTGCATGCATAGGCACGTTAGTATTTTTCTGTATACACTATATTGCCAAAAGTATTGGGACACCCCTCCAAATGATTGAATTCAGGTGTTCCAATCATTTCCATGGCCACAGGTGTATAAAATCAAGCACCTAGGCATGCAGACTGCTTCTACAAACATTTGTGAAAGAATGGATCGCTCTCAGGAGCTCAGTGAATTCAAGCGTGGTACCGTGATAGGTTGCCACCTGTGCAATAAGTCCATTCATGAAATTTCCTCACTACTAAATATTCCACGGTCAACTGTTAGTGGTATCATAACAAAGTGGAAGCAATTGGGAACAACAGCAACTCGGCCACGAAGTGGTAGGCCACATAAAATCACAGAGCGGGGTCAGCGCATGCTGAGGCACACAGTGCGCAGAAGTCGCCAACTTTCTGCAGAGTCAATAGTTACAGACCTCCAAACTTCATGTGGCCTTCAGATTAGCTCAAGAACAGTGCGTAGAGAGCTTCATGGAATGGGTTTCCATGGCTGAGCAGCTGCATCCAAGCCTTACATCACCAAGTGCAATGCAAAGCGTCAGATGCAGTGGTGTAAAGCACGCCGCCATTGGACTCTAGAGCAGCGGAGACATGTTCTCTGGAGTGACGAATCACACTTCTCTGTCTGGCAATCCGATGGATGAGTCTGGGTTTGGAGGTTGCCAGGAGAACGGTACTTGTCTGACTGCATTGTGCCAAGAGTAAAGTTTGGTGGAGGGGGGATTATGGTGTGGGTTGTTTTTCAGGGGTTGGGTTTGGCTCCTTAGTTCCAGTGAAAGGAACTCTTAATGCTTCAGCATACCAAAACATTTTGGACAATTTCATGCTCCCAACTTTGTGGGAACAGTTTGGGGATGGCCCCTTCCTGTTCCAACATGACTGCACACCAGTGCACAAAGCAAGGTCCATAAAGACATGGATGAGTGAGTTTGGTGTGGAGGAACTTGTCTGGCCTGCACAGAGTCCTGACCTCAACCTGATAGAACACCTTTGGGATTAATTAGAGCGGAGACTGTGAGCCAGGCCTTCTCGCCAACATCACTGCCTGACCTCTCAAATGCGCTTCTAGAAGAATGGTCAAAAATTCCCATAAACACACTCCTAAACCTTGTGGAAAGCCTTCCCAGAAGAGTTAAGCTGTTATAGCTGCAAAGGGTGGGCCAACTCCATATTAAACCCTACGGATTAAGAATGGGATGTCATTAAAGTTCATGTGCACGTAAAGGCAGGCTCCCAAAACTTTTGGCAATATAGTGTGTGTGTATATATAATATATAATATATATATATATGTGTGTGTGTGTGTGTGTGTGTGTGTGTGTTTCCCGCGGTGAGGTCAGCGTTTCCATCGTAGCAGGTGTGTCTGTTTGTCCTTTTACATTTTTATCATGTACATCGAGTCTTTGAATGGTTTATGGGGGGAATTTCTATCACAAACACTTGCAACTCTTTGACTCTGATCCTTTTTTGAAGATTTTTTTTTACAGTTTCCAAAGGTCTCTTTTATGTTGTCTTCATGACGCCTGCTTCATATCAAAGACTTTAGATATACAAAGACGGTACACTCATATTACTTATGAATGGGAGAAAATACAGTGCGCATTATGGTGGAATAAGCCCCGCCTTCTAAATAGAAGAGCCAATCGCTGATTGATAAAGTCATCGCATCACTGCAGCTGCTGGTAGAAGCTCCGGTTGCTGAAGTTTTTTTAACACTATTTGAAAACATTTATAGGACAGTTCATGTCAGATTATGTTGCTGATTTGAAATGTTATTTAAATGTGAGTTCAACAAGCGTTTTTTGACATTTCAGGATTCCCCTGTTCAAGTATATAAGACTTGAAAGGGACTTTGTTCATAGTCTTACAGCTTCTAGTTGAGGTTGTAGTGTGGCCTGTTTTCCCTAGCTTTAATTTTGTTAAATAGTTTGTGTTTTTTAAGCAGGATGGATTTAAAGATGCAGGTTTTATCATGTTAGTGGCATGCTTTAGCTCACCGTAACTGTCAGCACGCTAAATGCTGAAGTGAGAAGTTACAAGTCCTTCAGATGGCCGCTGCTGCAGTCATCAAAGCAGCGCTTCTGTAACACATTCACCACCTTCAACAGTAAATTTCAAGACAATTACTGTCAGGCTGTCAATGGTTTTGCTGAGCGATGTCTCTGTTATTATGCATAATCTGCAGGTTGTTTGTGAGGACTGAAAGTTTTGTGAAATGAAAGATTATAGTTATTCATTCAGCCTGTTTATTTGAAGGGCTGCAGTGAGAAACACGTCTGATCGTGTCTGGTGGTCATAAACACTAAACCTGTCTAATTATACAGGGCTTCCTGTCGTCAGCTAGTAATTCTGCTAACCGTCAAATATATTTTTATTGAAAATATTTTTGTACATCTCTAGTAAATGGCTAAATACTCAAATTCTGTCCCATCTAGTTGTGTGTGTTTTGGGTGTCAGTGGGATGTAATATTTGAGCAAAAACAACCACAACAATGTTAGGGTGGTGTTTGTGGTTGCTAGGGTGTTGCTAAGTTGTAGTGTTTTATAGAGTGCAACCAATGGGTTCTGGAGGTAAAAACTCCATTCTTTTTCTGAGGGTAATTAATTAATTTTTAATGATAACTTAAAATCCTTTAATCACAGCCTTACTGTGAGGGACAGGGTTGTTGATGATATTTGCTATTAAACCCGTCAGTCTGCATTATTTCAGCTTGTTTTTAAAATAATTGTTAAACCATTGTGTGTGAGAGAGTCTGTTTGTTTGTGTGTGTGTGTCTCTGTGAGTGTGAGTGTGTGTGTGTGTCTCTGTGTCTGTGTGTGTGTGTAAGTGTGCATGAGCGCGTGTGTATAAGTGTGCGTGTGTGCATGAGTGCGTGTGAGTGTGTGTGTATAAGTGTTTGGGTGCGTGTGTGTGCATGAGTGCGTGTGTATAAGTGTGCATAAGTGCGCGTGTGTGTGCGTGTGAGCGCGTGTAAGTGTGCTTGTGCATGAGTGCGTGCGTGTGTGTGAGTGCGTGTGAGCGCGTGTGAGTATGTGTGTATAAGTGTTTGAGTGCGTGTGTGTGCATGAGTGCGTGTGTGCATGAGTGCTTGTGAGTGCGTGTCTATAAGTGTGCATGAGAGCGCGTGTGTGCATGAGTGCGTGTGTGCATGAGTGCGTGTGTGCGTGTGTGTGCGTGCGTGTGTGTGCATGAGTGCGTGTGTGTGTGCATGAGTGCGTGCGTGTGCATGAGTGTGTGCGTGAGTGCGTGTGAGTGCGTGTGTGTGCGTGTGTGTGCATGAGTGCGTGTGTGTGCATGAGTGCGTGCGTGTGCATGAGTGTGCGTGAGTGCGTGTGTGCGTGCGTGAGTGCGCGTGTGTATGCGTGAGTGCGCGTGTGTGTGTGCGTGAGTGCGTGTGTGTGTGAGTGCGTGTGAGTATGTGTGTATAAGTGTTTGAGTGCGTGTGTGTGCATGAGTGCATGTGTATAAGTGTGTATGAGTGCGTGTGTGTGCATGAGTGCGTGTGTGTGCATGAGTGAGTGCGTGTGTGTGCATGAGTGCTTGTGCGTGTGTGTGCATGAGTGCGTGAGTGCGTGTGTGTGTGTGCGTGAGTGCGTGTGATCATCATATTAGAATGATTTCTGAAGGATCATGTGACACTGAAGACTGGAGTAATGATGCTGAAAATTCAGCTTTGATCACAGGAATAAATTATTTCATAAAATATATTCAAACAGAAAACAGTTATTTTAAATTGTAATAATATTTCACAATATTACTGTTTTTACTGTATTTTTAATTAAATAAATGCAGCCTTGGTGAGCAGACGAAACTTCTTTTAAAAACATTAAAAATCTTACCGTGTCCAAACTTTTGACTGGTTGTGTGAGAGAGAGAGAGAGAGAGAGAGAGAGAGAGTGAGTGAGTGTGAGTCTCTCTGTGTGTAATGAAGGGTTGAAGTGGAGGAGATGCATGGCAAAGCTCTTAAAGTCACTGGGCCGCGGTCTCTTGTTTTAGTCATTAGAAGAGAAAGGAATGCTGGGATGTATTTGTGTCTGTCAGTGGCACGTTATACAACACATTCCTCTGGAGTTTTCAGGCTAACGGTCTCTTAGAGGAGCTTCATCGCGTTTACAGCACACCGTACAGTCAGCAAACATCAGCTAAACACGCTAATGGGCCGTTGTTTACCACAGCTCGTGTTAATGTAACCCCAGATGATCTTTTGTGTTTACACTGTTTATACTGTACTTTAGGCACTGTATGCTGCAGTTTCAGGTGAGAAACGTATGAAATCTTGAGTTAATTGTGGGTTAAATGAATCATTCTGTCATTATTTACACCAAAAATGCATGTTATTCTCCTCTTCTTGTCATTGAAGTGTGCGACAGCGATGTTGGTTCCGGTAAGTATTTTTTCCATTCATTTTTCCCATAGGGTTTTTTTTTTTAAGGTCTTCGTTAAAGAGTTATAAGTCATGAACCAAACCAACCAGCTACAAGGTGAATCACAACAATACAAACTTTGTTTTGAAGCAAAAACATTTTTGAAAATCAGAGATTGTGAGCTTAACAGCTTTAGCGAGGGAAAGAACTACAATCCCATGAAGCATTGCAAACAGAATAATCGAAATAAAAACAATGGAGAAATATAAAAACACACATTTAAAAATGTTGATATATAATATAATATAATATAAGTAAGTCTGTGTGAGCCACCAGTCACCAAAAATATAGAAAACAACACAGTGAAAATAAGGTGGTATTTTGGGTTAATATTACAGAACATGAACTGTTAATATAGAAACAATGCACTCTTTTCAAAATAAAAGTCTTGCATCAGAAAAAACATTTAGAATTACGTGTTTTTATTGTTCTTTCTTTGACCACACACTCCACGACCAACTCAAAACGCTCTTGCGACCTGAACTACTGCACCTCAGATAGGATATTTTCAGCATCATTATCCAGTCTTCAGTGTCACATGATCCTTCAAAAATATATGATGATTTGCTGCTGAAAACAGTTGTGTTCTGTTTTTTTTTTCAGGATTATTTGATGGATAGAACTTAAAAGAACAGCATTTATCTGAAATGGAAATCTTTTTTAACATTACACACGTTATGTAAACACAATTAATTGTTAAACAGCCCTAAATTGAATGCTTCCTTGCTGAATAAAAAATATAATTTCCTTCAAAAAGAGATAATCTCACTGACCCCAAACTTTTGAAGAGTAATGTACATCAGCCGTATTTTGTATTGAAACCCAATATTAGAATGTAATATTTCATTCACAGCCCTTTTTCCACAGTGAGACCTTTAGTTGAGTCAATATGAAATCTCTCGAGCTCATATTTGTGTGTCCAGCAGTGTTTCAGGATCTCTGACTGTAATGAATGATAATTGTCAGTCTTGAGCTCAGCTGATGAGATTCAGATGTGGGCCGTTGGGTTTTTATTGGTTCGGTCTGTGGGTGGAGATCAGGTTCTGTGCTCAGAGATATAACACATCGAAATGAACATCATCTGAATGTTAAACAGGATTTGATTTCTGACACACAGCGTCTGTTTCCCTCTATTTGAGGTTTTGTGTGAATTTCTGGTGGGAAAAATCATATTCTCAGAGCTTGCGTCATATGATATTGCACGTTTCTTTTGTATATGTCACGAGGTCAGTGCATTTGTGTATTTCTATAAGCTTTGATCATGCTGCCACTCATGACCCGCTAATGTGCTCTCCGTGATTTATGCTTTTATTAATAGCTTGCTTCGTCGTCTTCCTCTTATGGACGTGTCTTTCTGTGTTGAATCGGAGGTCTTTGTAAACAATAATGTGTGTCATGTGACTTTTTCATCAGGATACATCAAACGGCACAGGAAGACTGTGATTAGTGAAGGAAAAGCATGCAAATAGATCTGCTGCAGTGAGTTTGTGCTCATGTTACAGGATAGGACATGGGGTCAGTAAGCGCTTTTTACATTAAATTGATAAATGACAGTATTATATTTATTATAATATAATAAAATATAATGATAATACATATTATGAACTTTCTACTCATCAAAGAATCCTGAAAAATAAAATGTCAATTTACACAAAAATAAGGAGCAGCACAACTGTTTTCAACATTAATAATAATCAGAAATGTATGGAAGCTCATTTCCACCACTAAATAAAAAAAATAAAATAAAAAAGGTAATTGCATCATTTTATCTCACTGTTCTGCCTTTTTTCTCAGAATTGCAAGATTTAAACTTGCAATTATAAAGCCAGAGTTATAAAGTTGTGACTTTTCTCGCAATTGCGGGTTTTTATCACGCAATTCTTACTTTATAACTCGCAATTCTGAGAAAAAACGACATTTTTTCCCCTCACAATTGGACATTATAACACACAATTGCAAGTTTATTTATATCACAATTCTGACTTTTTAACTCGCAATCCCGACTTTATATCTCGCAATCCCGACTTTATACCTCGCAATTCTGACTTTATATCTCGCAATCCCGACTTTATATCTCGCAATCCCGACTTTATATCTCGCAATCCCGACTTTATATCTCGCAATTCTGACTGTCTCACAATCCCGACTTTATATCTCGCAATCCCGACTTTATACCTCGCAATTCTGACTTTATATCTCGCAATTCTGACTTTATATCTCGCAATCCCGACTTTATATCTCGCAATTCTGACTGTCTCACAATCCCGACTTTATATCTCGTAATCCCGACTTTATATCTCGCAATTCTGACTTTATATCTCGCAATTCTGACTTTATATCTCGCAATTCTGACTTTATATCTCGCAATCCCGACTTTATATCTCGCAATCCCAACTTTATATCATGCAATTCATGCAATTCAGAGAAAAAAAGTCAGAATTGTGAGATAAAAAGTCGCAATTACCTTTATTTTTTATTTCATGGTGGAAACAAACTTCCATAAAAATGTTTCTTGAACAGCAAATCATCATATTAGAATGATTTCTGAAGGATCATGTGACACTGAAGACTGGAGTAATGATGCTGAAAATTCAGCTTTGGTCACAGGAATAAATTACAGTTTAACATATATTCACATAGAAAACAGCTATTTTAATCAGTAATAATATTTCACTGTTTTTACTGTCTTTTTGATCAAATAAATGCAGCCTCTTTCAAAAACATTAATAAATCTTACCAACCCCAAACTTTTAAATGATAGTGGAAAGTTTTGGGAGTGAATCGCTGAAGTTTTCATTAAGTGTGTGTGATAGAGAAATTGTAATGGTTGGTGTAGTGATGACCATATTAGCAATATTTTGACATCTTGCAACTGTAAACATGGCAATTTTTGGCAAAAGCAAGACACATTATAGTTCATGAAATGTTAGTAAACCTCTGTTGTCAGTGGCGCCGTGTTGTTTACACTCTTCAAGCTGTTGTTGGAAACGGCGCGCTCTTTCTGGACAAAACGTATGGCTGGAGACTGTGAGGTCAAGATTTGGCCGGTTCGCTGGTAGATCTACATTACACCACCATAAAGCATATTTCTCCATTGATGTCCTGACAAAATACAACGTTTTGTGAGCAGCATATAAATCGTGTTACCGTAGATGTTTTACCAGGGAGCTTTTTGTGGAGGCTCTTAAAAATGGATTTATATTTGTCCTGTTTGCAGTCTTTGACGTCACGGTTCAGTACTGAAGTCTTTGAGACTCACATTGTCATAAAGCTGTTTCCTTGCTGCTCGAACACTTTATGATATGGTTCTATTTGTAACTTTGGTTAACTACATCAGTTAACACGAACTAACAATGAACGTTTTATATTTCTTTATCATTTACACTGTTCTTTTGTTGTAAATTTATGTTGCAGATTGTACACAGCAATGCTGCAGTTGCTTTGGCGATACAGGGGATACTTTAAGGGATGTGTGGAGAAAACAGAGGTCAAAGGTTACTAGTGTGTGTTTGAGTCACAGATTTATATCTTTGTATTTTTCCAAATTTTAATGATATTCGATATATATCTCAATAATTTTCTATAGGACATGTTTTGGGGGGAAAAAAAAACTGTGCTTGTTTGTACGGCTGCATAATTTGGCCAAAACATTGTGATTTATATATCATATATATTTTGTTTGTGTGTGTGTATATATATGTGTATGTGCGCATTTTTGTGATTTATGAGGACACAAATTTGTATAATGACATAGGTATTACACTGGTATTACAACGTAAACATGAAATATGAGGACATTTCATATTTAGTCCTCATATTTAAAATAGCTTTAAAAACATACTAAACAATGTTTTATTAAAAATGCAGAATGTTTTCTGTGATGGGTAGGTTTAGTGGTAGTGTAGGGGGATAGAATAAAATATAAAAAATATTACGCCTATGGAATGTCCTCACTAAGGACATGCGTGTGTGTGTGTTTAAAACTTATTGCAATTTTGAAATGAAATTTATAAAAATATCCAGGTTTGCTGTGCTTAATAATAATAATAATAATAATAATAATAATAATTAGTAGTAGTAGTAGTAGTAGTAGTAGTAGTAGTAGTATTTATAAAAATAATTATTATTATTATTTAAATAAAAATTGAATTTCAATTAAAAAATCCAGATTTGTTTTGTTTATAAAATAACATTTATTATTATTATTATTATTATAAATAATTGTACTACTACGACGATGACTACTACAAATAAAAGTAATAATAATAATGTTATTCTATAAACAAACACAGCAAACTTGTTTTTTTTAATTGAAATTTGAAATTGCAATTTTTATATTTAAATAAGTAAATAATTTTACTACTACGACGACGACTACTACTAATAATAGTAATAACTATAATGTTATTCTACAAACAAGCAAAGCAAACTTGTATTTTTTTAAAATTGAAATTTAAAATTGTAATTATTTTTTAATAATAATAATTATACAGCCATATTGATATATAAATGACAAACTTTTGACCAAATTGTGCAGCAAAATATTTAATAATAACAACAATAATAACTATTATTATTATAAATACTTTTACTACTACTACTACTTCTACTACTAGTATTTATAATAATAATAAAAAATAATAATAATAGTTATTATTATTATTATTATTATTCATAAATATTTTGCTGCACAATTGTCTCATTGTTGCCAAAAATGTGTCATTTATAGATCAATATGGCTATATAACAATAATAATAATAATAATAATAATAACTATTATTATTACTAAATACAATTTTTTTGTCATGCAATAAAGCTAAAACTAATACTGAAAACAGTGAAAACTACTACAAAAGCATTTAGTAATCTCTGTTAAAGCTGCAGTCCGTAACTTTTTCGGGCTAAAAATGATCCAAAATCAATTTTTGAGCAAGAACATAACCAGCCAGTGTTCAAAACTGTCTCCTTATCTTACCTCGATTCACAACGGTAAGCTTGTAATAATGTTTTATAATAAGAGCGACCTGGCTGATTTCCGTGGGAAATTCGAGCATGCAGCAGTTCGTCTTTGTGTCATTACGTCACGTCTGTAAACAGAAAGAAAGGAGTCCCAGCATATAGGATGCTGCTTGTAGTGGATCATTTATAGCCTGTTCTCACAGCAGCTGCAATAATTAAACTTATCATTTTGATGCCGCATTGTAATCCAGAAAGATCCAAATGACAATCATCAGTGACAACTGGAGATTCAGCTGTGGTCAAAAGCAAAAGACTTCAGACTGTGGAGTGGATACAGAAATTAAAATCTACAGCTAATACACACTAAATACAGTCACGCAATGCTGATGTTGTTAACATTAACAATTCGAGAACAAAGTATAACAACAATAATAATTTGCACGGTTTGATGCAATATGAGCTAAGCGATAGTTAGATTTAATCACCATTGGCAGCACGATTTATTGTAGGCCTAATGCTTTTTCCCTCAGTTGGTCAGAACAAAAGTGGCAGAAATGTTCTCAAATGACATTTTCTGGTGAAAATTCCTACTTTGGTCATACTTCAAGACTACAATCTGTGATTCTGAAGTACAGTATCCACACCGGTATGATGACTGACAGCAAACTTTAGATTCATCCGCGCTGAGGAGCCGTGCCGATGTGCAACGCACGTAAAGATAATAATTCCACATATAACTGCAATTGCAGGTTTCAAACAGAGATGGAGACAAAGAGGCAAATCTTACGGACAGCAGCTTTAATGTTAATTTCAATATGTACTAATACATTATTAAAATCAAATGTTGTATCTGTTAATATTATTTAATGACCTAAGCTGACATGAATTTATTTTTGTTATATATATTTTTTTTAAGATTTAATAAATATGGTGACAAATGCATTGCTCATTGTTAGCTTAATTAGTCAGAATTGCTTAGTTAATGCAACATTATCTAATCAGACCTTACTGTAAAGTGTTACTGAGTCATTATCAGAACTGATTCATACTTTGTGTGTACATGCATCTCTCTTCAGTTATTACAGAGCTTCTCGCAGTAAACAGAGGTCAAAAGGTTACCGGTGTGTGTTTGAGTCACGCTGTGTGTGTGTATTCATGTGAGAAAAGTCCCCTTCATAACTTAATGTCTGTTTTAATGCAGTTTTAACTGCGTGTGTCACAGTCATTTATCTGAAATTGTGTGTATGATTGAGTGGTGTGTGTGTGTGTGTGTGTGTGTGTGTGTGTGTGTGTGTGTGTGTGTGTGTGTGTGTGTGTGTGCGATGATTTACTAAACTCCATTACTCCACATCAAAGAGTCTCAGATCTCGCACCGCTCTCACAACAAAAGCCATATTGTACACGCAGATTCTGACAGAAAACGCTTCATGCTTCTCAAAATCACATGCTCGCCGCACGGCCGGCCAAGAGCTACGCCGTGTCCCGCCGCTGACCTTTCCCCGTACTTTTTCTCCCTGTACAAGACTTCAGAGTTGACTGTCGAACCGTTTGTGCCAACCGTGCCTTTCCCAAACACTCCTTCTGAGTTTCCAAACAGCCTCAAGAAAGAAGCCGTCCATCAAAGCACTGCGGGGGTTTTGCTGACGCTTCAGTAAATAACGTCGGTTTGATGCAGGATTTGCAGGTAGGCCTGTTGCAGTTTCACATACAGTTGTATTTGCAGTAGAGATTTACTATAAAGTCAAGTCTGATTATTCTGACCAAGAACCGCCCACTTAGACAGGAAGAGGTGTTGGTTTGATTGAATTTTAAACCATCCAATCACGGTTAAATTCAATTTGCATGCTAATTAGGGGCTGGTTCATCTGAATTTGTTCAGATTATGGATTTGTGGATTGTTGCACAGAAAACTTGTACTTGGAATGTATGAAGACTTTGTATTTTTTTTGGTTCTGAATATCATTTTGCGTGACCTTTATAGCCGTACTGAAAGTGACAATAGATAATTCACCTCAGATCTTGAAAATTAATTAATGGAAACAAGAACTGTGAAGTATATTCTATGACAAAGATTGTTTCAGTCACTCAGTATGTATTTCTAATAATGTTAAAATGGAGTAATATGGATTTGGTTGTGAGTGCAGTACGCCCACGCACTCTTCTGATTGGCTGTGACTTTTGATCATTTGGTTGTGAGTGCAGTACATTTGCAGAGAGACTCCGCCCACATGCTCTTCTGATTGGCTGTGACTTTTGATCATTTAATTATGAGTTCAGTGTGCTTGCATAGAGACTCCACCCACATGCTCTTCTGATTGGCTGTGACTTTTGATCATTTAATTATGAGTTCAGTGTGCTTGCAGAGAGACTCCGCCCACATGCTCTTCTGATTGGCTGTGACTTTTGATGGGTGTGCTTGCAGAGACTCCGCCCACGCTCTTCTGATTGGCTGTGACTTTTGATTGAATTGGTTGCGAGTGCAGTGTGCTTGCAGAGAGACTCCGCCCACATGCTCTTCTGATTGGCTGTGACTTTTGATGGATTTGGTTGTGAGTGCAGTGTGCTTGCAGAGAGACTCCGCCCACATGCTCTTCTGATTGGCTGTGACTTTTGATGGATTTGGTTGTGAGTGCAGTGCGCTTGCAGAGAGACTCCGCCCACATGCTCTTCTGATTGGCTGTGACTTTTGACTGAATTGGTTGTGAGTGCAGTGCGCTTGCAGAGAGACTCCGCCCACATGCTCTTCTGATTGGCTGTGACTTTTGATGGATTTGGTTGTGAGTGCAGTGTGCTTGCAGAGAGACTCCGCCCACATGCTCTTCTGATTGGCTGTGACTTTTGATCATTTAATTATGAGTTCAGTGTGCTTGCAGAGAGACTCCGCCCACATGCTCTTCTGATTGGCTGTGACTTTTGATGGATTTGGTTGTGAGTTCAGTGTGCTTGTAGAGAGACTCTGCCCACACGCTCTTCTGATTGGCTGTGACTTTTGATAGGTGTGCTTGCAGAGACTCTGCGCACACACTCTTCTGATTGGCTGTGACTTTTGATTGAATTGGTTGTGAGTGCAGTGCGCTTGCAGAGAGACTCCGCCCACATGCTCTTCTGATTGGCTGTGACTTTTGATGGATTTGGTTGTGAGTGCAGTGCGCTTGCAGAGAGACTCCGCCCACACGCTCTTCTGGTTGGCTGTGACTTTTGATGGATTTGGTTGTGAGTGCAGTGCGCTTGCAGAGAGACTCCGCCCACATGCTCTTCTGATTGGCTGTGACTTTTGATGGATTTGGTTGTGAGTGCAGTGCGCTTGCAGAGAGACTCCGCCCACACGCTCTTCTGGTTGGCTGTGACTTTTGATGGATTTGGTTGTGAGTGCAGTGCGTTTGCAGAGAGACTCTGCCCACATGCTCTTCTGATTGGCTGTGACTTTTGATGGATTTGGTTGTGAGTTCAGTGTGCTTGTAGAGAGACTCTGCCCACACGCTCTTCTGATTGGCTGTGACTTTTGATAGGTGTGCTTGCAGAGACTCTGCGCACACACTCTTCTGATTGGCTGTGACTTTTGATTGAATTGGTTGCGAGTGCAGTGTGCATACAGAGACTCCGCCTACACTCTCTTTTGATTGGCTGTGAATTGATTTGGTTGGGTGCAATGTGCTTGCCGAGAGACTCCGCCCACACTCTCTTCTGATTGGCTGAGAATAGTCTTGTTGCATCTGGTGTGGACAGACAATTGCTTGAATCTTAGCACATCGTGTCTGGTTAGGACACCAAGTAAACACCTAAAACAAAACCGATTTTATCATGTTTCAGATGTTTGCAAATCTTCCTCTTTGGTGCAGTCAGGGTAATTGTATGTGATTTTGTTTCCCGTTGAGCCGATATAAACCTCTGCATTTTATAATTGTATAAACTAATCAGATCAGACCTACAGCTTTAGTGGTGTGTGAGATCGTAGGTGTTGTCGTCTCATCGGCTGAAGGCTCTGGAAACACTCTCGGCGAGAGGCTGTTTTCACACTCATTCAGATGGGTCAGGAAAATATGTGCAGATTCTGGTTTTTCCCCTCCGTTATTGACTTCGCGAGCTGTTTCTATCATGAGCAGGAATCCTCTGAGAGGAGCGATGTGTCATTTTGCTCATATGTTTGAGAGGAGTGTTTCAGCTATCTAGGCAAATGTTTTAGTGTGTTGTTAGCAGATTTTTCTTCACAGATTCTTTTCCATGATGTTGCATCATTGTGATTTATCATCTCCATTCAGTTCCTGTAAATTTTGTTGAAATGAAAGTATTCTAATGAAGTCATAAATAAAGAATCTTTTTTAGTCATTTAATGGGACTTTTTAATCTGCCTTTTGGTTTACAATGAAAAATAAATAAAATTCAAACTTTCATCTTGCCCTTAAAGCTTTTTATTACAAGTATGAGTAGATGGCTGGTGCATGTTGGGTTCCCAGACTTTTAACGTTATTGCAATACACATTATTCCCTAATTTTATTTCAGCTGCAGATTTATTGCACAATATTGCTATTATTTGATGTTATCGCACAGCCCTGAGGACTAGCAATTAAAATGTGGTGCAGACAGAACACAAGAACATGTTCTGCGTGAATAGCCTCTTACACGGCTCTCCTCTGTCACTGTCTGTTGATCTGATCTGAGTCTGACTGCCCAACAAATGATGAGGAAGAGAAGCAGGACAGAAAAACCCAGTTCTGCTGGGCCACATGACACTGACTCAGGTCTCTCTCTCTCTCTCTCCGGTTGGAGGTGAATGCTTTGGCACGCTGCAGGAATGTTTAAGGACTGTTGCTCTGTTGGCCGCTCCTGCTCAGCACAGATGAGTGGAAGTTCAGAAGCCAGAGCTGCCCACATCATTAACCCTCTCCTCTCCACACATGTGCTGTCATATTTTGCACTTTAGTTGCATTTATTTATTTTTGGACAAACCTTGTTAGTCAAAATTCATTGCACACAGAGTTAAAGTTGTGCTACTTGCTACTTGCACATGGACAAAGAGTTGCATTTGTGCAGTGCATCAGGCTTTTAGGCGACTTCATTGATTATAATATGAGTGATTAGTTTTCATGCATCACAACTTGTGGCTTGCATAGACAGTTTAATTGAGCTGAATAATGAGTACATACACACACGTGAAGTTTCATTTCAAAATACCCCACAGATCATTTATTATAGCTTGTCAAATTTGCTCCTATTTGGGTGTGAGCAAAAACACGCCGTTTTTGTGTGTGTCCCTTTAAATGCAAATGAGCTGCTGCTCCCGGCCCCCTTTCCAGAAGAGGGTGGAGCTTTAACAGCTCGTGCTTCGGTCGCTCAACAACAACAAAGCTGGAGAATCTCATGCAGACAAAATGAGGATTGTCAGTAACGGTGTTCAGCCTTACATTGTTCAAACCGGAGTCAACACTGATGGAGAGACTTGCATTTAGGTTTATGTAAATTTTAGGGTTTGTGATGTCACTAACTCAGGAAGAAGCTTGTTGTAGTCCCTACCAGCCATTTGTTGTAGTCCTTAAAAAGCGCAAATATCTCCCTTTGCATTGAACTTTGAGCGTCGTAACTTTGTTGTAACTAATTTTGATGCCACATCACCATCTTTGCTTATTCGAAACCATTTGCCCAGTATTCGTCCAGCAGTGCACCATTGTATCGTGACTGTGTCTGATATGTTTGGCATGTATTGCACACCACAGCTTCTGCAGCACTTTTCCATTCAGTTTTGTGACTTCACTCCAGAGTCCAGCAGCACGCAGGGACTGTCGGGCTTCACTTCAAGCGCAGTGACTGCACAAAGAGCCTGTGAAACGTGCAGCTGTTTTGCAAAGAGGACCAGCCGTAGTTTTTATCCGTGACTGTGACTGGCTTTCTTTCAGTCCCTTCCACATCAAGGCCTCGGTTGCATCAGCCTAAGTGAGCTTCAGAGTCGCACTGCACTTTGAAACCACACACACAGAATAAGTGGCAACAGGCTCTGGGTTTAATAAAGGCAGTTATTTAAAGCAACGGCGGATGAGGTTTGCTTGAATATCATGAAAACAGGTCCAGGCTATATTACACCCCAGAATCAAATGGAAAAAAAATGCAAATGAATTATACTGGAATTACAGAGGGCAAAATGTGCTTAATTGTCATGAAAATGACACCATGCAAAAAATGCAATTGTATTTTGGGCTGAAATTCTGTGCACGTTATATGAGGTTCTCCCTCTCTCCATTGATATTTCTCTTCTGTTTGGTGTGTTTGTGTGAGCCACAGTCTTTCCTGTTAGAGTTTGTTCGGCCGGTTTCCCTTCAGATAATGACATGTCTCCCAGAAGACCTTGGACTGTCTGGAACGCCGTGCAGCACATATGGCCTCAGCGGGACTGCGTTGCATTCCTTACACACGTGCACGCAAACACCAGCTTACAGCCGTTCACAGATGCATGTTTGTGCTTCATGTTACTGAACTTCTGCACTGCTCTATGATGATCCAGATTTAATCTTTATTATAGGGATTTTATATGAATGTCTTTTTTTTTTTTTTTTTTTTTTTAATGTGAACAAACCCATAACCCAATGCATGAAACTCGTCCATTTTTATTTTATTTTATTTTATTTTATTTTTTTATATCTTTAAATATTAATATAATATTAATATAATATTTTTCTATTATATTGCATTTTTTATTTGATATATTTATTATATTTTATTCATTTATTTATTTATTTATTGTTGCATGATTTAAACAAACCCATAACTATTTTAATTTAATTTAATTTTATTTATTATATTTTTAAATATTAATATAATATTAATATAATATTTTTATTATATAGTATTTTTTATTTATTATATTTTATTTATTTATTTACTTATTTATTGTTGCATGATTTAAACAAACATAACTATTTTAATTTAATATTTTGCTTTATTTAATTAATTAATTTATTTATTTATTTGCATGATTTCAACAAACCCATTCCTATTAATTTAATTTAATTTAATTTAAAAGCCCATAGTCCTACATATAAAAATCGTCTGTTTTATTTTTTTGTACATATTTTATTTGATAATTGATTTTATTTTTATTTTGTTTTATATTTTATTTAATTCATATTTGTCTTGAACAGTGGGTGCTAAGTTTTGTATTTTTGTCTTGTTTTCCACTAAAAACATCTAAACATTCTTAAACCAAGATAAATTTATTGGATTTTGCATGTAAAGTAAGTGTATCATAATTTAAGAATGTTGATATATTTGTACTGAAAAACAAGACAAAAATACTGAGAAAGAACATTTGCAGTATAAGCCACTCAGGCCGTGCGTTACAGTGAGTTTTACTAAGGTCAAAGGGCTTCCAGCACCCTTTATCCATGGTATAATCACTGTGACACAGCATCTTTTAAACTGTTGTTCTGAGAGAAAACGTTGAGTTTTTCCGTTGATGATACTGAGGCTCTGCAGGTGTGTGTTATCTGTGTGAGAAAACCCCTCAGCTTTGGCTTTTTTCCCTGTTTTTATCTTTTCCTTGGAATCTTCCTGTTGCCTGCAGCCCTAATAACGGCCGATTTCCCCGTCCCGATCCGCTGCCGTGGGCTCAGTGGATCACAGTATTGATGAAAAACTCGTCTTTTGATGTGAACATTCCACGCTTTATGATATTAATGCAGGGGCTCAATTAGTGTTGAGTACACTCTTGATTCGCATTCCTTCCATCCGACGCACATTCACAGACGTACGTGTGTTCGGACATGCTCGGAATGTTCCTTCAAAGAGCTCGACGGTGTTTGGCCACATCGATGTGTGTGCACTCCACTCAGTTCCCAACATTGTGAGTTATTGTGCTTCCAGTGGCTGTCCATCTTTCCTTTGGATGTCAGGGAAGTGTTTGGAAGAGATTTACACTTCTATCCAGCAACTTGCAGTACATTTACCTTGAGCTACCTGCTCAAAAGAACAACAGTGGGGCTGTTTTGTATTGTAAAATTATTTTATTTATTTTATTATTATTTTATTTATTTATTTGTAAATTATTTTGTAATATTGTATTTTTTATTTTATATGATTTATCATTTAATTTAAATTTGGTGTATTTTATCATTTTGTTTTTTATGCATGTATGTATATGTGTATGTATATGTAGAAATGGGAATATTATCCAGTGGTTTTAATTTGGCTTTGCCATCATAATCTGTATTATTTTGTACAATATTTACTCAGAATTCACAAAAAAAAAGTGGAAAAAAAAAAAAATTTGATTTTATTTTATTTTGTATTTATTGTTTAGTTATTTTTTATTTATATTTTATTTGATTTACATATAATAGATTTTTCCTATTTTACATTATTTAATTAATTTTATTTATTTATTTAGTTTTTTTATTTAATGCTTTGTTTGTTGTGTTTTTATTATTTTATATTATTTTGTTTTATTTACTTTATTTTCATTTTTAAAATTTTCTATATATATATATATATATATATATATATATATATATATATATATATATATATATATATATATAAATTTTTTCCCTTTTCAATCATTTTTTTTCTTTCTGTGACTTTGATGTCATGATCTGTATTATTTTACACAATATTTACTCAGAATTCACTAAAATATAAAAAAAGTTTCATTTAATTTTGATTTTATTTTATATTATTTTTTATTTATATTGTTTAATTTGATTTTTTCATATAATATATTTTTGTATTATTTGATTTAAATTTGATTTTTTTATTATTATTTTTTTAATTAAATTTGTTTTATATTTATTCATTATTTTATATAATTTTCTATTATGTTTTGCTTTAATATTTTTTATTTATATTTTGTTTTATTTACTTTTTATATATATATATATATATATATATATATATATATATATATATATATATATATATATATGTAATATACACTTTTTTCTTTTTTTTCTTTCAATTTTGGTGTTTGCTGTTTTTGGGACTCAAACCAGCAATTTTATTTATTTATTTATTTTGCAGTGTTTTTTTTTTTCTTTTTCTTTTTTTTTTCAGTGGCTGAAGCCGATGCTATATATAAAATATCTGCATTATTTCTGCAATATTTATTTAGAATTCACAAAAAAAAAAAAAAAAAAAAAAAGCTTCATTGTCCATTGACAGAACTGACACAAAGGAAGAACCAGCAGTTGTGTTAAATGACAAAGCAGATGATGATCAATGATTGTATTGGATGTGTGTATCAGTCCATCATACACACTAAAGCATACAGCAGGTTGCAGCTCCTGTAATCCTGAGACGCTCGCAGATTTATTGTTCCAGAAAGAGTCTTGCAGAAGCCAGTGAATGGCAGATTGTGTTTGATACGAGTTTCCACGCTGGCTTTCTTCCTCTGTGTTTGCTGACTGTTAACTATTACCAAGCCGTGTGTATTTTGGCCGAATACCAAACTGTTACACACACACGCGGGTGAATATCAAAAGACTTTCATTATGGCCTGGAGGTGCTCCAAAAACCCTCTGTTGAGTCGCTATTGTGCTGCGTCTCCATCTTCCTCATTTACACAGTTTCATATCAGCGCTCGCTTATTTCTATTGTCATCAGTTCATAAGCGTACAATGATATTGCTGCTGTAGTGTGTGTGACCTGTAACCCCACCCGCACTCTGTTATTAATGGATACCTGATCAAAGACTGTTTACTTGCCCTAATAACTCTTACATTTACCTCAGCCAAACGGTTATTCATTAATTTCTCCTTTCCCTCCTTTTCTTGATGTTCTCTGTTTTTTTTGTTGTTTTTTTTTGTTTTTTTTTTCATATTCTAATTCGTAATATTCTAATTCGTAATATTTTATTTATATATTTTTTAATTTTTTTTTTTTTTTAAATGAAAATATTTTAGTTTAGTTTTTAATTTTATTTAATTATTTTTTTTTACATTTATATACAGTATTTTTTTTTATACGTTTATACATTCAATTTCAGTTTTTTTGATTTTATTTTATTCTTTTATATTTTATTTTAGTTTCTTATATTTTTTTTTATTAATATGCTTCATTTAATTCATTTTTTATTTTGGATTTTTAATATTTATTTTTCACATTTATATATGTTTATTTATTGTTATTATTATTATTATTTTAATATGTTATTTTTGGGGCCTTCTGGTTACAAGGCCTGATCTTGTAGTCTTTTATATATATATATATATATATATATATATATATATATATATATATATATATATATATATATATATATATATATATATATATATATATATAATTCATAATGTATATAATTCATAATATTTTATTGTTTATATTTTTGATATTTTGTTTTATTTTTCAATAATTTTTAAAGATATTTTAGTTTAGTTTTTGTGTATGTAAATAAAACTAAAATTAAATATAAAATATATAAAAAACAAGTAAAATAAATAAATACATTTAATTTGAGTTTTTCCATTTTTTTATATATATATATATATATATATATATATATATATATATATATATATATATATATATATATATATATATATATATATATATATATATGCATATATATATAATATTTGTTATTTTTGGGGCCTTTTGGTTACTTATAGTCTAATAGTTTTTCTTGGTCTGTTGTGTTGTTTTTGCCATATCTTCCACCCTGACTCTGATCATCATGTCTGACTGACAGTGTTTCAGTTTCTGGTCAGGTTCATTTGCTCGTTCAGCTTTATAACGGGCCATTCGCTCTGGACACGCTGTCATAATTTGCTGGTTTGTATTTTGCTCAACTCCAGAACTCATATCTGTGTTTATTGTCATGCTTTTGTGTTATTATTGAGATTAGTCACCCAGGCGTATTAGAGTTGGAGTCATGTAAGGAAAGCGCTCTCGGGAACAATAGTCACACATTTGGCTGTTGTGTCGGTGAGCATGTAGTTGTGTCTTTGAACACTGATTTAACACATCAATCAGTCAGTCAGTCATAAAGAACCTCCGGGGAAAACCCTTCCTGGAATCGCGGTCTATCTCCTCTCCGCTGTGCTCTGACTCCCCATTGGCCGCCTTCCAACCATCCTGTCACCTTCAGAGCTTCTTATTGGTCGAGGCTGTAGCTTTATCTCTTTGATCGGTCTCAATTTCCTGTCGTTATTGCAGAGCCTGTTTTCATGCAAACGGGAAAGAGACGACGCTTTGGAAAACACAGCAGAGCCTATCGCTTTAATCTGTGACCTGACGAAATAATTCGCTACATGAGTTTAAAAAGACACATGTGTCCCCGCAGGCTACAGGAACAGTGTTACAGGACGGCCCGGGAACTAGCAGGGAAGTGGAAGCTTTGCTGATGGAGGAAATGTTTGTTTATATATATATATATATATATATATATATATATATATATATATATATATATATATATATATAATATAATATAATATAATATAATATATATATATATATATATATATATATATATATATATATATGCACTGATGAAACAAATAAGAAAAATGATTAAAATTTTATATATATATATATATATATATATATATATATATATATATATATATATATATATATATATATATATATATAGTACATTTATTGATTCATTGTTTTATTTTAGTTATGTATTTTTATAATTAATTTTAGTTTTTGTTTTGGGTGTGTATCAAATATATAAAAAATAAAATTACATATATTTTGTTTTATTTATATATTTTTATATTTAATTTTTAGTTATTTTTTGGTAAATAATATATTAAATGAAACTAAAATCAAATATAAATGTATAACCAAAATAAAATATTTAATTTTATTTTTTATATATTTTATTTTAGTTTAGTTATGCAGTTTTATATTTCATTTTAATTATTTTTTTTGGTATATTTTAAATTGAACAATTAAATATGAAAATATATAACCAAAATAAAACGTTTAATTTTTTTAAATTTAATTTAATTTTAGTTATACATTTTATATTTAGTTATTTTTTCATTATGTGTAACTGAAACTAAAATGAAAAAACTAAAATTAAATATAAAAATATATAACTAAAATAAATATATTTAATTTTATTTTTATGCTTTTATTTTTTATATTTTATATTTTATTATACATTTATTCGATTTTTATTGTATGCATGTGTAATATTAAAAATATATATAAAAATATATAACTATTTTTATTTTTATATTTTATTATAGATTTATTTATTTTTTTATTTTACTTTATAATTTTAATATATACCGGTACAATTGTTGTTTTATTTAAAATAAAAAAAGTCTGCAAAATGCACAAATCTAAGTGTTTATTTTGTTTGTTTTGCATTTTGCATTTGACTAAAGTCGTGTCCCAAATGATGCACTATACACTTTGTACTTATGCGCTATGTGAAGCAGCGGCAGTCGAGTGCATGAAGTGTCAAACATCCCAAACTTGTTTTTTTCTTCACTTAATTAAGTGCATCATCCGGGTATTTAAAGTGCACTATTTCTTTTTGGAATTTTCAGTGTGAACACAACACTCACTATTTATACTATAAAACAGTATAGAATAGTGCATAAGCACATGCACTGTGACGCACCTTAAGGCTGTGTGATTCTGCCCTGCTGAAAAGACTTTCTGGTCACCAACAATTTTCTTACCTGCTTTAACCAGCAAGGCCAAAGTGGAGCAACCTGCAGGAAAGCAGTGTTGGTAGTCATATCACTGGTCATTTCGTATGCCGTCCCAGTTGACCTTGGCATTCACTGGATTGTTTTTCCTCGTCAGCATGTTCTGAATCTGCTCTATAATGCTTCTGAAGTGCCAGCTGCAACGCGCCTTTGTTACACACTGGTAAACGGACACCGTGTGGCAGAACGCTTTGAGGAGACATTGTTTAACCATCTGCCTTTTGTCCTGCGCAGAGCTGCTGGTCTCATACAGGATTGATTGCAGAGCGATATGTATATATGTGCTATTTTTAATCCGTGTCTTTATCTGTCTGTCAGGGTTTCATGTTGGCTAATATTATGCTACTTTTGCTATTCTGGGAAACTGATCTTGTTTTAAGGATGTTTAGTATAGCAAAGCAATTGATTATTATAATATGATATTTTGCATGTGTTACATGTTCACTGTTATCTTCCTTTAGTTTGACCTAGTTTTCTGTTTTATTAGTCATTGCTTTCACCTGTGTCTAGTTAATTATCTTGTTAAGTTCCCTTTGTTTGTCACGTGTGTGTGTGTGTGTGTATATATATATATATACCCTGTGTTTTCCTCCACTCCTTGTCCATTCTCATTAATGTTGCTGTGTTTCATGTGATCCTGCCTGTTTTGTCATTAAATACTATTCAACGTATTCTCCTTTGTTCCTTGCTACACCGACGTCACGTAACAGCATGTGAATAATATATATAATTATATATTGTTTTGACCAGATGACTTGGATATATTTGGATTTGGTGATTCTGCATAGAAAATAAAATTTAAAAAAAAGCAGAAAGGTGACATTTTACTCAGACATTTTTTAAGTGCGGCCCATCCTTTGTAGGGTTTGGAAAAAGCTTTTTTGAAAGTCTTTCCACTTGACTTTTCAGGCCACATTCCCAATTTGCTGATTGGCCATTGTCTTCACGCGCTCAACGCATATGTCTGTGATTGGCTACAATGATCAATGCTTCAAAAACATGTCCTATTTTTTGTGTTTGCAAACAGCGATGATGTTTTTTGTGGGCGGAGCCTACTTGGTGGCAGAAAATGTCAGTTCTGCAGTAGCAGTCTGTGGAAGCCACGGAATAAAAGAATAAAAAAGTTCATTTTGACTTTATGGTCCTTATCATATACACCTGTCGCAATGCGACGCCAGGCGCGATGCAAGTGTTTTTTGCTAGTTTCAGCCCGACGCAGTTATCATTTTCATGTCCTGCGCCACGTTGTTTAAATAGCAAATGCATTTGTGCCCATTTGTTCGCCCATGGGCGTGCTGGTCTGAAAACGAGGTGTGTTCAGGTGCATTGTTGACGTGTTGCTATTTTGAGAAAACTGAAAACAACTGCACTGTTGACCAACTGAAACCTGCTCTAATGTCATTATTGTGTACATAAAGATAAAAATGCTTGGAATCCGGCTTCTCCCGTAGATGGTCTGCTTACCCACTTTAACCTCATGCACGAGCAGATCCGTTTCCTCGCTAGAGAAGCGTTCAGTTTTTCCACTTGCAAATTCCGCTATATAAATAGCAAATCCGCCATGGCGTGAGCGCAACTGGCTTTTAAAGGGAATGGGAGATGAGACTCTGATTGCTTTATTGCATGTTACGCCCAAAACACACCCATGACTCATTAAGAGACTAGGGGCAACCCTTTTAGACCATGCACCGGGTGCGCCCACCATTTTTCCCGTCGTTAAACTAGCAAAAGTGGAATCGGTGGCGCCCTAAGTGCACTTGTGCCGTGCGCTTCAGACCATGCGCTTAGATCATTAAAATAGGGCCTTGAATCTCACAATTCTTGGAAGGAAAAACAGAATTGTGAGATATACTCATTATTCTGTCTTTTTTTCCTCAGAATTGTGATATAAACTCACAATTGCGAGTTATAACTAGAAGATATACCCAGACATTCACAGACAAGGCTTAAGCTAGTCCTAGACTAAAATGCATATTTGAGCTGTTTTAACTGAAAGCAACTTGACCTGACATATCTTAAAATATATCAGTGCCATTGTTTTGTCTCAAGATGCACACCAGTAATGTTTTTTTCTAATGTACGTTTATAAAAGATACTAATTGAACTAAGGTTTAATCCTGGCTTAGGCTAAGCCCTGTCTGAGAAACCAGGTCATAAACACGCAAATGCAAGAAAAAACGTTTGAATTGTGAGATAAAGATGCTATAGGTTGTGCTTAAAAGTTATCAGTGTTATGGGTTTAAATATTATTTCATGCTGTAACTGCTATGTATGTATGTCCCCTATGACCTGCATATGTGAATATTATGTAGACTCACTGTTTACATCAAATTCATGCTTTAATAGTCATTGCAGTTTTCATCAGTCCAGTCTATAAAAATGAAGACTATACTTTTTTGCATTCCGATTCTGACATCCAAAGGCACAACAAAACATTTTTCTCTTATTCTGTAGATTTTGCTGATTTTCCTCCACCTGTTACCACTATTTTTCTGCCACCAAGTGACAAAACTGTGATGTCTGCTCCAAATTGGTCGATATGCAGCCCTGATGCTTTATGATAAACTCCTTTATGATAAATTGTGTTTTTCTTCGTTTTGTCAAATACAGGATATTTTGTACTTCCACGTGCAACTGCACCTTTAGAGTGATTTTAGAAGGAATCTGACATGCAGTTTTGTTTTGAATTGCCATTTGCTTTCCGGGCACGTCGTCCAGCCTCTTTCAGAGCAGTGAAAGTGGATCCAGCCAGTGGATCTGTTACACCGTCCGTCTCCTACAAAGACGGAGATTTCCATCCGTGCAGCACAATAGAAGCCTCGCGTATGAAGTGAGACGGATGGAGCAGGAATTCACAGAAAGACAGACGAGCCCAGTGTCTCTCCGAGCTCAGATACGCTCCGCCGCTCATGGTATGTGTGTTGGAGAAAGTTTGGGAAGAGGTTACAGTAGGAGTCAGCCGCCAACTGCTCGTGTGCATTGAAAGGGGTTAAAGGTTAACGGTTTGACTTATTCAGCCTCCCTTTAGGAAGCTTTATGGGGGCAAATCATAAACTAGTCCACCTAACCAACCAGGGTTCAGAGGTCACTCGAACAAGCAGACAATCATTGACGTGCCCAAGTGCGTTTCTTGTGTTTTTCAAAGCGGGAAAATTAAAGGCGATTGTAATATAGGCCTCTTTGGGAGAGACGGCAGCAAATTATGGCCTGGAAAAATAAATAGAGAGCGAGAGCGAGGCTGGCACGCCCTTGCGGCCGGTGTTGGGTTACAGTAGCTGCCTTTGAAAGACGCACAGGTAACTGGAAACGCACGGAAAGTTTTCTGGATGCGGTTTAGATCTCCTGCGCTCTCAATCGCGGTTAACGCCTCGCTATTGTGTTTGTGTGCGTGCATGTGTGTGTTGCATTGAGCGCTTGGCTCCTTTGTCCAGCCAGAATCGCATCAATATCAGTATGAATATCATAGGGGCTTTGTGTACAAATGCATTACATGGTTTATCGTGTCACACGCGGTTCTTTTTCCACGCTGCCATGCCAACTATTTACACCAGCACTTCTCAGCTGCCGGCTCACGATCCAAAGGTGATCGCAGGTCTTTTTAGGGTGAATAACTAAACACATGATTGGTGCAAATTCCACATGATCCTTCAGAAATCATTCTGATTTGCTGCTCATGAAACATTTATTATCAGTCAGTGTTGACAACAGTTGTGCTGCTTTTTTTATTTTTGTGGAAACTGATACACCACCATTCAATTCATTTTTGTTTTAAAGAAATTAATACTTTTATTCAGCAAGGATGCATTAAATTGGTCAAAAGTGACAGTAAAGACATTTATGTTACAAAAGATTCTATTTCAAATAGAACATTCTATTCATCACAGAATCCTGAAAAATAATTGTCTTAATTAAAAAATAGACATTGATAATAATAAAAAACATTAATATTTGAGCACCAATAATAAGCAACTAATCAGCCTATTAGAATGATTTCTGAAGAATCTTTCACAATATTACTGTTTTTACTATATTAAATGCCTTGGTCAGCATTAGACTTTCAAAGATATAAAAAAAAATTGTAATTATTGTAATTATGTATAACTTTTGACTGGTAGTGTAATATATATACTGTGTGTGTGTGTGTGTGTGTGTGTGTGTATACACTACCAGTCAAAAGTTTGGAATCTGTAAGATTTTTAATGTTTTTAAAAGAAGTTTCGTCTGCTCACCAAGGCTGCATTTATTTAATTAAAAATACAGTAAAAACAGTAATATTGTGAAATATTATTACAATTTAAAATAACTGTTTTCTGTTTGAATATATTTTATAAAGTAATTTATTCCTGTGATCAAAGCTGAATTTTCAGCATCATTACTCCAGTCTTCAGTGTCACATGATCCTTCAGAAATCATTCTAATATGTATATATATAGTATACATATACATTTATATACTGTATGTATGTGTTTATTTATATATATATATACAT
>CM075468.1:1737500-2030000 GCA_037950665.1 Hypophthalmichthys nobilis | reverse complement strand
CCTTCAGAAATCATGGATTCTTTGATGAATAGAATGTTCTAAAAGAACAGCATTTATTTGAAATAGAATCTTTTGTAACATTATAAATGTCTTTATTGTAACTGATCAATTTAATGCATTCTTGCTGAAAAAATGTATACATTTCTTAAAAAAATTCTTACTGACCCCAAACTTTTGAAGTGTTGTTTGCATGTAATTGAGTGGAGAGTCTTTGACCGTGTGTGTGTGTGTGTGTGTGTGTGTGTGTGTTTGGTTCAGTCCTCCACAATCAACAAATGTTGAACATTGTTGCCAAGTCCAGAATGGGGCTACTTTAACACTGTTGCCGCGGGTTGTTTTTCATGTCTGCAGGTTGAAGCAATCCAAATAACATGATATTTAGCCCCTGGAATGAGAAATTTACCAGGGGAACCCCTCCAAAAAACACGGATTTTACCCCCTGGAATGCGATTTTTACCGGGGGACCCCAATTGGGCTCGTTTTGAGTAGCAATTGGGCAGGTTTTGTTGTGAAAACCTGGCAACCCTGATGCTGAAGTCTTTGCTAAGTGGCCTAGTTCTGTCCTAGTTTTTGGGACACACAAACTCTGTTACAAAGCCCTAGTAAGATTCCTAACTGTAATAAAGCTCATAAGAGACTGATGTGAAGCACTCTAGATAGGCAGCATCCCGTCTAGACTGTCTGATGTCACAGTATTATACATGCATCTTTATTTGCAGTCTCTCTCTCTCTCTCTCTCTCCTGTCTGGGTTTCTCAAGGTCTGCCAAGTAAGACCAATGTCTTTATTTACTAGCGGGGTGGATGTGATCGTGGATGTCTCTTATGATGAGTGTGCACTACAGGACAGCAGCAGAATGCTCTTCTAGAGCAGGCGTCTCATGTTCTCAGTGTTTATAATTGTTTATCATAAACATGTTTGATTTTTTTTGTCTTTGGCATTGATCCATTGACATGTTTCTAAAGTCATAAGCCACTATTCGGCGCTATTTCCCCCCCCAGTTGTGATTACTTTACTTTTTTACGTAATTGCAAATTTTGTTTACTGTGTACAATATACTTTTTTAATGGAATTAATGAAAGCTCTGTTGTTTCTATATTGACTGGCTGTGTGTATGATATGAAAGCATAGTTTGATTTTGAGAACAGGTGAAATGGTTTTGAGCCGATTGTTTGATTTTGCCAGAAGAGTCGTGGGTTTTATGAATGTAGGATGAAGATTTGGTTTTGTCGTTTAATGGGTGAAGGTTGCAGTTGTGAAGAGCTGTAATAACATTAAGCATGTATATATTAAGCTGTTTAAGTTAAAGCGTTAGTTCACCCAACAATGAAAATGATCCCATAATTTACTCGCCCTCAAGCCATCTGTGCATGACTTTCTTCTTTCAGTCAAACACAATCAGAGTTATATTAAAATATATTCTGGCTCTTCCAAGCTTTATAATGGGAGTGAATAGTATTTGAGATTTTGAATCCCAAAAAAGCACATCCATCCATCATAAAAGTAATCCATACGACTCCAGGGGGTTAATAAAGGCCTTCTGAAGTGAAGCGATGCGTTTTTGTAAGAAAAATATCCATATTTATAACTTTATATTTATAACTTTGTAAGTAAATTATGGGATAATATTAATTTTTGGGTGAACTAACCCTTTAACAATAACCACACTGGAGCTGTGAGGGTTTTTTCTTGTGAATGTTGTTCAGTTGATATTATGAACATAATAGACAGCAGCATTTTACTGTCTTTGACCTCTCTAGTGTCTCATATTGTCACTTTTTTGCTTGCACATTTTTAAGTATGCAGCAGCTCACGTTTGCGATGTGTTGGTCATGTATTCGCGTCTGTGTTTGCATACTTGTGTAAAGTGTGTTTCTGGCCTGTCACAAGAGGAGATGGCAGAGGAATTTGGGAAGCTGGAATGAACGTGTGTGTGTGTGTGTGTGTGTGTGTGTGTGTGTTGGGGGTTGGGAACAGCTGGTCTTCCATTGACAAGTTTTGAATGCTGGCAGTTAATATTTCACTCGAGAAGTGTGTGTATGTATGTATGTATGTGAGTGTATGTGAACAAACACACACACATACTGGTTCTTGACAACAGAGGCCATATAGAGTTTAGAAAAGCACATTAGTGTGACATTGAGTGACATTACGACTCATGTAAATGGCCACAATCACTGACATTTACTGTACATGATCGCGTCAACCGAACAGATCATCTCCACTTACATACATGTGATCGAGTGTTAACGGAGGAGGAAAACACCCTGAAATGTAAAGAAATATGGACACCCTTCTGGAGAGAGTTCATGCTCTCCGCTGTGAGCTCACATTGTTTGTCATTTAGATGTTTTAGAGCGTTTAAGTGTCTGTTGTTATATATATATATATATATATATATATATATATATATATATATATATATTACATGCACACGCACACAAACACACATATACAGTATATATATCCACACTAGGCATGTGACGGTATCAAATTTTCATGCTGCGATTAATTGCGGAAGCTTTTATTACGGTATACGGTATTATCACGATATTGAAATAAGTTGCAAAAAAAGTGTTGTCATAGTATAACAGGTTTAAGAACTCTTTTTGTAATAACAAAAAAGAACTCTAAATGTTTAAATACAATAATACAATACACCAAAAATATATAAAGTAAAATTTTCAAACAGATTAAAGTGCAAAAGAATTAGACTATAAAGAACAACAGGTAACACTTTACAATAAAGTCTCATTATTTAATGCATTAACTAAGATTGAGCAATAGCTACATTTGTTACAGAAAGTATTATTTTTTGTTAATGTTAAATAAGAAATACAACTGATCATTGTTAGTTTTATCTCAGGTCCATTAAATAAGTTCTTTTGATTTTAGTAATGTTATTAAACAGTAACTAAGAAATTAACATTAACTTAGAATAATTAATGCTTTATAAGTATTTTTCATTGTCAGTTTGGTAATAATGAATTAACATGTTAACTAATGAAGCCGTGTGTCTCAGTTTTACTGAACAATAACAAATAATCAGAACATTTCTAATCATTAGGGCATGTTGTAGTCCAGATTAAAATATAAAAATGTTTAAGTTTGAAAATAAATAGCCTATTAAGTCTTTAAGTATTAAGTATTTGGTGCTGTGATGAACAACATTGAGATTACAAAAAATGAATGGCTGTTTGAAGCACTAGCGCAGTTGCTTTGTTTGCGGGGTTTCCGGGGTAACCGCTGCATTCTGCTGTTCCATCAGCGCCCTCTGCTGTCAGAGAGTGAACGTGCACTTTTATTCACCGCATCTCCTTCACTCGTTCCGCTATGTGCTTCTCATGCACGTTGGGCTTGTTTACATCTGAGCGTGTCCCTTTGACGCAGAATACAGCGGTGCTGTGCATTTTATACAGTTGATGGGGAAAGTATTCTTAAATGCATTATAAACATTTTAATAATTGGTAATTATTTTTTTAACGGTATTTTGAAGTGCCCACGATAACAATATCGTGCATATCATTATCGCGATATATCGCATTATATGGCACGTCTAATCCACGCACACATATATGTATATGTGTGTGTATGTATGTATGTATGTATGTGTATATGTATGTATATATATGTATATATATATATATATATATATATATATATATATATATGTGTGTATGTTCTGTATATGTATGTATGTTTTGTTTATTTTATTTATTTATTTTGTTTGATTTAATTGTTTTAATTTTGTTTTATTTTATTTATTTAATTTTTTATTTTACAAATTTAATTTTGTTTTATTTATTTTTATTTTTGTTAAACTTTTGTTTTATTTTTTATTTCATTGTTTGATTTAATTTTGTTTTATATTTATTTTTGCATATTGTATTTTTAATTTTTAATTGTATTCTGTTATTTTATTTGTTTCTTTTTTGTGTTTTTTTTATTGTTTCATTTTGTGAATATAAACAAAGCTAAACTATATGACACACAACTGGATTTTTTTTAGAAAGGAAAATTTAGGAGTAAAAAGAAGAATTTTTAAATTACAAATTATTTACTGCCATTTTGTAAATATGTAATTATGTAATCCATAAAAAAGTAACTTAAGTACTAAATTTTTGTAATCTGATTACTTAATCCCAGCACTGCAAGCGGGTTACGTTTAAGTTAAATTTAACTGGTTGATGGAAACTAATAACATAAATGTAATAATGTTTTCAGAATTATTCACCGTATTTTACAGTGCGCACAATAATAATAGCATGCACAATTAATTACTGCGATATATTGAAGCACATGTCTACTAGTGGCACCAAATGGAATTACAAATAGAATTGTGTGTGTTTTCTGCTCGTGTCCATTCCTTTATAAAGACGTGGTTTAGCATTTTCTCCCGTTGGCAGTGCCAGCGGCTCCGTTTCTCCTCAGAAATATCAGACTACACCATTAACACACTTCTGTACATCTAACCATGACACTGAAAATACAGTTTGCTGAGCTGTTGTGCTGAAGCACGTCTCGAACCCTTCCTATGTCTGTCTTTTTCTTTCTTTCTGTCGGTCTTTCTCCATCTCTGATGAATTATAGTTTGTGTAGGCCGTCTATACCATATGTTTAACTCCACACACAGCAGTATAGATGGAGGTTGCTGAAGATTCAGTTTTAATTACAGATGCCTATTTTCTCTTTTGCACCATCCAGCTGAAGGATTTATTAATCTCTTCATGGAAATGTAGTTATTTGTAGAAGTCAAAAACAGACTGACATGGGAACGAACGAGTTTGTTGATGTTGTATTTGTTGGTTTGATGTCTCTTTTTGATTTATTTGGTCATATCCTACACATTTGAAGGATAATTTTGTTTTAATTTATTTTTATTTTATTTTATTTTATTTTTTTGCATATTTATTTATTGTATTTTTATTTTATTTTATTTTATTTTGTTTTTTTTATTTTTATTTTGTTTTGGTTTTAAATTTTTGTTAATTTAATTTAATTTTATTATTGTTTGATTTAATTTTGGTTTTTTTTTTATTTTTGCATATTTATTTAATGTATTTTTAATTTTTTAATTGTATTTCATTTTTTATTTTATTTCTTTAATTTTGTTTTATTTTTATTTTATTTTGTTTTTGTTAAATTTTTGTTTATTTTATTATTGTTTGATTTAATTTTGTTTTAATTTCGTTTTATATTTATTTATTTTGCATATTTATTTATTGTATTTAAATTTTAATTGTGTTTTTTTTTATTGATTTAATTTTGTTCTATTTATTTTGTTTTTTGTTTAATTTTTGTTTATTATTTTTATTAGTTTATTGTTTGATTTTATTTTGTTTGATTTTATTTATTTTTGCATACTTATATTTTTAATTGTATTTTATTTTTAATTAAATTTATTTTATTTATTTTTGCGTATTTATTGTATTTTAAAATTTTGATTGTATTTTATTTTTATTTATTTGTTTCATTTTTGTGTTACTTTTTCATTTTGTTTCATTTTTTATTCTTATTTTTTACATAACTTATTTTACGTTAGTTTAGTTAGTTGCATTAGTTATGTTAATTAGACCTCAACATAGGTGTTGATATGCAAATGTGGCCAGTCATATGTTAATGAGCTCATGGTCATGATGATGATTAATGATGCTGAAAAGGGTCTCTATTTCACGTGACGTCACACCCTTAAAGGAACACCCACCTGGAGGGCAAAATAGGTCTTTCCTCCGTTGCCCGCCAGTCATTTTGACCAGGTTTGTAGTAAGATCTAATGTAGTAAGACAGTGATATTAAATGACCAAATTCAATATACACCTTATTGATTATGCATACTTTGTACAGGCAAACAAATGAACACAGATTAAGTGTTTTTTCCATCGAAAACCATTATAAAGAAAACGCGTTGCGTTCATATTCTGGGCTCATCTGCTCGCCTGTATATGGTTCGCATCATCAAAAAGGCTTAAACTGAATTTGATCTTTTAATATCACTGTTTTAGTACATTAAGGCACTTTAAGGGTGGGTTACACTGAGGATTCTTTAGCCTGGCGTCGGTTCACCACCGTCTATGCTGCATGATCAGCCCTTTAATTCTGACAGTCTTTCTGCATTTAAAATCTGTGTTTAAAATTAAGTGGTGCAACACAACTCGATTTAAAATAAAACCCAGATCAACAAATCCTTGATTAGTGTTAAACTTTGCTTAATTTAATCCTTATTGTTTTTCACATTAGCTTTTTAAAAAATCATCCCGCTGTTTTTAGTGTTTGAATCACTGCAGGTGCTGTATATGGATCACAAGTGCCCAAACTTGCATCTTGTTCACATATTTTTGTTATTAAGATGGAAAATTAACAGCTTGTGCTGCAGTTACATGGCTGTTTTGCCCTCCAGGGCTCCGCGACGGTCACGTGACATGATTGGAGGGAAGAGTGCTTGATGATGTCAGCATGTTTCAGAAGTTATTTATACTGATGTGCATTGATGAGTTGTTCAAAGAAAGTAAATGGTCACGTTGAACTCAGCAGCAGTTTCCAGTTGTTTTGTTGTTGTTTATTTGCTGTCGCTCGTGTTTGAGCCTTTTTTCCGTCTCTGACAGCCGGGTCGGTATTACTAACATCCATTGTTCCTGAATCCTGCCGTCTGCTCGCAGCTGTCCAGAAAACTATCTGGTGAATTTGGCAGCTGGCCGCTTTCGCGCTGCTGGAGAACGAGCGAGCGACAGATAAACGACGGTATGATGAGGGCTCGCTCTGTTTGGTTTGGAGTTGATCTTCTGATACTCTGATAAGAGTTTGTAACACTGTTGCTCTGTTTGAAGACCAAACGTCATTAGCACAAGTGCTACAACAGACTCACTTTACTAAAACAGCTCCGCCGATGACAGACTCATTACTGTAATGAGCTGGTAGTTACTGTAGTGCGTACAGATCGGTTAAGACATCAGCATGGGTGTGTGTGTGTGTGTGTGTGTGTATGTGTGTGTGTGTGTAAGGGAGAGAGAGAGATCATGCCTCCTGCTGGCCACAAACACACATACAGACCCCGGATGATTTCCTTCTACAATGGAGGCTTGTTTAGGATAAATTCTACATCAGATACTCCTCAAACAGCACATTTTATCCTTAACTATCTCCCACTCTGGCCCCTGAGAGTCTAGTGTGTTTTGTACCTATAAGGGTAGGTGATATATGATGTATTTATAATTTATGAGGGATAGTGTTTAATCTAAAGCCTATAAAGGCATTTGGTATATGGGCCGTTCTACAGAATTGGTGCAAACTGCTGTCCCTCAACCAAAAAACACATTTAAAAAGCGTTCAGTATTCAAAGTATTCAAATCTTAGAAGTTTACTAAGATCCTTCTATTATCTATTGAATCCCACAATAATATTTAAAATATCAGTAAGCTTAATATATATAAAATCATTTATTGGGTACTTTCAATTGGGAGGTGGCTTTCCCGAACCCTAACCCTTAAATTTCATCTTATGAAAATGATATTTCAATAATTTTTGCAATTTTTTTCATTGTTGTTTTTTTTAAACATCTTTTTGATTTTTTTTTTTTTTTTTTTGTATATCATGAAACTTTATGTTAAAAAAATGTGTCCCGCATTTTCATGTCACTACCGAAACAGTGTGTGTTTTAGTCTATTGGCTGAGACTGATTTTAACACACTTCTACATTTTTGATCAGGAAATATTCCTGTGTCCCTCCCTCTCACAGCCTCTCTTTCACAGTAGATAGGTCCATCATTTTGAGTTAAATGTGTTCAAAAGTCTGAAAATCTGTGTGGAACTTTAAGGAACGTCACTACCAAACACCTTTTTTCTGCAATTAAGCAAACTTTTTTGGGTTTTATTCCATACAATTTAGTTTTTGTGTGTGTACAACTGTTCAGAACTGTGCTAGCTAACCATGTGCTGATTAGCATCTTTGAGCTAGGCTCAAAAGTATCTAAAATTGTCACTACCGAAACAGTCATGATTGAAACATGCTGAAGTTTCGGTTTTGACATCATTGTTTTTTGGGTGTTTTTTGATCAAATTTAGTTTTTGTGTGTGTACAACTGTTCAGAACTGTGCTAGCTAACCATGTGCTGATTAGCATCTTTGAGCTAGGCTCAAAAGCATCTAAAATTGTCACTACCGAAACAGTCATGATTGAAACATGCTGAAGTTTCGGTTTTGACATCATTGTTTTTTGGGTGTTTTTTGATCAAATTTAGTTTTTGTGTGTGTACAACTGTTCAGAACTGTGCTAGCTAACCATGTGCTGATTAGCATCTTTGAGCTAGGCTCAAAAGCATCTAAAATTGTCACTACTGAAACAGTCATGACCGAAACATGCTGAAGTTTCGGTTGTGACGTCATTGTTTTGGTAGTGACAAAAGGGAACACACAATCTTTTATTTGGGGGAAATAAACACAATTTTAGTACAGTTATGCAAATCATTAGTATTTAAGTATGTTTTAGTAGTGTTTTGGTATGCGAGTTAAATTTCTGTAATGTGATGTGGTCACTACCAACACATTACTGTCACTACCGAAAATGTGCAGTTACGACCAAAACAAACTAAATGAACTAATGAATCCTTCACTTTGAAATCAGTATGATAAACTTTATGCCTTTTACAAAGAAAGATTGGAATCAAAATACAACAAATCTAATATATTACACTTTAAATATTGTTAAAATTGTAATTGTCATTGATTTACCTCTGAAAACTTTTTAATAAAATAGCAAAAATTTGTGACAAATTTGGGGAGAGAAAAAATATACAGTTTGCATGCATACATTTTTTTTTCAAAATGTTTCCAAATCTGACTTTGAACCAATTCTGTAGAATGGCCCATATAATGATTAAACAATGTCAAACGTTTTGTAATTCAACATTAATTATTAATTATTATTATCATTTTGTTTATTTTTTATATTATTACTATGATTAATGGTTTTATCCTTTTATAATGAGGTCTAGTATCATTTTCTGTGCTTATTTGAGTCATTCGTGGATGCAGGTTTCAATAATGTTGATAAATGCTGATCTTTTGAACTTTCTATCCATCAAAGACTCCTGAAAAATAAATTACATCATGGTTTCCACAAAAATGATTCCAAACTTTTGACCAGTAGTGTAGATTATCGGTCACAAATCACAAACGCTGCAAGATGACGCACACACTCAACTAACACAGAGTATGACACAAGTAATGCTTGACGTGATATCCACCTCAGGAAGTGTTGTCGTCTGTTCAGCACCATCAGTAGATCTGAAACAGACTAGATTACACATTCAGGCCATGGCTCAGAGAGGAAGTGAAGCCTGCCGACCTCGAGTGCCAAAACACGCTCAGGTGAGCCGCTCACAGGTGCAGCGGTTTCATCTCTACCTTTCATTTTACCCCTCTTTCTCATTCCCTCATATCTCACTCTCATCTGTTGCTCTTGGCACGTTTTTGCAGGTAAAACCCTTTGTGATTTATCAGCCTTCATCTCTTATCGCCGTCTCGTATGTGCAAGGTCTTTCTCTTTACTTTGCTATCGACAGGCTTTTGTTTCCCATTCAGCCTTCACAGTAAAGTCTACAACAAGATCTCAGGAAAAACAGAGTGGAGTTTTGTCCAGTTGAATACTCTTCAAAATAAGAGTCCTTAGACACGAAACAGGGGAAGCGAGACACATACTTTGTGATTTTAATCCCATCCGAATCTGCATTGTCCGTGTTTTTCTCACACAACCTCAGTAAAAATTCCAGGGAAAATTACCTACCATTTTTCAGTGAATGTCTGTGATTGGCGATATTGCATTATCCTAACGCTTGATGTTGAAGGGGTGGTTGATTATGATTTCACTTTTTCAACTTTAGTTAGTGTGTAATGTTGCTGTTTGAGCATAAACAACATCTGCAAAGTTACGACGTCGTATAAACAAAACATGTTATCTAACATGTTTACTAAAATTAACATCTCCAGTTGCTATTATATATATATATACTAAAATTAACATCTCCGGTTGCTATTTTTTATATATATATATATATATATATATATATATATAATAGCAACCGGAGATGTTAATTTTAGTAAACATGTTAGATAACATGTTTTGTTTATACCAATATATCGGTCAGGCTGATGAGTCATCCTGTTTCTGAGCATCAGACTTTATCGACATCAGCTGATTAGATTAGATTAGATTCAACTTTGTCATTTGTCAGTGTGTAGAGTACAAGAACTAAGCCCATGAAAGAGTTAACATCCAACCAGAAGTGCAAAAAGCTTTGTTTCAGACTGTCATCAGCTGTTTGAAAAGTCATCCACATTTGGTGTTCGACTATTGAAAACGGGTCAAGTTCAACAATTTGCACATGGAGCTGCACTAAGATCTCAATTTCTCTGGGAATTAACCATATAGGCCCTTTAAAATGAACATTGCAAAAGAAAAATGTGTTAAGAACCAGAATGTAAAAGGAAATTGAGAGATATTTAATACTTCTTGAGTTACAAACTTTGGAATAAAAAATATTTGTATGTTCTATGCAATAGTTTTGACAGACGGAAACGAGATACATTTCTAATTTCAACATCATTTGTTCTTCAGATATTCCTCTTTGAAAGAAAAAAGTATCAGCTGTATGAAAAGTGACCCACATTTGGGTTTTGACCACTAAAAATGTGTACAATTTACCGCATTAAGATCTCCATATCTCTGGGATTGAACCATCGAGGGCCTTTAAAATGAAGATACCAAAAGAAAAGTTTAAGAACCAGAATCTAAAAGAATATTAAGATATCTTCTTGAGTTACAGGCATGCAAACTTGACGCAAAAAACACAAGAAGTGCTTTTTGCCATTTTTGAACTGTCACTGTTGGCATATAATGAAACAAAGATTGCTAAAGTCAACAGATTTTACTAATAGACCTACCAATCTCTGTGCAAAAATAAAATAATGATTCTGCCATCTTTCTAAAATAATTTTTACCCCTCCAAATCTCAGGTGAAAATTGTCATTTTGACCCCTGTCTACAAAATAGTAGATTACTCAGTAAATATACATCTGTGACATTTATGGCCTGGTTTCACAGACAGGGTTTAGCCTAAGCCAGGATTAAACCTTAGTTCAATTAGGGCATTTAAGTTGCTTTTATAAACGTTCACTAGAAAAAATACATTACTGGTGTGCATCTTGAGACAAAACAATGACACTGACATATTTTAAGATATATCAGTATATGTTGCTTTCAGTTAAAACAGCTCAAATATGCATTTTAGTCTAGGACTAGCTTAAGCCTTGTTTGTGAAACTGGGGGTTAATATTTTGGCTTTCATCACTATTAATGTTCGTCTTTCTTCAGGGAAAAAAAATATTAACAAAATCAAACATTTTAGCATGGAAGGTTTCCAAAATTTAGTTGATTTGACACATCTGATGTCACAAAATATTTCTGTTTCAAATAAATGCTGTTCTTTGAACTTTAAATTCATCCTATAATCATGTTTCTTGAGCAGCAAATCATCATATTAAAATGATTTCTGAAGGATCATGTGACACTGAAGACTGGAGTAATGATGCTGAAAATTCAGCTTTGATCACAGGAATGAATTACAGTGTAACATCTATTCACATAGAAAACAGCTATTTAAAAGTGCAATAATATTTCATAATTTTACTGTATTATTCATTGGTCAAATAAAAATAGCCTTGGTGAGCAGAAGAGACTTCTTTCAAAAACATATATATAGCAGAATTAAGATCTGAGGTGCTAAAATTGGAACAGTTACTAAATCCAGCCATATCTCTTCAATGGTTAATTCTGTTTGTACATGTAACCGTATACAGCTGTAGTGTGTTTGTTCTGTAAAGATCAGAACGTTGTAAAATCTCTTCAATAACTGTGTCTCTTTTCAATGCATCTTACTCTTTTGATCTGGAGATTTGCTAATAACAGAGACTCATGATTTGTTTGCAAGATGCATGATAAACGGAGCAATATAAACAGACGTGGTGTCGTAATGTGAACCTTCCGATTATAAACAATGATTTACCACAATCCAACATCCAAATAGCCTCATAGAAGCACGCAGGAAGTCACTGTTATAGTGTTTATCGTTCCTGTCAATGTCCTGAAATAGTCCTCTAAACGACCAGTTCAGCCTCTGACCTGCTTCTTTTGATCCGCTTTCTTCCAAGTGCAGGGAATCATGGGAAATAAGATAGAAGAGGTCATTTGATTTCTCTGTTTAGATGTCCTAGTCAGATCTACTGTATGCTTGAGATTTGTGACACTTTTATAGGTTTGTCAAATGTTTTTTTTGTTTCATTATCAAAGAAGTGGTATTAATTAAAGTGGCGCCTGATCAGTGTGTTTGTTAAAGATAGTTGCTCAGTGTTGTTGACTTTTCTGACTAAATGTACATTTATGTTGTGTGAGGACGTTTATGGACCTCTCGGAGCAGATAATGCACAAGTTCAACGTTAAAACCCTCGTCTGTTACACATACAGTCTGCAACTGCAGCTGTCTCAGGTCTGTTTCTCAGGAACTGTGAGCTTTAGAGTCAAAAGTCCAAATACACACATGCTTATTTTCTCTAGAATTGCTTTTGTATGTTGCGTTGTGTGAATTCTCTTCATTTTCTGTCCTCTTACAGGGAAAAGTGCAGTGGGGTTCTCTAAGGTTCTTGACTCAATTTTGAAGAACCCTAAAAGGTTCTATATTATGAGAAATGCCTTAAGCGATTGTGTTTACAAGCCGTTTAATTCATAACATTTAATTAAAATAAATGAATTAAAACAAAATATAAAAAAATTTAATCCATGAACCATGATGGGAACCCCTAAAAGGTTCTATATGATATGAAGTAGCCATTTACACGACAAAGGAAAACTTTTTATGCGTTTTGGCCGTTTATTTACAAGAGAATTGCGTTTTTGGGGCCTGAAAATAAAAACGGGTTTCAGTTTTTGAAAACGATACTGTTATCGTGTCTGTGTAAACTACAAAAACATGAATTTGTGAAAATGGTGACGTCACGTGCATGCGTATTACGTGTTCAGTCTATAGCCGTGTAGTGTTTCCTTACATAGTGACATCGCCATCTACTGGCCTGGCAGCAGAATACAGTGATTTTAATTGTTTTTGTGGATCTGTGTGAACGAGGATCATTTTGACAATGTTGTCGCCTGTACATGAAAACTGCAAAGGGAAAACTTTTCAGTTTTTAGTACATCGTTGTTGTGTAAACATACCCTAAGAGTGATATTTACAACTATGTAATCAAGGTAGATTTTAAAGGGGTGGTTGATTATGATTTCACTTTTTTAACTTTAGTTAGTGTGTAATGTTGCTGTTTGAGCATAAACAACATCTGCAAAGTTACAACGCTCAAAGTTCAATGAAAAGGGAGATTTTTCTTCTTCTCGAGTTGGTGACATCACTAACCCCAAAATTTACATAACACACCTGAGAACACGCAACAAAGGGTGTGAGGCCATGTTGGGCTGCTTTAGAGAAGAGGAAGAGTTGTTGTAGTAGAGTGTTGTTGTCATGCCGTCATTTTACGCCGGACTGGGTCAATTCAACGCTGGATTTCCACAAAAGATTAACATGACGACACATGCTAGTCGATGAGTTGAATCAACTCCACAGCAACTACATAAATTTATCCACTAACCATTCAGAAACGTCTAAAAGTTGTAACTTCTTCCTGAGTCTCTCCATCAGTGTCGACTCGGTTTGAACAATGTAAGGCTGAACACCGTTACTGACAATCCTCATTTTGGCTGCGTGAGATTCTCCAGCTTTGTTGTTGTTGAGCGACCGAAGCGCGAGCTGTTAAAGCTCCGCCTTCTTCTGGAAAGCAGTTTTCACATTTATATAAGGCATGTTGTCACAGTTTAGTGACATATTATGCATGTTATGTACACTATTAATATCAAAGCAATATTGAACATTATCTTTTGTATTTTTTTGCTCTTTCTTGAGTTGTTTTGTTTTATACAGTAGTTTATTATTTAATTCGGCTAAAAAGTCTTTATTATGATATTTTATTGCATGTTTCTGTTGTGAAACAAACTACACAAATGCAAAAATACAGTAACTGGCAACACTGGCTGAGGTTTGTTCATTGACTTGATATGATTTTTCACACTTCGGTCACAGGACAGATCATAGTCATAAGTCAGAACTTGATTATGACCTAATATATGTACATTTTGTCGAGCAGTAAAGTGCGCCATCATGCTCCACTGTTGGGTTAGTACCGTATCTTTTTCACTGGGCAATAATGGTGGAAATATGCTTTATAGTAATTACTTTTGTGTCTATATAGAAAGTGACTTATTAAAAACTGTACTAATATCCAGGGTTGCCAGGTTTTCACAACAAAACCCGCCCAATTGCTACTCAAAACTAGCCCAATCGTGTTTCAGGGAGGGTCCCTCGGTAAAAAATTGCGTTCCAGGGGGTAAAATCTGCGTTTTTGGCAGGGTTCCCCTGGTAAAATTTGTGTTCCAGGGGCTAAATATCATGTTATTTGGGGTCGCTTCAAACTGCAGATATGAAAAACAACCCGCGGCAACAGTGTTAAAGTAGCTCACCGCGGATTTGGCAACACTGCTAGCTTCTGACTGATAGTTAAACAGCACTGCTCAGGACAGATGAGTTTCAGAAAGCCTCTGATGACTTGTCTTGATTGCTCTGGGTCTTTAGCTGTAGGTGAGACGCTGACAGGTGATAATGAATCTCTCAACCCCCGTCAGCCTGAGGCAGATCCGCCTGTAATCAAACACTCGGATGGAAGGGGTTCATCTTTCTGAAGTGTAAAGTCTGATGTGTCCTTAACAGAAATACTAAACACACTCTACGCTAGTGTGCAGATGCTGGAAAATGCAGTTGTAAATAACTCATTTGATTTGCAAGAACTCAAAATTAAAAAAAAGTTAATTAACTAAATATTTTGTGTTAATTGCTATCAAAATGTATGAGTTAGCTAACTCAGTGCTTCAAGTTAGGAGCAATTAACATGCATGAGTACTGCAAATCTCTGCTTATTTAAAATTGGGAACATCATAACTCAAAAAAATGGATGCAACTGATTACCTCAAATTTTTTGAGTTAGCCCAACTTATTCGGGTTTACATTGCATGCTTGATGTTGCTTTTGTGTCAATGTGATGGGAACAAAATACATAAGGATGTTAACAGATTCTTTTATATCTTTGTGTCAACATGAAACTGCACATTTGTGTTTGAATATATGATTGTGTTTTGGGCCATATTCTTTACGTCTTGTGAGTTTGGCTGTGACTGTAGATGTATGCTGTTGATTATTGAGGGTTTTAGGGATGCACCGATCATGATTTTTCATGGCAGATTCCAATTTTTTTACAAGCAAATTGGCAGATTCCGATACCGGTTGAAAGTGAATTTATTTGCTGTTTATTAGCTCTATTACAGGCTAAAATGGCCTTTAACAAAAATATCTCTAGCCATTTGAAATTGTAGGCAACCACTGCATTCATGATCCAAACAAATCTCTATCATGAGCAGCTGTTTTTGCATTTAAAACTTTTCTTCTTCACTCAGCTAAAATAAAATGATACTAAAACCAAATAAATTGTCTAAATGAGAGAATCACTGAATCATTTAGTCAAACGAATCATTCAAAATGGCTGATTCATTCAGAGACAAAGCAAGTGACACCTTTATATGTGAGTCACCGAGTCATTCATTAGACCGATTCATTCAAAAACGCGGATTCGTTCAGTAACGAACGAAACATTACTGTGTTGCTCGGAGACACGCAGCGGCTCTACTGTGGATTTGTTTGGATCTATTGTGACAGTATAGACAATATTGTGTCTAAAATGTAAGTCACCTAATATTAACTTCTTGTTTATTGACCTGTTGTATAAAATAAATACCACATTTGCAAACATGCTGATATTCGGGAAAACAGCACTCTTGCTCCTGTGGTATTGCTTACAGATGTTAAAAACAATAACTTATACAGTATTTTTTTGCACCATATTATGCTTATTATATCTTGGATTTTGGGGTCATTTTCACTCATTTTAGTGGCATTTTTGCAGTTTCAAATGAAACAGGTGAAACATAGCAAAAGTGCGCTACTGATCAGAATTTTTTTTAACTGTGTAATCCAAATGGATGGAAATTTTATATGCAATTAAATTACATATATATTATGGCTAAATATTTTTGCACACAGTTTTCCCTTCTGTTTTGTGTTACACTTGTTGTGCAGCTTTAGTTTCTGCTGTAAGAGAGCTGTGTGTGTGTGTGTGTGTGTGTGTGTGTGTGTGTGATGGATCATGCAGATGAAGTTTCATATGTGGCATCCTCACAGTGGCAGCTGGGATAGCGATCTGCTTTGATATTTTGTGTTTGTGTGTGTGTGTGTGTGTGTGTGTGTTTTGTGTGTGTGTGAGTGATGTAGAAACCACCCGGGTCTACTTCCTCTTTCTCTGATGTTGGGGCTTCACTTTTACATTCCTCAAGATACTCCGCATTTTTTTCCATGGAGTTCCAATAGAACTATGTGAAATATTTGTGTGTGTGTGTGTTAATATCCGGAGAGCGTTGTTGGTTCTACTGTAATTGGTTTTGTAAAACGACACAAAGGCAAGATTTTCCTGCTCACTTCATGTGTGCAGCAGGTGCTTTCGTCTGTTTTCCCCGTGACTTCCCATAGACCTGTATTGTGTTTTATTTAAGTTAATTATAATTACTCCAGGCTAAACATAAACCTAGCCTAAAAGGAGAACTGTTTGCTTAAAACAATTAAAAAAACATGATGTTTGTTTTAGAAAACAATGCCATAGAGAGAAAGAGCAGGGCCCAGTTTTAATAAACCCCTAAAGTAAAGAAAAAACCTTTCAAAAATAAGTTATAATAAATGCATGATCACTATAGGTCTTAACTTTATGGGACTGTGAGATTTTTTTAATGTTTTTGAAAGAAGTCTCTCCTGCTTTTGAAAAGTTTCTGATTAAAAACTATTAATTTCAATAAGAAAAACTTTTTAACAGTAGCGTATTTTCCTTATGAACTTTTTCCTTTCAACTGCTAGGAATGACTTTCACCAATCTTGTGCCCAGAGGTTAGAAACACTGACTGAGCGGGTTTGAGGAGGATGTGCGTTAGACTCTTTGATTCCCCAGAGGCAGTGCATGCTGGGACGGCAGCTCTCTGTCCCCTGTGGTCATGTATCTGTTTTAAAACCTTCTGCATCTCATCTTGGGTTTGTGTCTGTCCGGCCCTCAGAAATCAAAGACTTCACAAAGCAAACTGGAAATGTGCCGGTGTCGTTTGTGCTCTAGATCTGAAATGGTCTACCAACTATAACTTTACTGTTGTAACTAGGGCAATACTACAGTTATAAGGGCTGGGTTGACAATATAGATTAATTTCATTTTGATGAACTGAAATCGATATTAAATCCCAAGAGTTAATGTTTTATTCTTCTTTTTATAAGAAACAAAGTCTCAGCTTTCAAATTCAAACAATAAATACCGTTTTGGCCCTCTGTAGTGTGACGTGACAGATCAGCACCTCAGATCAAGCGCACATGAACAGATCATCTCTTCCTCTTTACAGCACCAAATAAACATCAATGAACATCAGAAGGAATGTTGAAAGATACAGTACAACACTGAAATTAATCTTATCTCATGTAATCACTCAATCAATGTTTTAGCCGTAGAAAGACGTCAATAAAACAGCTTGTGAACAATGTCACGTAACGTCATTGAACTCAGAAAAGCGATTAAAGGTCCAAAAGTGTTGATTATTATATCTACAAATAATAGTGATTAAATTTGTACTTTGTCATTATATTTAACCTTGAATATTATAGTAATAGCTGATGGGGTTCTCCATAGTTTACAGCATTCATATATATATATATATATATATATATATATATATATATATATATATATATATATATATATATATATATATATATAGCTGAATTTTCAGCATCATTACTCCAGTCTTCAGTGTCACATGATCCTTCAGAAATCATTCTAATATGATGATCTGCTGCTCAAGAAACATTTATGATTATTATCAATGTTAAAAACAGTTGTGTCCTTATTTTTTTTCAGGATTCTTTGATGAATAGAAAGTTCAAAAGAACAGCATTTATTTGAAATATAATCTTTTGTAACATTATAAATGTCTTTACTGTCACTTTTGATCAATTTAATGCATCCTTGCTGAATAAAAGTATTAATTTCTTTAATTTCTTTTCAAAAAAATAAAAATGAAAACTCTTACTGACCCCAAACTTTTGAACGGTAGTGTATAATGTTACAAAAGCTTTGTATTTCAGATAAATGCTGTTCTTTTGAACTTTCTATTCATCAAGGAATCCTGAAAAAAAAAAAAAAAACTGTTTTCAACACTGATAATAATCATAAATGTTTCTTGATCATCAAATCATCATATTAGAATGATTTCTGAAGGATCATGTGACACTGAAGACTGGAGTAATGATGCTGAAAATTCAGCTTTGATCACAGGAATAAATTACTTTATAAAATATATTCAAACAGAAAACAGTTATTTTAAATTGTAATAATATTTCACAATATTACTGTTTTTACTGTATTTTTAATTAAATAAATGCAGCCTTGGTGAGCAGATGAAACTTCTTTTAAAAACATTAAAAATCTTACCGTGTCCAAACTTTTGACTGGTAGTGTGTGTGTGTGTGTGTATATATAATAAATATATATATATATATATATATATATATATATATATATATATATATATATATATAATATTGCTACTATAAAAACATGACTGCATATATATGTGTTTTATATAGGATAAATAGGTGTTTTCCACTTTGAAGTCTCTGTGATATTCTGATCTGTTGATGATGGCATGTTTTGTTCGTGTTCACGTATATAAATCAGCTTGTGTGTATTTTTAAGCCTCATGTTTCATCGGTTATTGTCAGGTCTTGTCGACTTCCTTCAGCTCTGATCCACCTCTTCCACTTTCCCCTCCTCCAAACCGTCACATTCTCCGGCGTTTCTCCCTCCATCAGACCCAGACGTTGAATCACGCTGCTGTCCAAACACACAGCAGACCGTGGGCTGGAGGGGTGTGGAGTGAACCGAGTTAATGGGGTTGAATTAGTGTGACTGTCAAGACCGCACACGCCATCATGAGTGGATTCAGATCTTAAACACTCACAGCAGAATGTGCAGGAATCAATGAATGAATGAATGAATGAATGAGTCTCACCTGAGGGTCTCAATGAGTCAAAGCCGACTGATTCAGAGCTAGGCTTGTCTCAGCAGATCTGGGGCCAGTTACATAAACTCAGACTCTATGTTGAGATCTAATTTGACCAAGTAGCAGTTAAGAGTGATCATTCTTACTTTTCCTATTTAAATTAGACAGATTTACTGTCACTTTTGAGCAAATTAATGCATCCTTGCTGAATAGAGTATTCTTTCAAAAATCAAAAAAGTTCTGACCCTAAACTTTTGAACTGTATTGAAAGTTTTCTATTGCCCTTTTCCCTTATTCTCAGATGAATATAGTCTTGGCCAAAAGCATCACACAGAAAATGTGCATGTGGTGTGACGAGAGTTTATTCTGCCTGCGTAAACTGTGGCGTGTTGGGTTATGGACAGTAATGCCGCAGGGAGCGCTTCTGTATGTTTTCATAACCTTTTGAATAACATGAGTCTCTGGCACCTCTGCTGCTAAACTCTGTCCAGTTGCCAAAATACACACACACTTACACACACACATCGCCTGTAGTCAATCTGGAAAAAGTCGTGTGCAACCATTAAAGTCATTAAATCAAAACTGACTCTATTTACATGTTCCAGGTCTTATTGGGATCGATTCATCAGTGCGTGTAATTTGAAAAAAATGCACTCTTGCTTATTTGCTAATTTGAAGACATAAAGAGACTTAAATACATTAAGGCCTGGTTTCACAGACAGGGCTAAGCCAGGATTAGGCCTTAGTTCAATTAGGGCATTTAAGTTGCTTTTATAAACGTTCACTAGAAAAAAACATTACTGGTGTGCATCTTGAGACAAAACAATGACACTGACATATTTTAAGATATGTCAGTACAAGTTGCTTTCAGGTAAAACAGCTCAAACATGCATTTTAGTCTAGGACTAGATTAAGCCTTGTCTGTGAAATCAGGGGTAAATGATATAACAAAAGTCTTAAAAAATCATTTTAATTTAATTCCTAATGTTGTTTTAAGGTCTCCTACAATAGGTTTAGATGCATCCAAGGTCAAAAACACTTATTTTCTCACACTGCACATCACCTCATTTCTCAAAGAGTCTAAAAACGGCTCTTTTGAAGACTGAGTCTTTCTAAACTCCTCCTTTCTGAGAGCCTGTTGTGCTCTGATTGGTCAGACGGCCCAGTCTGTTGTGATTGGTCGACCGCTAACAGCACGTGTTTTAAACGAAATACCATTACCATATTTGAATTTCAGCTCCGGATCTTCCTCAGCGCTTGATACACAGTGATATGAACAATGGCATTGTTTTTTCCATATCATATTTTCTCTTTCATTTGTTTGAATGAGCAGCTGGAAGAAATTAAGCGTAGATATTTCAAAATAAGAGTCCTGGTGTATTTCGGTCTCGTTTATCATTAAAAGTCCAGAATTATGCAAAAAATAAACACATCCTTTCTTTAAACACATTCCATAGTCCACAAAATACAACATTGATTGACTTCTAATTTGTATGTATTGATATATTAGTACATAAACCAATTTAAATGCATATGCAAATATTAAATAAAACACGCATTTTAAGTATTTTAAACTGTTTTGCAGTTGAATGTGTGCCCCAGCCTAATCTGAGATACATTTTTATCTTTCTGAGATGCTCGATTTATTATGAAAGTGTTTGGGTTTGTTCTGTATGGACATATAGTATTAATTTGATTTTTGCAGGTCTTTAATTTGATTTCCAAAACTCTGCAGATTCCCTGTCAGTCTGTTTGTGTTGCACGAGGAAGGCGGTCATTGTAACGGAGTAATAGGTCAAAGGGTCAAATCCCATTAGTGCCTGGTGATCTTAACCTCACTTAACCCTTAGTTAACCTCGTCTAATAAATCTCCTCTGATCAAGTCAAGCATGAATCTGTCAGCAGGTCTTCTGCTCCGCATGCTTACGCTCGCTTGAAGAAAAATCATCTGTGGCTGAAACTCAGAAAGGTTTGTTAACTTCCTGCAATGCCTTCATTTAAAATGTTCTGATTTCAAGCGAGTCTTTAGTTTTGATAAGCTGCTTTAATGTGTTCATTGATGAATCTATTATGAATTACTAATCAGAATTACTCCATATAGTGGACTTCACTGGGGTTCAACGGGTTGAAGGTCCAAATGTCAGTTTCAGTGCAGCTTCAAAGAGCTCTACATGATCCCAGACGAGGAATAAGAGTCTTATCTAGAGAAACAATTGGTCATTTTCTAAAAAAAAAAATTAAATTATATACTTTTTAACCACAAATGCTGGTCTTGCACTGCTCTGCGACGCTCCACGCATTATGTAATCACGTTGGAAAGGTCACGTGTGACATTAGCGGAAGTACAGATCCAGTGTCTACAAAGTGAACATGCAAAGACTAAGACAAACGGCCTTTACAAAAAAAGGTAAAACAACGATGTCGGACGATTTTGAAGCTTATGTCACATGTGACCTTTCCAACGTAATGCGTGGAGCATCGCAGAGCAGTGCAAGACGAGCATTTGTGGTTAAAAAGTATATAATTTTTATTTTATTTTAAAAAACGACTCATGGTTTCTCTAGATAAGACCCTTATTCCTCGTCTGGGATCATGTAGAGCTCTTTGAAGCTGCACTGAAACTGACATTTGGACCTTCAACCCGTTGAACCCCAGTGAAGTCCACTATATGGAGAAAAATCCTGGAATGTTTTCCTCAAAAACCTTCATTTCTTTTCGACTGAAGAAAGATCTTGGATGACATGGGGGTGAGGAAATGATCAGGAAATTTTAATTCTGAAGTGAACTAATCCTTTAACTATAATAATCCTGATACTCAACTTGAGAAATTACATGCACATGCAATGATACTTTTGAAATAAAACAAGAAAATACAAGCTGTAAGTTGCTTATAATAAGTGGACATGGCAACACAGTTGTTTCAAACATTTCCTCGCAAGATGTTTAATTGAACTAGAGATATTTAACTGCACACTATTTATTTTTTGCATCATTCCTATTGTGTGCATGTAAGATGAGAGATTAGCTCTCTGTTAGTTCCCATTACTGGCTTATCCTAAGTGAACATATACTTCATGAGCAAGATTTCCTAATGAACCGTGACCAGGCATGTATGGAAGAGTTATGAGTCATGAGCTTATACTTTAATATCCATATTTCTCTCCCAACCCACCAGAAAGGAGAGGCCGAACTGAGAAAACCCTCACAGCAGCCTATTGTGTTTGTGTTGTTGGCTTTTTCCCTGAGTAAAATGTCTGTCTGTGCTGCTGTTGCCTCTTGTGGTGAGGCAGCGCAGGTGAAGAGCTTTTTGAAACAACTCTTTGTTTTATATTAAGTTGTGTGATTGTTTGCTGTGGCTTCACAGGACTGTGGGAAACTGTTCATGATGGCGATGTGCAGTATAAAAATGAAAACAGTAGAGTACAGTACAAGCTGTAGTAGAGCGGAAACTGTTTAAAGCATGAAAAGTGGGCGGTGCTTGTGGGAATGGAGGTGTGTGATTGGTTGGGAGGTCATTTCAGGGGCGGAGCTAGTTATTTCAAGACAATTATTTGTTTATTTGCAATAATGTGCAATGATGAATTGCTCAAAATAAGACCAGGAACATGTTTTAAGAATGTAATTAAGGTCTGTTTTGATTTTATGTTGACTAAGATACTGTTTTTCATTAGTTACTCACTGACACTGAGGGAGAATTAATGCTGTGGTTAGTGTGTGTGTGTGTGTGTGTGTGTGTGGTCAGGGTTTTGTAGCCCACCCATGTGGCAGTGCGGCTTTTTTCACCAAATACGCACCATCTGACTGCCAGCGTTTCACCTCTGAACTGATTTATTGCATCGACTATGAAGTTTTACTGATCTGAGAGATTTCCCTCTTTCATTCTCTGTAGCCGCTGGTGCAGGTGTGTGTGTGTGTGTGTGTATGTGTGTGTATTGGATGTGAAGTTGTGTCCTGGCATGCCTACAAAGGCTCAGATGTTGAAATGGAGCTGGGGGTTTTTTTCGTTAACGCATCCCTCTGTGACCCCCTCTAAAAAACACCCCGGAACCATAAAGCGGGGGATGTTTTTCCAAATGCGTCTGCTTTCGCTCATAATATTAATTGTTGTTTTGGGTCAAAAGCATAACTAAAATTTTGTCATGTAGAAATCCAGACATACAGGCAAATCTCATGAAGAATAATGACCATATTTCACCCTAAAATCAAAAAGGAAAGTTCTCTGTTTGCTGCCTAATTGTCATGATTACAGTAATGCCAAAATATAAATTCTTAAAATCTTATAAAAAAAACTTTAATATGTTAATAAATTCATTCTGTCTGGACTTAACATTAATGTTATTCAAATCTTTAAAAAATTTGGTGCAACAAATATTGCTATAATGTACATTTACAATTCAGGCTTTATTTATTTATTTGTTTGTTTTTATGCCTTTAAAATCCTATAAATTCAGTAATGAAAATCATTCTGTCTAGACTTATTTTTTATTTATTAAACATAAATGCTATTAAAATATTCAGAAATTTGGTGCAACAAATATTACTGTGATGTATATAAAATTCAGGCAGTTATTTATTTATGCCTTTAAAGTCCTACAAATTCTTTAATACAGTAGTGAAAATCATTCCGTCTAAACTTTCTTTCTTATATATTTAAACATAAAACTTATAGATTTATAAGTTATAAAATCTTACAAATTCTTATTACTTTAATACAGTTATGAAAATAATGCTTTCTAGTTTTATTTATGTATGCCTTTATTTAAATATTTATTGCCTTTATTTATGTACTTTTTTGTCTGATTTTGGGGTAAAATGTGACCTGGACAGTTGTCGATCGTTTTCAAGAAAGTCACCCGTATACACAGTTGTACTTTCTGTCGGTTCCTTCATACTTTGTCTTTGTCATAGTTGGTCTGTTCCTAGTAAAATCCCATTGTCCCCAGACACAAACAGACTTCCAGCCGTGGCGTCTCCGTAGTCTGTCCCCTCAGGCCATGAGAAGTGCTCGCTCATGGAGGAAGTGAGACGCTATAGTGATGGAGGCCTGCGCTCACGTTACGGAATCTGATTTCAGATCAGCGCCTCTCCCTGACAACAGGTCGGAGGCCAGAGTCTCTCCTGACCCTTTAATCGCCCGAGGCCAAGGCAGATTCGAACCCGCGTCTCCCTGCCAAACCGGCAGCCTTTCACGATAGAGCCGTAACTCAGAACAGTTTTTGCCTTTACTTTCATCCTTTTGATCTGCTTTCAGCCACAGAATGGAATTTTTATTTAGTCTTAATTTTATTTGCCTATGTATTTGTTTTTTATTTGTTTATTTTGTATATGTCTTTATCTGTCTATTGATTTATTTATTTTTATTCATTTTATTTGTCTATTTATTTTATTTGTTTTTGTATGCTTGTTATTTATCATTATATTTGTTTATTTATATTAATTTGTAATTATTTTTTTTATTTGTCTATTTACTTATTTATTTGTTTTTTTCTTATTTATGTCATTATTTTATTTGTTTATTTAATTTTATTAATTTACTTGTCTGTTACGTCATTTTTATCTATTTGTTTATTTATATTTATTTGTATTTTTGTTGTCATTGTTTTATTTTGTTTATTTATATTTGTCATTATTTTTATTTATTTATTTATTTGTCTGTATTTAATTTTATTCATTTATTTGTCTTTTGTCATTATTTTATTTGTTTATTTATATTTGTTTATTTTCTTTTTTGTTATTATTTTATTTATTTATTTGTTTTTTGTTGTCATTTTTTATTTGTTTTTTTATATTTATCTATTTATTTGTGTTTTTATATCATTATTTTTTATTTATATTTTTGTCTTTATTATTGATTTGTCTTTTTATTATGTCATTATTTTATTTATTTGGTTTTTATATGTATTTGTCTATTTATTTTTTATTTTTTATATCATTTTTGTTTTGTATTTTTTGTCTTTATTATTTGTTTATTTATTTGTCTTTTTATTATGTCATTTATTCATTTGTTTATTTATGTTTTTTTTTATTGTTATTTTATTTGTCTTTCAGAAGGGTCGTTTGTGTTGTGCTTTAATAGTGAATGTTTTTGCCTGAGTCATTTTAGCAGCAGCTGTAACCGAGTGCAGGTTTGACGTTCTCGTTGGCGTCCATTCATCTGCGGGATGGGGCGTTTTCCACCAATGTGTTTTGAAAATGAAACTCGAACCCTGTAGCTGTTACTCCCGAGCCCGACTGCTTCACTTTCATCCTTTTGATCTGCTTTCAGCCGCAGAATGGAAAAAGAAAAGACGCTGAGACACGAGACTGATTCTGGAGGAGCGATTATACACACAGTTCCTACTAGAAACCGTGTGGTTGTTCCAGCGATGTTGCCATTGGCAGCGAGTGTCAGAGCTGTTACCCCAGTAGTACTGCGGTCTCTTCAAACACGCTTCTAGTGGAAAGTTCTGCGAGCGCATCGCACATGATCCACAGCAACCAAAACATCAAGCATCTACGGTTGCCGTTTTTAAGATCTGCCAGGAAGGTGCGTTAGGCTTTTCACCGTCAAATCGGATCGATCAAATTATTTACTCGTGATGCTCCAAACCTGTATGAATTTCTTCCTTTTGCTGAACACAAAAGAATGAAATATTTTAAAGAATGTCAGTAACCAAAACATTGACTTCCATAGTATTTTTGTTCCGTACTATGAAAGTCAATGGGGTCCAAAACTGTTTGGTTACCCACATTCTTCAAAATATCTTCTTTTGTGTTCAACAGAAGAAAGAAACTCATACAGGTTTGTAAATGATGACAGAATTTCCATTTTTGGGTGAACTATCCCTTTAAGACTTTGCAAATTTAAATATTCAAGTGCATGAAGACGCGAAAGAAAAGTTCGCACACATCCAGACAGCGTGCAAATACTGAATTGAGTTCTCTTTCACGTTTCCTAATTCTCTCTCCCAAATGCCCGTCTCGGCGAGTATCCTTGTGAACATAGTCTGTTATGTCTTAAATGAATGTAAACAGCTGAGAAATAAAAGGCTTGTGTGTTGGATCGGTGCAGCTCTTAAAGTGACAGTAGCCTAATATTCCTGCTGCGCTGCTGTCTGTGTTAATGTTAATCAAACAACAAAAGACAAGAAAAAACGCTCACTGCTCGACTAAACTTTTGTAACTTTAATAAGGATTAATGTATATTTAGTTTTTTATATATATATATATATATATATATATATATATATGTGTGTGTGTGTGTGTGTGTGTGTGTGTCAGTTAAGTGCTTTTTTCTCTACTATTACTGTAATGCAAGAAATTTTAAAATGTCATTGCAAGAAACTCATTTCTTTCTTTCTTTAGTCCTTTGTTCTTTTGTCCTTTCTTTCTTTCTTTCTTTCTTTCTTTCTTTCTTTCTTTCTTTCTGTCTTTCTTTAGTCCTTTGTTCTTCCTTTAGTCCTTTCTGTTCTTCCTTTCTTTCTTCCTTTCTTTCTTCCTTTCATGCTTTTTCTTTTTTAGTCCTTTCTGTTCTTCCTTTAGTCCTTTCTTTCTTCATCCTTTTTTCTTTCTTTCTTTCTTTCTTTCTCTTTCTTTTTGTCCTTTTTCATCCTTTTTTCTTTTTCTTTCTTTCTTTCTTTCTTTCTTTCTTTCTTTCCTTTTTCTTTCTTTCATCCTTTCTTTCTTTCTTTAGTCCTTTTTCTTTCTTTTGTCTTTTTGTCCTTTTTATTTTTCATTTCTCTTTCTTTCTTTAGTCCTTTTTTTCTTTCTTTTGTCCTTTTTCTTTCATCCATTCTTTCTTTCTTTCTTTCTTTTGTCCTTTCAACCTTTCTTTCCTTTTCATCCTTTCTTTCTTTCTTTCTTTATTCCTTTCTTTTGTCCTTTCTTTCTTTTGTCCTTTCTTTCTTTTGTCCTTTTCTTTTTCTTTCCTTCTTTCTTTCTTTCTTTCTTTCTTTCTTTCTTTCTTTCTTTCTTCTGTTTTGTACTTATTTCCTTTCTTTTGTATATGTATTAGTCTTTATTTATTTGTCTTATATATTTTTTTATTATCTTGTCTATATTTGTCTAATGTATTACTCATTTATTTATCATTTTTGTCTATTTATTTAATTGTATTGTTATTTTAGTTGTCTTATGTCCTTTCGTTATTTATGTCATTTTTTTTTTTTTTTTTATGTTTATTTATCTTTTATACTGTTAGACTTTATTTTCCAGTGAAGCACAAAAGCAGATGTTTAACAATGCTCACGCTCATCTCTGGAGCCCCTGAATACTGCCTGATTTCATTGCATGGAAAATGATGATCAGCAAAACGACTTGATTTGTGCTCCACAGAAGAAAGGAAATCATACGGGTTTGGAATGACATGAGGGCGAGTGAATGATGACAGATATGCAACTGTTCCTTTTTAGATCTGCCAAAAAGTTACATAGGCTTTTAATTTTCAAGAGTAAGTCCATGAATCATATGTCTAAGAGTGATTCATCCATAAGTTGCTCATGTTTTACAGTGAGTTAATGCTAATTTTGGTTGTGTTCTTATGAAGAAGAGAGCTGTGGTGGTCTTCAGGCTGAATGTGTGACCTAGAATGACCCCATGTGATGAATCTCTAATGGGTGTCTGTGCAGTAAGGGACGCTAGAGAAGCTCTTTGAAGAGGTGGAGATTGAAATACAGATGTCAGAAGGAAATGGAACGCGTCATGGCCTGGTTTTGTCATATGTCTGAGATTTTTATAGTCGTATAGTAATCATGTAGTCGCTCTGGTCTGTCCTTGTGTCGATGGGAAAGAAGGATAAAGATTTGTAAACTGTGAACGCCTGGCGAAGAGCACCAGTAATCGTGTCTAAGAAAAATGCATTTCCTCATTGAAACTCCTTAAACATCTCACTAGGAAGCTTATAATGATGTCTATTAAAACAATTAGGCAAAATATATATTAAAGGCCTGCATGCTGTTTTAAGAAAATATATTTCACATCAGTTTAGTATAGCTACCAGTCAGATGTTTGGGGTCATAATGTTTTTAAAGTCTCTTCTGCTCACCAAGGCTGCATTTATTTGGTCCAAAATACATTAAAAACAGTAAAAATGTGAAATATTATTACAATTTAAAAGAACTGTTTTCTATGTGAAAATATTGTAAAATATAATTTATTCCTGTGATCAAAGCTGAATTTTCAGCATCATTACTCCAGTCTTCAGTGTCACATGATCCTTCAGAAATCATTCTAATATGATGATTTGCTGCTCAAGAAACATTTATGATTATTATTAGTGTTTTCAAGACATTTTTACTTTCAATTTTGAGCTCATTTTACCAGAATTACCACATTTGACGTTTCTGACCTGATTTAAGACCGTTTATTTTGACGGCAGCCCGAACGGGAGACACGTTAAATTAAAGCTTTCCTCACTCTTGTCCCAATCACTCAGAGGGGGAAAAACGAGGGTTGAAAAACATCAAGCGTCTGGATCCGGAGAAGAAGGCGGTGGTATGGTCGGAGGGAGGCAGGCCTGTGTTTATGTGTTTGTAGCCGGAGAGGCCGATGGTTCCGGGCTCGAGCATGACTCAAGACGCTTCACCCTCTTCTGTAATTATGTCAAAAATACACTTTAAAGCGGAATGATGTGGAGCTGTGGGTGCGGAGGGGATTTTCATGCTGATGACTTTCCCCTCCGCCTCTGATGGGGTTTCGGAACGCCTGCCAGAGCGGCCCGTGACACAAATGAAGATGGAGCGATCCTTTTATTTTTTCCTCATACTCTTATTCCTTTGCGTTTTTCTGCCCTCGTCCGGCCGTCTGCTGGCGAAGGGGAGGCGCCGTGTCTCCTGTTTTCGAGCGAGGTGGCACCAGGCTGTGAAAATGTAAGCCCTGTTGAAGCTGGTGTGTGTCCAGTGCGGCTGCAGCTGTCTGAGAGTCTGTGTCACATGCTTTAAAGTTGAAAAAAAGAGCTTTTTAATCCAAATAACTCGCAGTAGCTTCAGTGGGAAATTCAGACTCTCAGATATTGCCATGGGGACTCATAGACTCATAAACATTGTTAAATGAGTTTATATCTTCTGTCATGAGACTAATACGTGTGTGTTGTGTGCTGACACACTAGAAAATGACAGACTTCTGCTGCTGCTGCCAGTCTTTTTTTTTTTTTTTTTTACTTTAGTTTTAAAAAGCTTTAAAACGCTCACATTTTAGCTAGTCATTTATACTAGCTTCTATAAAAAATATTAGTGGTGCCTGCCTTACCCATCATTGATGTTGGGGTAATGGCATTGCTCTGCTGTTTCTGGGATGCTTAACACGTTACTTTTCGGTTGCTAGGGCGTTTTGGGTGGTTCCTAGGGTGTTCGTAGTGTTTAATGTGTGGTTGCTAGGGTGTTATGAGTGATTTTGAAACATTGTTGTGCATTTGTTGTGTGGTTGCTGTGGTCTTCTGGTTGGTTGTTGGGGTGTTACTAGGGTATTATAAGTGGTTAATGTGCAACTATGTGGTTGCTGTGCTAAACTGGGTGGTTGTCAGGGTGTTGCTAGGGCATTCAGAGTGCTTGATGTGTTTGCAGTTTCTATGGTATTCTGGGTGGTTGTTAGGGTGTTGTTAGGATGTTATAAGTGCTTAATGTGTAACTGTGGTTGTTGTGCTATACTGGGTGGTTTCTGGGGTGTTTCTAGGGTGTTCAGAGTGTTGTTGTGTTACTATGTGGTTGCAATGGTGTTCTGGGTGGTTGTTAGGGTGTTGCTAGGGGGTTCTGAGTGTTTAATGTGTTGCTGTATGGTTGCTATGGTGTTCTGCATGGTTTCTGTGGTGTTGCTAGGGTATTCTGAGTGTTCAGTGTGTTACTATTTGGTTACTGTTGTGGGGTCTGGGTGGTTGCTGGGGTGTATCTAGGGTGTTCAGAGTGCTTTGTGGTTTCTATGGTGTTCTGGGTGGTTGTTGGGGTGTTGCTAGGGTATTCTGAGTGTTTTATGTATTACTGTGTGGTTGCTATCGTGTTCTGGATGGTTGCTGCGGTGTATCTAGGGTGTTCAGAGTGCTTGATGTGTTACTTTGTGGTTTCTATGGTGTTCTGGGTGGTTGCTGGGGTGTTGCTAGGGTATTCTGACTGTTTGATGTGTTACTGTGTGGTTGCAATGGTGTTCTGGGTGGTTGCTGGGGCATTTCTATGATGTTCAGAGTGTTTAATGTGTTACTATGTGGTTTCTGGGTTGTTGCTACAGTATTCTGAGTGTTTGTGTTACTATGTGGTTTCTATGGTGTCCTGGGTGGTTGCTGGGGTGTAGCTAGGGTGTTCAGAGTGCTTGTGTTACTATGTGGTTTCTATGGTGTCCTGGGTGGTTGCTGGGGTGTAGCTAGGGTGTTCAGAGTGCTTGATGTATTACTTTGTAGTTTCTATGGTGTTCTGGGTGGTTGCTGGGGTATTGCTAGGGTACTCTGAGAGTTTAATGTGTTACTGTGTGGTTGCTGTAGTGTTCTGGGTGGTTGCTGGGGTGTTGCTAGGGTATTCTGAGTGCCTGATGTGTTGCTGTGTGGTTTCTATGGTGTTCTGGGTGGTTGTTAGGGTATTCTGAGTGCCTGATGTGTTGCTGTGTGGTTTTTATAGTGTACTGGGTGGTTGCTGGGGTGTTGCTAGGGTGTTCTGAGTGTTTTATGTTTTACTGTGTGGTTGGGATGGTGTTCAGGGTGGAGCACAAACTCAATCGCATCTTCACTATTGAACAGCACTGATAATGTTTGCTAATGTACTCTGTTACTCAAACACACACATACACACTTCAGTTTACCTGAATCATGTTCTGGAATGTCACAGGATAGTCAGACATCTGACCCTGGTTGAGTGATTGTATTGGCCGCTCCACTCTGTGTAAACTGGACGCCCTCCCTGTGAGATAGAGGCAGGTGCGACTGTATCACTGACTCTGTGTGAGATTGTTACTGTATAGGAAGAGTGAATTCTTTTCTCCCATTGTGCGCTGCTGTTTTTCTTCTCCTGTTGTCTGTTGGATCACTGCAGCGATAAAGAGGATTTTGTGGTAGAGATAGACTTCAGACTTCAAAGCGTGGCGGCAGCATTCCGCAGGCCAGCAGTGTTTACACTGGGAGAGCATTCCTGACGCTCAATTCTCCATGCCGATCTGGAGGAATCCCATCTGTGTCTCTCTCTCCCTCAACAAATCCGCTCATAACATTTGATATCTCCACCGTTACATCCAATAACACATAAGGATGTTTACATCAGAACTAGAATGTTTTACATTTGATACAATTGGCCACAAAAAGTATATAAACACACACACTTCAAAATGCATAAATGTCTTTAGAAATGCTTTCTTTCATATTTTAATGCAAAAAAAAAAAAAATGCACAAACATTTGGTTTGATATTGTGCATCTAATGCAATGACATTGACATGTTTTAACTTTAATAAAGTGGAAAAAAAATACTTTTTACTGTTCATCTTCTGCTCTTTTTCCTGTTGTGGCAGTTAGCAAACAGTGTTGCATTACCGCATGCGCCCCCTTCTGGATTGGAGTGTGAATCGCCCGTGACTGACTGTATTCATCATCTGATTGTCTGAACAGAACCGTGATGTCTGTACCGTACAGTTCGGGATGAATACATGTACTGTTACACCCCTAATATTTATAGTGTTAATAATGTTTGTAAACGTTTCATTTTACTTACCAGTATTTTTTAATTATTTCTGAATGTCTCAACGGTGCCATTTTGACCAGGTGTGACTTATTTTCCGGTAAATACGGTAATCAAAAATAACAGTAGCATGAGTTAAGGAATCTTATCCCACAACATTTGTCTGGAAAACAGGCCGTTTAATACTTGTGGTCAGTAATTTGAACAATCCCTTAACTGATTATTAGTAGTAATAGTGATGTTTGTGGCAAAACATCACCAATAGTAACCAGATGTTCAAGATGGATTGCTGCTATTTGCTTCAAGAAACACACTGAGAACTTTATTTATTTGTATTTTTTTCTGGAAAGTTCCATGTGGGTTAAAAAAACGATCAGTTTACCATTACAAGCTGTTAATTGTCCGGTTGTTTAAGTGTCAGTAATTGATTGGTCATCAGGGTCAGATGGTTGCCATGGAGTCTGTTTGTGTGAGCGAGTCGTGTTTACACTCCAAAATAAAACAACAATAAAACAGCCGTGCCTTGATGTGGTGTGTGTACGGACGGAGTTTACGACGATCCCATGCCTCGCTTTCTCTCGCTCCGAGTGTGTGATTATGGGGCTTCGGCCACATGGAGTCCCGAGAGAGATCTGGTGTTACTCCCACACGCTGGAGAAAGACGTCAGCAGTGACAGGCCTTATTTTTAGCTCACACACACACTTCTGATAACTACAGAGTTCAAAACATTTCAGATGTTTAGTTGGTAGTTAATTTCTCATATTTTTTTAAGCGCTGTTTTATACTGTATTATCTGCTGTTTTCACATGTGGCACAGATTTGTTTTATGGATGTCAGTGTGAACAGTAAAAATCATTCAGTTTGACAAATCTATTTAATATTTATAATGTTAAATTAGATATAAAATATCATTCACAACATGAAGGGCAGGGAAAGTGATTGTAGTTAGTAATGTAATCCATTACATTACACATTTAAGGTAATATAATCTGAGTACTTGATTACTTTTACATTACTTTTGACCTAACTTGTTCATCACATTAATTTGAATAGGTTAATATTGTACCATATGGATATAACAATACAAAGAGAAAGAAAATATATTCCAATTTTAGTTATCAACAACATGAAGTGCATTAAATATTACATTGCATCAGCATTTCCCAAACTGGAGTTTATGAGTGAGTTTAATGAGAAGCCATTAAGTAATTAAATCATAAAAATCTAAAGATAATAAAAACCAAAATAAATAATTTTTAAATAATAATAAAAAAAAAAACATTTACTTAAACAGATGTGCATGTGTGCGCATGTGTCTGCACATGTGTGAGTGCGAGTGTGTGTGTGTGTGTGTGAGTGCGTATGAGTGTGCGTGTGTGTCTGCACGTGTGTGTGTGAATGTATGTTTGTGCGTGCAAAACCTAAATAATTAAAAAAAAAAAAATCAAATAAAACATTTACTTAAATAGGTGTGTGTGTGTGCGCGTGCGTGTGTGCATGCATTATAATTAGTTATACTTATTATTATTAGTATTAAATGAATGTATTATTATTATTATTTATTTTTATTATTATTTTTGATATTAATATTAATTCATCTATTTATTGGACATCTTTTGTTATACTATCATATTGTCATGCACAAACACAGCCCTTTACCTGTGGTAAAATCACTGTAATTGCTCTCCTGTTATGTCACTGTTTTTACAGCAGATTTGAATGTGGCTCATCCAATCAGATTTCAGAGGCAGCTTGATCTATTTTATAATATACGACACAGAGTGATCCACCGCAGCTGTAATTCACTGAGAGGAACGTCCTGTCGATTTCTGCAGGTGAAGTTACCCAGACATCATTTTGCTACGTCTCCTCCTCTTCTCTTCTTGGAAACCGCCACAATACCTTCTAATCCCTTTCATTGAGTCAGCAGACAATCCGACTCTCCCGCTCTCATTATGGTCGGCTCATTATGGTGTGGGTTTCCGTGCCTCTCAATGGGAGACGGGGCGAGCCGGCGAGGGCGACAGCTGTAATCTGAGCCCGTTCCTGTTTTGACAGTCCTGTAGTTCTAATACCCTCGCCAACCATCGCACAACTCATTTTTCCAGGCTTCATCCTGTCCTCTATAGACCGCCGCTTCACAATGAGCGGGTCACCGGTCAGTTGTGAGTCACCGAGTGACAGAACGGAGGGTAAATCACTGCTAAATGCAAATGGCAGAACGCAACTAACCATGTAATTGTGCACGTGCAGCAAAATAAATAGACTTTTCAAAGCTGGCATAAATTCATTTGCCAATTGGTTGAATCTAGTCAAATTCCACAGATGACCACATGGACAGATGTGTGACGTCCTCATCCTCAGTGTTTACAAACACTGTGAGGCTTCGATTAAAAGCACATGTTTAGATGTGAGTCATATTCCCATGCTATTTGTCCTCGTCCTTCAGTGGGACTTCAGACGATATTTTACTCTATTTTGGCTCTATAAGATTGCCTGCAGTTCTTCAAGTCCACTTCACATCATCCTCAGCTACACTACCGTTCAGAAGTTTCAAGTATTAGAATGATTTCTGAAGGATCATGTGACACTGAAAACTGGAGTAATGATGCTGAAAACTCAGCTTTGCATCAGAGGAATAAATTACATTTTACAATATATTCACACACAAAAAAACAGCTATTTGAAACTGTAATAATATTTCACAATATTACTGTTTTTTCTGTATTTTTGATTAAATAAATGCAGCTTTGGTGAGCAGACGAAACTTCTTTTGAAAACATTTAATAAATCTTACCAAGCCTAGTCTTTTGAATGGTAGTGTAGAAAGGGTTTTGTTTCTTTAAGCAGATTTAAAAACAGACCAACAATATTGCTGAGATCATCTTGTTAGAAGGAGCGTATAGATATATTTGTCCGATCATAAGCTCTCTATTCAAGTCAAGTCACTTGTTAATTAAGTCATTACTAACAGGTAAAGTAAATATAATGAATATAAAAGCTAATATAGTGCATATATTTAGTGAAATGCGCCCTCTAGAGTTCATTTCTCTAGTGAACTAACATGCTGTGGACACTAGATGACTTGCCTGAGGTAAATGTAGTGCTACGTGAGATATTCTCAAGCTGTGTTATGTATGTCTTTCCGCGGTTGAAACACTGGTTGAGAGAGACACGTAAACATATCTATGCATAGATCATCTGTTCTTCTGCGTTTTTTTCCTGCTGTGTCGGTTAGCAAGCAGCGTTGCATTACCATGTGTGCCCCCTTCTGGATTGGAGTTTGAATCACCTGTGACTCTATTCGTTGTATGAACCGAACTGTGACATCCGTACCGTGATGGTTCGGGATGAATCCATGTACCATTGCACCCCAAGTAGCAATTAACCCATACTCTATCGGTGACAAAAATGCCTTTGGAGAAACCAGGATCAGTCTGGGGGACCAGTTCTCCTTTCGCCAGATGAAACAGCATGGTGTGGTTTAATTCCAGGCTGCATCACAAGTCAGATTGTGGGTTGATCATTCAGAATATTTCATCCAGCTCTTTCTGCTTGAAGATCAGGTACATCACGCCTGCATATGAAGGGAGAAGCTGAAAGCTGGCCATAGGGGTCTGTGCAGAGGACATGTCTGGTTCCTAGTCTGGTTTTTAGTCTAGATTTAAACTGACAGAGTATGTCTGCTTCCCGAACAACACTAGGAAGACTGTTCCAGAGTTTAGGTGCTAAATAGGAAAGGATCTACTGCCTGAGGTTGACTTTGATATTTTAGGTATTATTAACTGGCCAGAATTTTGAGATCATGTGATGAGGAGCCTATGCAGTGTTGACAGAACCGGACTAATCTTACTTCCTGGTTTCAGTAAGAACTCTAGCTGCTGCATTTTGGACCAGCTGGAGTTTGACATTGTCCTTCTCCTGTCACGGACTAGCATTAGTAAATAGCAGATCATGGTTTTCCCAAACTGTCCCACTCTGTAAATGTGGCAAAACTTAAAATAGTTTGTCAAACCATTCCTTGGTCTTTAGGGCATTGGCTGTTGATTTTATCCTAAAATGTTTATAGCCAGTATTTGACTAGTTCTTGGACGTGTGATTAGCACTCATCAAACCGGCTGTCATTTTCCTGTTTCACAATATGACTGTAGATGTTTGACTTTCTAGTGATTTCTCTTTAATTCATATAGCAGACGTCCATTTCCAAAGGCTCTCTCTCTTTCTCCTGCCTGAGCTCTTGAGCAGATGTTCTTCATGGTTCATATTGTAAACTGCACCGGCATGTATTCTCTGCATCTGTATATGAATGCATCGATATCCAAACACATGCACAAAACACAAAACACACCACCACACAAGTGTGCATGCATTATAATCTGTGCACATGCATCCATGACACGACAACACTGATAAACACACAGACATACTGTACAGAGTGTGTGTTTGATTTGGGATGAATACTGTAGAATAGTAAGAAAGAATTCATGTAAATGTTAGTTATATTGTTGTTATTATTATTTGTATTTTTTTGTAAAGATAATATTGCTTAATTACTGTATACAATTCATTGAAGTGTTATTATGATTATTTTATACTTTATTACTCAAATTTGCCATGAGTATTGACTTTCATGCTTGAATGGTAAATAAAATAAAAGATGGATGGATGGAACAATAGATAGAACAATAGATATAAAAAATGATGGATGGATAGATTAGAGTGGATGATAGACTGATAGAACGATAGATAGATAGATGATGGATAGAACAATAGATATATAAAATGATGGATGGATGGATAAATGGATGGATGATGGATAGATAGATTGGATGGATAGAACAATAGATATATAAAATGATGGATGGATGGATGGATGGAACAATATATAAAATAATAGATATATAAAATGATGAATGGATGGATAGATTAGAGTGAACGATAGATAGATAGATTGATGGATAAATGGATGGATGATGGATAGATTTGGATGGATAGAACAATAGATATATAAAATGATGGATGGATGGATGATGGATGGATAATGGATGGATGATGGATAGATAGAGTGGATGGATAGAACAATAGATAGATAGATGGATGGATAGATGGATAGATAGATTGGATGGATAGAACAATAGATATGTAAAATGATGGATGGATGGATAGATGATGGATAAAACAAGATATATAAAACGATGGATGGATAAATGGATGGATGATGGATAAATGAATGGATGATGGATAGATAGAGTGGATGGATAGAACAATGATAGATAGATAAATAGATGGATGGATGGATGGATGGATGGATGGATGGATGGATGATGGATAGATAGATTGGATGGATAGAACAATAGATATGTAAAATGATGGATGGATGGAAGGATAGATGATGGATAAAATAAAAGATATATAAAACGATGGATGGATGGATGGATGATGGATAAATGGATGGATGATGGATAGATAGAGTGGATGGATAGAACAATGATAGATAGATAGATAGATAGATAGATGGATAGATAGATGGATAGATAGATGGATGGATGATGGATAGATAGATTGGATGGATAGAACAATAGATAGATAGATGGATGGATAGATGGATAGATAGATTGGATGGATAGAACAATAGATATAAAATGATGGATGGATAGATAGAAAAGAGTGACAGAAGGATGTGAAGTGACTCGTGCTCTTGAGCTCAGCTGGCACAACATGAACAAACAGCAGAGGAAGAAAAGAGAAAATAACTTTCTCACCACAGCAACTTTTTATTATCTCTCGTCTCCTGTGTTTGTTTTCAAGGCTGTTCGATCTGCGAGTATTTTTAGACGTCTGACTGTGGTGGAGATGACACTGGAATGTCTTTATATGCCACTACAAAGCCGAAGAAGGGACGTCTCATCCCAACCCAGTTTGCGGTTTAGACAGACGCTACGGGCGGCTCGGACTATTGTCGATAATCTGTTTGTGTGTGCCACCGTTTTTCAAAAAAACCAAATGAAGATGTGTCTTTTGGGGTCAGAACCGATGTTGTTTTTAGACTTCTGCCCCTTTGTGAGATAAAAATACCTAGCGGAGATGATAGACTGTGTTCAACGGTCTCTTGATGGTAAACAGAGCTGGCATCCGCTGGCCAGAGATAATGATTAGCTTTACGCGAGACGGCAAACGGTGGCTCCACAAGCTCATGCTGGTTCAGTCACCGTAGGAGAATTGATGAGAACTCTTTCAGAGAGGATTCGTGAGAGGAGGTTTGTGGGATTACAGAGGATACCGGCTGGATCCAGCCATTATTTAACAGTTTTCCTCTTTTTCTTTTTGGTGTGCAAGGTCACACATCCTCTCCTGAGTTTATAAATGTTCCATGCAGAATAAAATTATCATCGGTATTTCTTTGTATATATTTATCGAGAATGGATTGATTAACTTGCTAGGTGCTCATATGTAAAGTTTGCATATTTCCAGCTGTTTATGATGACTTTATTGATTGTCTATTGAAAGTGATTATAGAAAAGACAAACGCACTGCTGTTCACTTTACAGACACGGCCACTGAGTGACTGACCTCTGACCTTTAGGACAGCATTGAGCATGATTCTTCTGCTCCAGTACTGTAGAGTTCCAGTCATTCTCCTCCACTTCTCTGTTTTTCTCACTCTTTCCATCGTCTCTGGTTTTGATTGACACGCACCAGCCCTTCTGCACAGATGACATCAGTGTCTCTCTGCTGATGTGCCAGGTGCTGATGTCACGCTCCTGCCGTCTGGCTCAGTTTCACGTTGGGATTTCCGCTCGGTTGAGTGGGATGAAGGGACGCTGGCGGGTGAGAGCCGGGTGAGGTGGGTCACGGCCAGCCAGTGAGTCCCACAGGAATCTTCCCACTGCTGGAGGTTTATTCTGGGAAGGGTCTTAGTGCATTCATGTTTATGTCCCAATTTGCATACTTGCATACCAGCGTTGCATACAGTCAGTCACAGGCGATTCACACTTCAATCCAGAAGGGGGCGCACGTGGTAATGCAACGCTGTTTGCTAACCGCCACAACAGAAAAAAGTGCAGATGAAGAAGAACAGATGATCTATGCATAGATATGTTTAGATATGCTCTCAACCAGTGTTTCAAACGTGGAAAGACATCAATAAAACAGCTTGAGAATAATATATTGTGTAGCACTACATTTACCTCAGGCAAGTCATTTAGTGTCCACAGCATGTTAGTTCACTAGAGAAATGAACTCTAGAGGGAGCATTTCACTAAATATATGCACTATATTAGCTTATATATTCATTATATTTACTTTACTTGTTATTAACGTCTTAATTATTTAATGTTTACAGTTTATTACAGTTTTTACAGTATACATAAATTCTAATACTAAATTTAAATTATATTCTCTCTGTGTGTGTGAGAGTGGTGTGGGTGTTTATATATATAGAGAGAGGTTTGCTACCCGACCCAAGCCTGACGGGTCCCAAAAAACTTGTGGGTTCGGGTTAATGTTTCATAAGTTGCTTTGTGTTCGGGTTTGTAACTAAAGAAAATCTAGGTTTGCATGCCGTGACCAAAAGACCACATAAGAGCATGTTATTTATAATACATATTTTACAAAAAGTTATAAAATATGTAGATGTGTTTTCCCGTTACTGTCAACACTGCGCAAACTTTGTTTTGACGTTTGAGTTCCAGAGGAATTTATGTGACACTTGCACCTGTTCACCCTCATAATTGGTAAGTGAATGACTATGGTGAATATGCTGGGCAAATGTTACATCATCTATTTAATATTCATGTGCTAACTAAGTGGATGAGTTTTATAATGTGAACCTACACCACCCCACCTGCCACTTTAAAAATGTTTCAACATTCTCTCTCTCTGTCATCCATGTGTCTTTTGGTCTTCATTGATAAGTGAACTATTAGTCAAATGTGCGCCCACATGCTAGGAAAAGGAAGTTGCCTCTTCAACATCAAAGAGCCGTTGCATGCTTCATTAACTCACTAGCGTGTGCTGCATGTGTGTCATTTGAATGAGGCGCTGATGCTTTCGATTTGCCATTGCTGTATTCAGATATAAGAAGACTGACTTCATTTGAGTCCATAGAGTTTATCAGGGGAGAGTTGCATTGTACATTATCAGCTGCTTATACTTAAATAATTGGACATTAAGTGTGTCTAAATTTACATTTATGCATTTGGCAGATGCTTTCATCCAAAACAAGTTAAATTGCATTCAAGGTTTACATATTTTATCAGTGCTTGCATTCCCTGGGAAACGAACCCATGACCTTGGCATTGCTGGTGCCATGATCTACTGTTTGAGCCGTGCAATGAGAAAAATAGTATTCACTGAAAGTCTGATTAAATTACATATGAATCCTTGATTGTCTCTGTTTCTCTACAGTCTCACCCGTTGTCTCTGTGTAACACCAGTGAAGATGAGCGTCCGGAAACCGATTTCATCACCATCGTCAAACTCGAGAGCCCAGAGAGCAAAGTGCCTCAGTGCCAACCGCTGCTGGATAAAGTAAGAACGATGGGAAAACACACTCAAACACACATATGAGCACTCTGGCTGTAGAGGAGTTGGTTGCAGTTTAAGTTCACAGGTTTCTTGAACCAGGAAGCGTCATAATATTGTTTTTCATGATCATTTTCTGTCCTCTCTTACCCTTGAGTTAAATAGGCTGTTTGAATCCTGTATTGTATATGTAAATGAGCTCAGTTGCGATTGGCTATGTACCACAGTTTTGGCTTCAGTTAACAATAACAACACTGCACTGATGCTAATGAGCTTATTGTTGTGACGTCATAATTCTACAAGAAGTTTTTGCAACTTAGTAGAGTGCGTGATTAATTGTTAAAAGTTTGCAATCTCAATTCAAACACCCTTGTGATTTAATTCCTAAATGACAACGATTTGGCTATGTCTATTAAACCTTTGACAAGTATGATCACAGCGAACATTCAGATCTGTGTTGGTGCTGCTGTAGCCCCTCCGGTTCAAGCCACCCACTCTAAGCGGGACTCGAACCCGGGCCTGTCCGCATGGGAGTCGGTCGCTCTAACAAGGAGGCTAAAGGCTAGAACACCTCTTGAGATCAGGGGAGTGAGGTTTACACGTACAGCTCTTACTGACCTAGTTTCATTACACTCACCCCCCTAAACCTCACTCCCATCTGGGTCACGGCACCACTGTAGCCCCTCCTGTTCGAACCACCCGCTCTAAGCGGGTCTTGAACCCTAGCCTGTCCGCATGGGAGTTGGTCGCTCTAACAAGGAGAGTACAGACCGCAGTGAAGACTCTTGAGATCAGAGTGAGGTTTACACGCACAAGTTTTACTAGGCTACGTCCGTTACACTCATCCCCTAAACTTCGCTTCCATCTGGGTCATGGCACCACTGTAGCCCCTCCAGTTTGAACCACCCACTCTAAGCGGGACTTGAACCAGGGCCCATCCCCAGTGAAGACTCTTGAGATCAGGGGAGTGAGGTTTACATGCACAGCTCTTATTGGCCTGTGCCTGTTACACTCACTCCCCTAAACCTCACTCCCATTCGGGTCACGGCACCATTGTAGCCTCTCCAGTTTGAACCACCCGCTCTAAGCAGGACTCGAACCCTGGCCCGTCCGCATGGGAGTTTGTCACTCTAACAAGGAGGCTAAAGACCGCAGTCTCTAGAGCGCCTCTTGAGATCAGGGGAGTGAGGTTTACATGCACAGCTCTTACTGGCCTACAACAGCTACACTCATCAGTTCATCCATAATTGTACAGCTCTACAACTTGGGTATGAAACTCTAAGCACTTTGTTGTTGCAAAAGTTAAGTATTTATAACTTTACACTTGTAGCATGTCTCCTTTTGCATACTTGTGTAGGTATGTTTCTGACCTTCATTTTCGTAAGTGGTCTGGATGGAGCTTTGTGTTGTGAATTTGTGAGTATGTGAAATGGGACAGAGGGTTACCATCATTCTCGCCCTGGTTTCTTTCTCCCGCTCTTGTTCTGTGTGCCAGGCAGATTGTTGGCACCCACAGTGACTCATGTACTCGTGGCACAGACGTTGTTTATGGAGCTAATATTAGCTGGACATCTTCACAGCGGGCCTGGGATGAAAAGAGTGAGTTCATCATCAGTCTGGAGTGAGTCTGTGAAAGTAGAGGAGGTGCAGGACACATCAGCAGGAGGGATGGGGTTGGACTGCATCTTTGGGCCGTTTCCTTGGGACTCTGGCGCTGGACATGAGAGGTGTCAGATGTGACTGTCACATACAGAAACCAGAAAAACCTCTGTTCCAAACTCTAGCTGCTTCACAGTTGAAGAATCAACTCCCTTTCAGTTCATGAGTGTGAACTTGAATTCAGTTGGCCAGAACACTCGGAAAATTGAATTTATCTATCTGTTTATGAATACTGCCATTCAAGAGAAAAACTTTTAATCTATCTATCTATCTATATCAATCTCTGTCTGTCTGTCGTCCATCCATCCATCCATCCCATTTTAATCCTACTTTTTTCATTGAAATTTGAATTGCAGTTTTGCATTCTGTTTCAATTCAAATTCATTAAATTAAAGTCATTCTCAATTCAATTCTTAATGGAGCACAACTTTGGTGTCTATATAGGTAGCATGCTAACCAAAACAAAACTAATGTCTTTTTTTTTTTTTTTTTAATCCAATTGAACCTCTATTTTCTATTGATACATTCAGTACTGAATAAAATCTATTTATAATTGCCAAGTTTGTCACAATTTATTCTAGGAATGGCTTATCCAATAAGGACACATGTGATGCTGCCTTTCATTTTGGCCCAATCAAGTTTTGGTAGTGTGCCTGTGATGTCTGGAAATGTTGCCTAGGTAGGCAGCTCACTAGGTTTAGAAGAGAGCTAAAGAGATTTTCAGGGTTTAATTTTGTGCTGCATGTGGCCGCCACACCCTGAACGTCACGCTGTCTGCACCAATCAACACACAACCAGACAGTCTCAACAACTTAATCAGAGTTAATAAGCTGTCTCAAGCAAACCGCACACAGTCCTTCTTCCATTCTTTTCTTTTAGTGCCTGTATATGTCTTTTCCTTGGTAACAACATTTGCCTTGATGGATTACTGCTGTGGATCCAACTTTGTTTAGTGAACATCTGAAGGACTTTAATGGAAACAAAACGTTCTATTACAGTCGTTCTGGATTGTCTCTCAGTAAGCCGACGGTATAAATACACATAAGACCAGGCTAAATTGAGGGGTTTTGGTTGTCTGATGGTTGTGATGTTTAGTTTTTGTGTACAGTCACAGAACTCTCATCATTTCACTGTTTACATCATATTGTGTTTCCCAACAGTGCAGCAGTGTTATTTTAGAATCACTGAGAAACTGTCATAGTTTTTATTAAAATTAAAAAATTTTAGTTTCAGTGATTTTTATTAGTTTTGTGTTTTTTGATTATGTGTATATATAGTTTTTAATAATTTTTATTTATTTATTTTATTTTAGCACATTCAATGAAAATCTGAAATGTAGGGAAAAAGTGTGTGTGTGTGTGTGTGTGTGTGTGTGTGTATATATATATATATATATATATATATATATATATATATATATATATATATATATATATATATATATATTTATATATATATATACAATTTTCATTATGTAGTAAAATAAACTAAAACTGAAAAAAGAAAATAATAAAATCTAAAAAAAGAAAACTGAAAATTTACACAACTAAATTACTAAAACCAGAAAAATCATTACCTGAAAAAAATAAACGTTACCTTATATTACATATAATATATAATATTTATATATTATATGCAATATAAAAAAAAATATCTTCTACTTTTTTCCTACTTTTTTCCTCATTTAAACTAAAAAATTACTAAAAAACTAAAACTTTTAAAAAAAACTTTTAAAAATTATTAAAAACCATATAGAGATGTTCAAAATACAAAACTAATAAAAATCACTAAAAATAAAAAAATTAAAACTAATTAAATTTTTTTAGGAAATGGCAAAGTACAAATTACATTTATAATAAAATAAATGTTAAATATATATATATATATATATATATATATATATATATATATATATATATATATATATATATATATATATATATATATAATGCATATATATATATATATATATATATTATTGTTATTATATTATATATAAATACATTTTTATATTTGATTTCAGTTTAACATTTATTTTATTTCAAGTAACACATTTTTTTATGGTTTTACTTTTAGTAATTTAGCTCTGTATTTTGCCATTTTTATTATTTTCTTTTTAGATTTTATTAATTTTAGTTTCATTTTTAGTTTTTTAGTACATAAGTTAGTACTTACTAGTACTAACTTTTACTTAGTACTTATTTAACTATAATAACTCGCAGTGCAGTTACATATTGAACTCTCGTGACTAAGATGTTCCATTTCAACTTCCTCTATTTGCATCGCAGATCAATCAAATGCAAATGTAGCTGTCTGAAGACATCATGGACTCTGATGACAGGGACAGTTTCCGAGCAGAAGCTTGTACATGAAGGTTTAGTATAAGTGGTGTTTTCCCACCAATAGCAGATATAAAGAGTCTTCATCTCCAACCGTGGATAATGTACATCCCTTTCATAAAGTGTCCCAGTCTGGACTAGTCCAGCGATGCTTGTCTCGGTATGAAAAGAGTTCCAAATATTTACCCAAAACTCCTCATAGTCTCCCACACAATCCAAACATCCCCTGCGTCTCGGGTTCGAAGGTCCACGCCAAACCATCAAAGGCAGAAGCCTCGGATTCCAGCTCATTGTGATAATGAACGCTCCCAGAAGACGGGGTGACTTTATATTTGTTCAATGCTTAATCCACAAAGCGCTGTTTTCATATCGAATGAAAGGAGCGAGTGTTTCTCTGTGTCGTTTTGTGGGAACGTGAGTCAGAGCGAACAGGAAGAGACAGGACCCGTGCCTCGACATGCTGGACTTAATAGTGAGCGTTTCTCAGAGATGCCCCTCTTTTCAGCAAAACACTCCTTTGGCCTACATCTAATCCTGTTTGCTTTTAAAATGAGATGTAGAAAGATGGAGAAGTGAAGACAAGAGAGTGTGTGTTCGATGTAGAAGAGCTTTTGATCACTGTGATGATGTTTCTGATGAGTAACCGCTTGTCTGGGAATAAGGAAATGTTTAGCAGAATGTCCATACTGCTTCTTTCTTCCTGCTGATATTTTGAAATACTCTGTGGGGTTTTTAATGCTTTATCATCACAGCTCACATAATAAATAGAATACTCACTGAGTGAAATACATGGATGCTTTAATACAGTCTCGTAAATGTAGTTTACTTGCATTGCCAGGTTATTGATTTGCATGAAATTGGGTTATTTCAATAAACAGATTTTTGGTAGTTATCAGCATATTGGTGTGCATGTAAACATGCTCAATATGGAGTTTATGCACGAGTATGAATCACTGGCTGCAGTTCACTTAATGGCCACCGGTGTCGTTAAAAGTTTCTGTATTCTACAAATAGCACCTTTAAATACTCTGTTTACATCCTAATTTTTGTCTTATTTAGCATTTTAATTTATATTACAGTTAGATTATTTTAATATATTAATAATCATTTATTAAAGGCACAATATGTAAGATTTTTGGATTAAAATATCCAAAGAGCACTATAACAATGTTATATATTATTTTGTTGACTTGTGTACTTACATTATCCCAAAAGTTTCCAAGAATGTTTAAATCCAGAGAAATAAGCAATTTTAACCAGGACACGGACCATGTCTATCAATGACATCATACCTTCGGTTTCCGGTTTTATTTTGTAGAAAAGACGCTTTAATATATTATGTGTTTTATTAGACAGGTGCGCAACTGTTTGGATACATTCATCAACAGAAAACTAATCATGTTAAATAGCTCAACACAGTAAGTCTTATTGTTTAAATCTCGTTTTCTTGATTTACTGCGAGTACCATGTTTTACCGTGATTAATATCGATCTAGCTTACTGCAGTGTGCAACAAGTGTCTCATAGCAGCTGCCGAGGGAATGCAGAGTAGCATTAGGGGCCGTTCACAAATCGCGTCTTTTCCGCGCGCAAGTCAGTTATTTCAAATGTAGCCGCGAGGCATAATGGAAGCGGCGCTGTCGTGACGCGCAACTTTTCAGAATGCCGCAAGCGCACCGCAGGTCATGTGACAAGAACCAACCGATCAGCTTCAGCCTTTCCGTAACAACATCGAAATGATCATAGCTGTACAGGGTGGTTTTTACATCTCATCTCCATAAATATATCTAGTAGTAAAGCTAATGCAGGGGCTACAAATCAATTTATTCTTTGCTGAAACTTCCTACTCCTCGTGGAGAGCGCAGTTCATGGTTGCATAGCAACGACAGATGCCACGGGAGCGCTTTGGAAAGAAGGAAAAAGCGGTGCGGCCGCGCTTTCCACACGTTTTTAAACGCGATATGTGAACGGCACCGTATAACAACTTTTAACACACAAATGTATCTAATATGATAAACAGCGCTGCTTTACCCCTTGACCAGAGGAAGTGGAAGCGACGACTGTGGCATAATAAAAGCTCCATACTACAGTAATGTTAATAAATCTTTAATACATTCGCTCATCCGGTAATATGATTTCTGATGAAGTCTCGTCGGATTCTTTTCCACCGGCTGTAGACGTGAAGACAACACCTCCCATGGTTCCATGAAATCAAGATGTCATCAAGCTACACCTTTGTTTTGAATAAGCGACCTCTAGTGGCGAAAATTACATATTGTGCCTTTAATTTAAATACTCTTAGTTTAATGTTGAGTTTTTTAGCATTTTAATTTTGAGTTAGATTATTATAATATATTAATAATACTTTATTCATTTAAATATTTTTACTCTTGTGACTATTTTTATTATTGTGATATATTCATGCTGCTTTTAACTTGTCGGATTTCATTGAATGGAAATTTCTATGGGATAAAGTCATACAGGCTTGAAACAACACAAAGCTGAGTATGTTTTCTAAAAAAATAATTAAGGGAAGTAAAAACCCAAGACCCAAATGAGTCAATAAATGTCATACAGTAAGAGTATGCAGAAACCAAAGAGGGATCTTCTGAAGGCTGTAATAAACAGTAGTTTTTTGATGACTTTATATATTATGTTACTAAGAAAAGTTATCTGGTGTTTGTCACTTGTTTATTTTATTAAAATATATTAATAAAAGTAAATGAACAACATCTAGTCTCATTTAAATAAACTAAATTATCTAAAAATGCATAGATGTGTAAACAGACTTTTAGGGTTAAAAAACGTAAAATACTTCTAAAGCGAAACTTTTAAGGGTTTAAAAGTGGCTTGCAAAATTGATGCAGTGTATTTTTAAGTAAATTGCTGAGAACTCTATAGGAGACATGTGAAATTACTCAATAATGCAATAACGAGTGAAACTGAGCTTGAGTAGAATTGTTTACTTTTACATGAGCAGAGGAAGTTTGACTCAAACTCTTCTTTTGCTCTCTCTTTAATCCCATCTCATCTATTAAGGAGAACTCATTTGTGATTGGTCTTTCCTACGGGTTCGGCTTTGACGTTCATGTTTGCACACGTGTGTATGTGTTTGCGTGACCAGCGGCGAGAGCGGCAGAGGGTCAGGAAGTATGTTACAGAGGAAAATCCTCAGACACACGTGTAAATCTCTCAGTTTGAGTGTGTTTCTCTCAACACAACATGAATCGGACCTCAAACTGATGCCTTTATTTATCTGCCTTTTTACTGCCTTATTCTCTCACTCCATCTTTCTTTGTGTTGTTTGACATGGGCATACAGAGAAAATGTTAGGTACGTCAGCAGACTCTCTAATAGATCATAACACACAGTATATACATCATACGCTGCATACTATTTAAAACAGTCTTTGTGTAGCAGTATGCATTACACAGCTATTGTTTTACACTGTTGTCACATGAACTGGATAGCACTATTAAAGCATACTACTATTGCTGTGGTTTATAGTATGTATACTGTACACAAATTTTCTGTATGCATAGAACACTATGGATAGTTGACATGATAAATTTGTACTGTATTCCACAATGAATTCATCCAAGTAGAAAGGATTAAAACCTTTCAATTAGAATTTCCCAATTTCAGCTGTAAGTGTGTAACTCTGATATTTCCTTAAGGAAGTGCCAATCCAGTTCCATTGCTTCCAGTAAATCCTCGGCTTGTTCTGATTTACATGCTTTAAGTTCCTTTAGCTGCTTTGAAGCTTCTTCCAGATAAAAAAGATCCGCTTTTGTCCTGCATGAGAGTTGTGTTTCTTCCATCTGTTTGGCAAGATTTTGTCATTTCAGGGACCATACAGGGTCATATTCATATTTCGGATGTTTAAACAGCTTTAGGACATGCATACTTAAAGGATTAGTTCACTTCAAAATTAAAATTTTCTGATAATTTACTCACCCCCATGTCATCCAAGATGTTTATGTCTTTCTTTCTTCAGTCGAAAAAACAAAAAAGGTTTTTGAGGAAAACATTCCAGGATTTTTCTCCATATAGTGGACTTCAATGGGGTTCAACGGGTTGAAGGTCCAAATGTCAGTTTCAGTGCAGCTTCAAAGAGCTCTACATGATCCCAGACGAGAAATAAGAGTCTTATCTAGAGAAACCATCGGCCATTTTCTAAAAAAAATTAAAATTATATACTTTTTAGCCACAAATCAATTGGGTTGTTTTAACCCATTTTAACCCATCGATTGGGTTGTTTTAACCCAGCCAACGTGAATATTACTTAAGACCAATACAAAGAAAGGATTTTTAGAAATCTTGGCCAACTGAAAAGTATGAACATGAAAAGTATGAGCATGTACAGCACTCAATACTTAGCTGGGGCTCCTTTTGCCTGAATTACTGCAGCAATGCAGCGTGGCATGGAGTCGATCAGTCTGTGGCACTGCTCAGGTGTTATAAGAGCCCAGGTTGCTCTGATAGTGGCCTTCAGCTCTTCTGCATTGTTGGGTCTGGCATATCGCATCTTCCTCTTCACAATACCCCATAGATTTTCTATGGGGTTAAGGTCAGGCGAGTTTGCTGGCCAATTAAGAACAGGGATACCATGGTCCTTAAACCAGGTACTGGTAGCTTTGGCACTGTGTGCGGGTGCCAAGTCCTGTTGGAAAATGAAATCTGCATCTCCATAAAGTTGGTCAGCAGCAGGAAGCATGAAGTGCTCTAAAACTTCCCTGGTATACGGCTGCGTTGACCTTGGACCTCAGAAAACACAGTGGACCAACACCAGCAGATGACATGGCACCCCAAACCATCACTGACTGTGGAAACTTTACACTGGACCTCAAGCAACGTGGATTGTGTGCCTCTCCTCTCTTCCTCCAGACTCTGGGACCCTGATTTCCAAAGGAAATGCAAAATTTACTTTCATCAGAGAACATAACTTTGGACCACTCAGCAGCAGTCCAGTCCTTTTTGTCTTTAGCCCAGGCGAGACGCTTCTGACGCTGTCTGTTGTTCAAGAGTGGCTTGACACAAGGAATGCGACAGCTGAAACCCATGCCTTGCATACGTCTGTGCGTAGTGGTTCTTGAAGCACTGACTCCAGCTGCAGTCCACTCTTTGTGAATCTCCCCCACATTTTTGAATGGGTTTTGTTTCACAATCCTCTCCAGGGTGCAGTTATCCCTATTGCTTGTACACTTTTTCTACCACATCTTTTCCTTCCCTTCGCCTCTCTATTAATGTGCTTGGACACAGAGCTCTGTGAACAGCCAGCCTCTTCTGCAATGACCTTTTGTGTCTTGCCCTCCTTGTGCAAGGTGTCAATGGTCATCTTTTGGACAACTGTCAAGTCAGCAGTCTTCCCCATGATTGTGTAGCCTACAGAACTAGACTGAGAGACCATTTAAAGGCCTTTGCAGGTGTTTTGAGTTAATTAGCTGATTAGAGTGTGGCACCAGGTGTCTTCAATATTGAACCTTTTCACAATATTCTAATTTTCTGAGATACTGAATTTGGGATTTTCCTTAGTTGTCAGTTATAATCATCAAAATTAAAAGAAATAAACATTTGAAATATATCAGTCTGTGTGTAATGAATGAATATAATATACAAGTTTCACTTTTTGAATGGAATTAGTGAAATAAATCAGCTTTTTGATGATATTCTAATTATATGACCAGCACCTGTAACTCATGATATGTTAAATGTAATCAAACTACTATAACATCTTCCTCCTTGGATTTCAGTTGTGAACGCATATACTATAAACTGTATAAATTTAGTTTTATTGTGTGTTGCTGTTGCGTCCTCAGCGCTCCGTCTCTCCTCATCTGCTCTCTTTCCAGTGCTTTCTACGGGCTGATGTTATCACTGTGTGTGATAAAGAGAAAAGAATGGGTGGCTTTGTAGGCAGAACCTCCCTCATCATCACTCCATCAGAGAGAGAGAGAGAGAGAGACAGAGGTTTGATTGGTGATGGAATGCATTCATATGGCCGTACAGGAAGTGGGCGTGTCTGTCTTTTATGTTGTGGCTGTTAGGGTGTGTTAGGTGCATTTGTTTGTGTTTGATAAGTTTAAAGTTTCTTCATGCCGGTCTCTTTCACTCGTTCACGACTTTGTGAGGTGTGTGTATATGTGATTGTGTGTGTTTTGGCCCATTTGTCGCTGGGCAACACTGTGCACAGTTGTTGTGGATTCCAGCGATGCATCTGTTGTGTTTGAAGCTCAAGGTCGGCCCGGCGGGCGATAAGTCTTCCGTTGTTGTTTCACACACTATGTCACACTTTGTGGGATGTGTTCCCATTGGAACCGGTTCTTCTCACATGGATGAGAACATAAGAGCCTACATCTCCTCTTTGGACAGCTGAAGAGGGTGTGTGTGCGTGTCGGTTCGCTCTCATTAAATGATGATTTGTAGAAGCTAAAGTATTTTTAAATAAAAAATAGATTTTTTTATTAAATTTTATATTTAATAAAAAAATATATATATATATATATATATATATATATATATATATATAATGAAGAAAATTAAGACAAATTATTCTAAGTATTTTTTACTAAAAGTAAAAAATAAGGTACTTTTGTGCTTTGTTCATGTTCTGTTGCACTTTTTCGAGTAAGAATTTGGACATTCTGGATTTACGAGTGCAGAATACTGTGTTCAGATTGGCTATAATTGTGTCACATTGAGCTGCATTTTCAATTTTTACTTGTTGCTGGAAACTTGCCACACATTCAGTGTAGAAATCTGAGGGTGCAAATGAAGCCCGGCCGCCCTCCATAATGGGTTCATTTTTGGGTCACACGTCCTGTCGGTGTCTGTGATCCGCACAGATGACCTAGAGCTTGTTCTCAGATGTAGACGGCACCTCGCACTTCTGATCCACACATGTCCCTTTATGGGACGAGTTCTTTCATCAGTCAATGGAGTGTTTTAACCTAGCAATTGGATTATTTTAATCCAGCGATTGGGGTGTTTTAACCCAGCGATTGGGTTGTTTTAACCCAGCGATTTCGGTGTTTTAACCTAGCCAATGGGGTGTTTTAACCCAGCGATTGGATTGTTTTAACCCAGCGATTGGGGTGTTTTAACTCAGCGATAGGGTTGTTATAATCCAGCGATTGGGGTGTTTTAACCCAGCAATTTTGGTGTTTTAACCCAGCAATTTTGGTGTTTTAACCCAGCAATTTTGGTGTTTTAACCTAGCCAATGGGGTGTTTTAACCCAGCGATTTCGGTGTTTTAACCCAGCGATTTCGGTGTTTTAATCCAGCGATTGGATTGTTTTAACCCAGCGATTGGGGTGTTTTAACTCAGCGATTTCGGTGTTTTAACCCAGCCATTGGATTGTTTTAACCCATCGATTTCGGTGTTTTAACCTAGCGAATGGGTTGTTTTAACCCAGCGATTGGATTGTTTTAACCCAGCGATTCAGGTGTTTTAACCCAGCCATTGGATTGTTTTAACCCAGTGATTTCGGGTGTTTTAACCCAGCAAATGGGGTGTTTTAACCCAGCAAATGGGGTATTTTAACCCAGCCAATGGGGTGTTTTAACCCAGCGATTTCGGTGTTTTAACCCAGCCAATGGGGTGTTTTAACCCAGCGATTTCGGTGTTTTAACCCAGCGATTTCGGTGTTTTAACCCAGCGATTGGGGTGTTTTAACCCAGCCATTGGATTGTTTTAACCCAGTGATTTCGGTGTTTTAACCCAGCGATTTCGGTGTTTTAACCCAGCCAATGGGGTGTTTTAACCCAGCGATTGGATTGTTTTAACCCAGCGATTGGGGTGTTTTAACCCAGCCATTGGATTGTTTTAACCCAGTGATTTCGGTGTTTTAACCCAGTGATTTCGGTGTTTTAACCCAGCAAATGGGGTGTTTTAACCCAGCGATTTCGGTGTTTTAACCCAGCCAATGGGGTGTTTTAACCCAGCGATTTCGGTGTTTTAACCCAGCGATTTCGGTGTTTTAACCCAGCGATTGGATTGTTTTAACCCAGCGATTGGGGTGTTTTAACTCAGCGATAGGGTTGTTTTAATCCAGCGATTGGGGTGTTTTAACCCAGTGATTTTGGTGTTTTTAACCTAGCCAATGGGGTGTTTTAACCCAGCGATTTCGGTGTTTTAACCCAGCCATTGGATTGTTTTAACCCAGCCATTGGATTGTTTTAACCCAGCGATTGAGGTGTTTTAACCCATCGATTTCTGTGTTTTAACCCAGTGATTGGGATGTCTTAACTCAGCGATTGGGGTGTTTTAACCCAGTGATTTTGGTGTTTTTAACCTAGCCAATGGGGTGTTTTAACCCAGCGATTTCGGTGTTTTAACCCAGCGAATGGAGTGTTTTAACCCAGCAATTCGGGTGTTTTAACCCAGCGATTGGGATGTTTTAACTCAGCAATTGGGGTGTTTTAACCCAGCGAATGGGGTGTTTTAACCCAACGATTTCGATGTTTTAACCCAGCCATTGGATTGTTTTAACCCATCGATTTCGGTGTTTTAACCCAGCAAATAGGGTGTTTTAACCCAGCCATTGGATTGTTTTAACCCAGCCAATGGGGTGTTTTAACCCAGCAATTGAGTTGTTTTAACCTAGCAATTGGGGTGTTTTAACCCAGCAAATAGGGTGTTTTAACCCAGCCATTGGATTGTTTTAACCCAGCGATTGGGGTGTTTTAACGAGACTGTCAAAAAAAAAAAAAAACGACCCTATAGGTCATTTTTCAAGCACCTTATTATGACCTATATTTATGTTTTCAAGTCAAGCGCCCTCTAGCTGGCGTAAAAATAATGACAGTGTCATGTTACGTCTGTCGTCATGAAATGACGTATGACTGACGTTACCAATCAAAATGCGTGTTCATTTAAATGCAATGTGTGGACTTTTTACACCATTTGTCCTATTTCCATTTAGCAAAACTAATTTTTGTATTAACAACTATACCTACCCCTCCCTAAACGTACCCTTAGTGATTTATAGTGCATATACACTTTATGAGCACATGTGTTCCCTGGGATCGAACCCACAATGGCATGATCACATGATTGCATATTGTTATATATTGCAATGCTCTGCCAATTGAGCTATGCGAAACCCGAAATATGACGCAGATAAAACGGAACAATGCATTAAAATGAAAGCGTCCTGTTGTTGATAGTGGTGCAACTTTAGCAAACGCTCCTATAGGTCGTATTTCAGGGAAGTGACAAACGACCTATATAGGTGTATTGGTTGGAGGACATTGCAGCGATGTTTTAACCCAGCGATTGGGGCGTTTTAACCCAGTGATTGGGTTAAATGTTTGCCCAACCTGCTGGGTAATTTTATTTAACTCAACTAAGTACCCAAAGTATGTTGGAAATTTATTACATTTATTAATAAGTTTAATGAATAATAATTAATTAATAAACATTTATTAATAAATGTTCACCTTTTGATTATTGTTGTTGCCTCTGGTAATTATGTGTCTGATTTTTAATATCCAACTTATTTTGGGTTCATTTTAAGCCAGACATATAGTAATTTTTAATCAATAGTTGAGTTAAATATAACTATCCTGCAGCTTGGGTCAAACATTTAACCCAACCACTGTGTCAAAACACCCCAACTGCTGGGTTTGTCCATTTCAACCCAGCTTGGGTTCTTTTAGTGTAGAGGAATGGAGAGCAAGAGTGACCACACAGGCAACCACTTTGAAATTTTATTTTTCCATCCTTAGGTATTTAAAAAAATAAATTAAAGAGTTGATAAATTATTATAAAGAGAGTTTGGATAGATTGTTATATAATATTAATATGGAAGTTTAGTGTCTGTAAGATTTTTTAATGTTGTTTTAATCTCTTATGCTCACCAAGGCATATATATTAAACATAACAAAAAATGATACATATATGAAAAAATAGAATGATTTCTGAAGTATCATGTGACATGATTAATTTTTTGTTTCACAGAAGAAAGCAATGTTTGTCAAACAAAGTCAAGTCACATTTATTACTATAGCGTGTATACAGGATACAATCAAAGCAGCTTTACAGCAATAAACAGGAAAATTACAGTGTTGATGTTGTAAAAGCAAATTCAATTTCAGCCATAAAGCAGCTCTACAGTAAACTAAAGTGTCATCATTCAGCTCGAGTCAGTTCATTATTCATTCAGTTTAGTTCAATAACTGTGTCAATGATGCAAAGTTTATACATTTGAATTTGAATCAGCAGTAAAGCAGCTCTACAGAAGACAATAGTGTCATTATTGAGTTCAATTCAATTCAAGATTTGTTTTCATCTGATAGTGATAACTAGGCAAAGTGTGTGTGGTGCAAGAGCGGTGGAAGCTGCTTTTGGAAGCTGGGAATGCAAAATGTTTGTGTCTCGTGTCATTCTTGAAGGTGCGCTCATTTTTTCACATGTCAGATGGTTGGCGGTGTCACCGTACGTGTGAACTCTCAAGAATGCCGCTCTAAATATAACTCTGGGACATACAGTTACATACTGCCATTTTAAAACTATACTAGATGTGACCTCTAGCTGTTGAAGCATAAAACTACAAGTTACTTCTGGCGGAACATTGTTTTGATCATTACACGAGTTGTGCTTCAGCTCCTGCGCGGATGAATCTGATCAGTGCGAATGTCACGATCGACATCAAAACTTCCCCAATAATGAAAGAAAGATGGATATCTGAAAAAAGTAAGTATATATAAAAGTAACTGTATAAGTTATATGCTGCTGTTGTTTTGAATTTTTTTTTTTCTCGCTATTGGCGCAAATGGAAACACAAAATTGTTTTCATTTCCGTTTATCGATATTTCAAGTTAGCTTATATATTTTTAATTTCCATGTTAATTTTAGTTAAATTTTTTGTCATTTTATTATTTGCTTTTTTTTTGCTATTTAGGTTTATTTTTTTATGTCGGATTTACTTTCAGTTTTTATTTATTTCCAGTTAATAATTTTAGTCCTTCAACTTAAACTTATTTCAGTTTATCACCAAGGCAACATTTCTAATTTTCCTAATTTTTAACTAATATTTACATTTTATTTTATTAAAGCTTTATTCCAGTTATCAGAAGTGTTTTTAATAGTTTTAGTTAACGATAATAACCCTGACTTGCTCATTCTTTAAATTAATTTAGAACCAAAAAATGTTGCATAGCTGTAATTTAACAGTGATACTATTAAAATAGCTTGCCGGATTCTTCCCAAGCCTGAGCTGTTTTTCAGTATTGCACACGCAGAGGGAATGTGAACCTACCCGTCGGCGCTGGTGTTTCTGCGACGACCTGCAGCGCTGCATATAAATTTTACTGTCGTAATTTTTCTGCCTTTGATGCTGCAGCGAGTGTTGTTTGAAGATCAGCCACTGTTTAATTGGCCTTGTAAATACCTCTGCGGATCAGGCCCGGGCCTGCACTCGAGAACACGGACGCCCGGGACGAGGAAGCGGGTCAGAGGACGGGGATCGCTGGAGGGTCGGACCGGGTGAATGGGGAGGGAATGTAATTTGGTTTGGGTTAAAAGTTTAGGTCAGGATTCAGGATATATGGTTTAGGTAGATTAAACCCTGCTAATTAAGACATAAAACACTAAATTTTTATGCATTTATTATATTTTTATGCTTTTAATTTTCTCTTATAATCAGAAAGGTTTCTTGAGCAGCAGATCATCATATTAGAATGATTTCTGAAGGATCATGTGACACTGAAGACTGGAGTAATGATGCTGAAAATTCAGCTTTGATCACAGAAATAAATTATATTTTAAAATATATTTACATAGAAAACAGTTCTTTTAAATAGTAATAATATTTCACATTTTTACTGTTTTTACTGTATTTTTAATTAAATAAATGCAGCCTTGGTGAGCAGACGAAACTTCTTTTAAAAACATTTTTGAAAATCTTAAAATTGGCCCCAAAATTTCGAACCGTAGTGTCAACAGAAGTTAGATCAGTGCAACTACACATTCAATAAACATGCACTGAATAAAATATATGCATATTAAGGCTGTTTTTGAAGGTCTGAACAGCATAAAAAAATCCTGATTTTCCTGCAGTCTGAACATAGCCCATTTGTTTTATTTTTGGGGGGTCACTGTAAATCTTTTTTTCATTCTAATGCATTGTTAAATTTGTTCAACTTCTAGAAATACATAAAATCTAATGCTCTGTGATGTCCTCTAAAATATTCACTTTGTTCTCGAATCTTTTCATCATCAGGCCAAAACACTAAAAGATCTGCTGGTTAGAAGGACATATAACAGGGCAGTGCTGTGGATTTATAGCCGTGACTCAGACGTTCAGGCAGTCTTGACTCTATTTCACCCTACAACGGAGGGACATTGTTGTATTTCCAGACGTTAGTGGCCAAATCTTGACATTTATAACGAAGATGGGACAAGTCACAAACACATGCTCAGTTTGAGTTGGTTTTCTTGCTATGATGCACTAAAAGCGTATGTGGCGAGTCTGAGTTAGCGGTTGATGGTTCATTTGTGAGAATTTCTATTGATAGAACAATACAGAGAAGGATGGAAATTAGGGCTGCACGATATATCGGAATAAAACCGGTATCAAATTGCACAGACTGCAATATAATTAAGTATATGTGCTACCAGCAAAGTGCTGAGTTTTACTCTGAAACTGGCAGCGCACTCATCCGTTTGCTGGCAACCTGTCAAAACGATGGTTTAACATTTGAAAATGAAGACATACTGTAAATGTTAGTATTGCAATTTTACAGTTGTACTGTAAAACTCTTTCCCTGCCACTGATGGAATTTTCCAGCTTTTACTGTTTTATGGTAGGGGGCGCTATTACGCATCATCTGAAAGAGTACAGACTCTCTGGATCAAAACACAGGTGAAGAAGAAGCAGAAACCAGCGATAGAAGCATTGCTTATGCATGTTGTAGTCTTTGACAAAAACATGATTTTCTCAGCTTTTTGTTCAAAATGTTGCTTACATTGATTAAAAAAGAATGCATGAAGCTAAAATAAAACATTTATTATTAGGGGTTGAAGCAAGTAGTGCTGAAATCCTATTGCAATAGTTAAAATTTCCAAGGATCAAAATTCTCCCCTAAAAGTGATCGGGCAGACCAAATCGTAAGTCATAGAGACTTGAAACTTTGAGAGCTGGTAGTACTCACACCGTCTGCAACGTCACCAAGGCTCGCCCCGATCGGCCTGATGGGGGCGCTACAGCGGCTCACAACTCCTAAATCAAGTGTCTTATGTCGTTGGAATCCTTGAAAATGCATGCCTTGGATTCGGTCGTTGTGTTGTGAAATTTTCAGGTAAGCCTAGTCCTAGGTTTTTGGCCTGATCAGAACCAAACCAGTGCAGCAAGATTCTCTGGAGTCTTGTCAATAATTATCAAAAAAAAAAAAAAAAAAAAATGAAATGAAATTCATGGTCCCTAAAAAGTGTCTTTTTTTATTGAAATGGTTATAACTCGTGAACGGAGTGAGATTTTTTTCACCAAACTCAGCACACACATGTGCGTGAAAAAGGGCGTGGCGACTGGCCACTTGGTGGCGCTATAACATGGACAAACCTAAAAATGGCTATAACTACACGACCCTGTGTCTGATTGACTTGAAAATTGGCATGCAGTGTCTTTGTCCTCAAAGGCAGTCTTGGCATCTTGGACATTCACATATCTCAAAAACACGGCTGGTGGCGGCCAATGAAGTTTGAGCAGCTATCAGACAAAGTTAATGGAGGCACATCGGAAAGAAACTCGCTGGGCTTGTGAGAAATTCGAAAGAAACCGGCCACCTTCACCTTCGTGTTTTTCACGTGCGTAAAGGATTGTATATCACATGATTTTTCGCACACACCCACAACATTTGTACCACATGGTGGAACTCCTCATTCTGAGCAACTTTGCCTCTAGGACCGTTGAATTGTTCGTTAAATATTGGAGATTATTTCAAAAACAAACTTTGGCGAACTAGTCCTAGGTTTTTGGCTCAACCTTGATTACTGTTAAAAAGCTTTATAAACCATAAATTTCCTATGGTAAATTGCCTGCATTGGCTGTAATTGGTCTTTTCCATCTATGACCTAAGTGGTTACAGGCTTGCTAAATAAAACATTATACCTTTTTACGCAAGTGCTTAAAGCCCTTAAAGTGCTTGAACCCCAATAATTGCTGCTCGCAGCTATATTTATTATTATATAATATAATAAATGCTTGGGTCAAGACGAATCGATCGCACCCTATGACGTCATTTTCCGTCATGAATATTTTTCCGCCATTTTGAATTTTCTGTAAAACCTACTTTTTCGAACTCCTCCTAGGCTGTTACTCAGATTTTCACGAAAATTGAACCAGATCATCTTCAGAGCATGCCGACAAAAAGTTGTGGAATTCAAGTCGATTTCTCAAACCGTTTTCGAAAAACACACAAATAAATTTTACGTAACACTTGTGAAAATAGACATAATGCTGTATCTCCGCAACGCTTTATTGTATTCAGACCAAACTTGGTACATGTCATCACAAGCATGACCTGAGGCAACATGCAGCGTTTCGGCGCAGCGCCACCTACTGGTCCGGAGATACGAAAAATGGCTATTTTTGCTTATAACTTCCTATGGGTTTGTCCAAAAATCATAAATTTGGTCTCGTTGGATTCGGGGCATCATGCCGAGTCGAATGATATCCAATTTTACGAACGCATTAGCGCATCGTTACAAAACTCGGTACGGGTCATCAGCACAATGCCCTGAAGGAGCCTGAGAAGTTTCGGACCAGCGCCACCTAGTGGAGAATTTTTTTTTTCATATGCTTCTAACTTTTGATCTAGTTGGCTTATTTTCACGGGAGTCATATCCTTAGACTCCTGAATCCTTACCGAGTCCAACGATACCAAACATGCTAGGTTTCGACTTACGGTTTGTGCGGCGTGGTGATTTAGCGCTTAAAAAACAATTGCGAATATCTTCGAAACCGTTAGTCCAATCGAGACAAAACCAGCGTAGGAAACACGAAACCTAAGCTGGTTAACTACAAGTTATGGACCAAATGTCAAAATTTTGATAGGAAGTGGCAAAAAAATCAAAACAAAGTCGTCCATGGGTCATTTTTTATGATCTCATACATATAAATGTCTATAACTTCAAAACAAAATGAGATATTTGCACCAAATTTGACACACACATGTATGGGGTCACCCTGAGGACACATAAAAAAATTGGTGGGATTGTGCCTCTTAGTGGCGCTATAATTGAACAAAACATGAAATTTCCATTAACTGCAATACAGTATTATGATATAAAATGCTATATTATATGAATGCATTGATGTACCATTACGAAACTCAGGGTGTGCCATTGGTACAATGCTATGAAGGTACACAACAGGTTTTGAGATAGCGCCTCCTTGTGGTTAAATTTTATAATGAAATTTTTAAAAATGCTAATATCTTTATATAAATGTGGCCTATTGTAATGAGACTGGTCTTATTAGATTCCGTGGGTCATGCTGAGAACACTGATGCCAATTTTGCCACAGTTAGCCAAACTTCCTATCAGTCATTTTGATTTTCTTTAAAAACATACTTTTTCGAACTACTCTTAGACCGTTGGTCCAATTTTCACCAAAATCGAATCATATCATCTTCAGACCATGCTGGTAAAATGTTATGGATTTCGCGTTGATAGATGAAACTGAATTCATTTACCACTGCAACAAATTAGAGGCATGATGCCAAAATGACTCTTGAGGCTGTATCTCTGCAATGCTTTCACATATTGACACTAAACTTTGCGAGTGTCATTGTCATCTCACTCTGACCATACCTCATTAATTTAATCTCAGTGCCACCTATTGGTCGAAAGTGATAAACCAGTAAATCTTTATTATTGACTGTATTTGTGATTTTTCAGCTCTTTTGCCTAAAATGATCTCAATAGGTCTTTAATTGCTCACTGTTGCAGTTGCTCTGATGCCCCCAGCCTTGTTGGCTGGCTTCTTGTGCCTCTTTTGTGCTTGGCCCCGTAATTGCTGCTTGCAGCTATATTTATTATTATTATTATTATTTTATACTGAATTGGTCAAAAACAGTGGAAATGTGCCCTATGGAGAAATTTTTTTTAAAGATTTTTTAAAGAGTAAACCCAAGCGAAAACACCCAACAACAAAAAAATCGTTCAGCTCTAAAAGGATGGTTCACACCCCAAAAAAAGGCTTTAGGAGTAAAAAAGCCCTAATGCAGTCTTAATGGAAATCATTAACATCCGTTCATAAGTCCCGTAACTATTTGTGATTGAATCACCAGAGACGTGTAAGTGTGTGCTTTGAATCACGAGTGACTGTTCACATGTGCATCAATAATGTGATTATTTCCAACAATCAGAGTAAGGACTTCATCACAGTGAAATGTTTACATGACATGAGCAAACCTTTTCACTCCCATTTACATACAATTTTTGTCTAAGAATTGATTTTTCCCCAATTCTTTGATATCCGGCCTCAGTCATTTTTTTTGGTGACATGCCTATAAATGTTTTCAACCATCAATATACTGCACAGTGTCTTCATCACCCCAAAAATGCACATGCACACTTTGGTCAGAGTGGAATAGATGCCATTAAAGTGTTTACATGCCTGTCTATTGTGATTTAAAATCGACATATGCCACGTTTTACTATGATTATGGTTGCTATATAATGATGAGCTTAATCACATCAATTACATCGAAGTACTGCGTTTACATGAGGTAAAGTTTCATGCCTAATTTTCACATTATGAGGTGCATGTAAACGTAGTCAATGATTCCTCAGTCATGTGTTTTGTTAGTCAGTGATCAGATTGAGAGCGGTGTGGGATCCGTCCTGTCTCTAGTGTACACAAGTACACATCTGTTTACTTCTGCTGCAGTTAGTTTATCCACAAATGAAAGTGTGTGTTTAAGTTGTAAAACTCAGTTCAAAGTGAGAACAGATGCTGTAGAGCGCCATGTTTGGATCAGGTGTGTATACACACACACACACACACACGGTGGGAATGATATCATTGGTTTTACAGCGTTGGATGTGCTCATAACCACATTAAACCAGCAGCTTATAAAAGCTGAATTCCTGGGCTCCATTCCGGCTCCTCCGCGGCGGTCTTTCCTTTCTTGCTCTCTTCTTAGGAAAGGCAAACACCCTTTTAAAGCTGGAATTCCTGAATCGATTGCAAAAGGCAAACAAGTGAAGCCCTGTGACAGAGAGAGAGTGAGAACTGCAGGAGATTTGGCACAAAACATATCCCCTGTGGATGTTTGGGATTGGAAAGGATCCTGAAATCAATGGTTTTGTGGTCTTAAGGAGTGTTTACACCAGATTTGTGACTGTTTGAATGCAATTATCATAATAGATACCAGGAAATTTCGTTACTAAATGTAGGTAGGTTGAGTATGATGAGTTACAGTTTATATTAAATTAAATATTTGTTGATATAATTAATATAAATAGATGTACACTACCGTTCAAAAGTTTTGGTAAGATTTTTTTAATATTTTATAAAAGAAGTCTCTTCTGCTCATCAAGGCCGCATTTATTTGATCATAAATACAGTAAAAATGTGAAAAATTATTACAATGTAAAATAACTGTTTTCTATGTGAATATTTAGTGAAGTGTAATTTATTTCAGTAATCAAAGCTGAATTTTCAGCATCATTACTGCAGTCTTCAGTGTCACATGATCCTTCAGAAATCATTCTAATATGATGATCTGCTGCTCAAGAAACATTTATGATATTCCCAATGTTAAAAACAGTTGTGCTGCTTCAGATTTTTGTACAGTGATTTTTTTTTTTTTTTTTTTCCACGATTCTTTGACTTCCCTACTATGTAGTAGGCGATAAACAGTATGTGACAAAAGAGGTATGTCTGAATTCACAGTACTATAAAAGAGTAGGCAAAAAGTACCTGGATGACCTACTACTTCGGGCGAGTTTCTGAAATGCATATGATCTCCACTTTCCCATGGGGCCACAGGAGAGGATTTGTGAATGACAGTGAAGTGATTCAGCTGACACTGACAGGTCACATGATAATGACAACATGGCGGATGTAGTATGTCTAGATTACATTCATACTACACACTTTCATACTATATAGAGCATACTTTTTTAGCAGTCACAAAATAATTACTTATTCAAAATAAATACAAACTCAAGAGAGTATGTGATTTGCTGCACTGTTTTTGCAGCAGCAGCAAGCAGAGACATGCGTCACAGGCCATTTAGGCTCCTTAGAGGAGATTAAGTCACACCTTGCTATGAAAAAGACATTTCCCATCTCAGTCTTTCCCCTCTTGTCTCTCTCTCGTTCTCAAGCCTGGGCAAAAACTCCCACAATCCCCCTGTCAACACGTCTTCCCCTCAGCACTTCGTGTGAGGATAATTTATATTACACAACAGTTATTTTTCTGAAAAATGTCTAAAAAGTGCATTCATACATGGTTTATGTATAAAACAATTATGCGTCAATGTCTATTCTTGTATAATCCAGTTTTTATTTGGAACTTGATGGATATAAAGCAAAAGAAATAGTTCAGACTATAAATTCTGATTGGATGAGCCACAATGTGTCTATGTCATATATATATATATATATATATATATATATATATATATATATATATATATATATATATATATATACACAATCAGTCAAAAGTTTGGACACGGTAAGATTTTTAATGTTTTAAAAGAAGTTTCGTCTGCTCACCAAGGCTGCATTTATTTAATTAAAAATACAGTAAAAACAGTAATATTGTGAAACATTATTACAATTTAAAATAACTCTTTTCTATTTGAAAATATTTTAAAATGTAATTTATTCCTGAATTCAAAGCTGAATTTTCAGCATCATTACTCCAGTCCCAGTCTTCAGTGTCACATGATCCTTCAGAAATCATTCTAATATGATGATTTGCTGCTCAGTGTAGCAACTATTACTTTACTTTTTCAGGGGAAAAGTAATTAAATTGCAGTAATTAATTACTTAGTAATGCATTACAACCAACACTAGTAACACTTCACAATATGGTTTCACTTATTACCATTAGTTAACAACATGAACTAAGAATGAACAATACTTTTACATTTTACATTTACTAATACATTTTAAGCTCAAAAGTTGTTTTTGTATTAGTTAATGCACTGTGAACTATATGAACATTTTTATCAACTAACATTAACAGGTTAATAAATGCTGTACATTGTTAATGTTTGTTAATGTTAACAACTGAGGCATTAATGTGAAGTGTTACTGTAACGTTTAATGCAACGCTGCTTTTCAGCTCCGTTTAACATACAACCCGAATTCCTAAATGTTGGGACATTTTTTAAATTTGAATAAAATGAAAACTAAAAGACTTTCAAATCACATGAGCCAATATTTTATTCACAATAGAACATAGATAACATAACAAATGTTCAAAGTTTTATCCACTAAATGAGCTCATTTCAAATTTGATGCCTGTTACAGGTCTCTCAAAAAAGTTGGCACAGGGGCAACAAATGGCTGAAAAGCAAGACATTTTGAAAAGATTCAGCTGGGAGAACATCTAGCAACTAAATAAGTTAACTGATATCAGGTCTGTAACATGATTAGCTATAAAAGGGATGTCTTAGAGAGGCAGAGTCTCTCAGAAGTAAAGATGGGCAGATCTGTGAAAGAGTGCGTAAAAAGATTATGGAATACTTTAAACGTCAACTTCAAATTGCAAAGGCTTTGCAAATCTCATCATATACGGTGCATAACATCATCAAAAGATTCAGGTATGATTGTGTCAATGAAATTACTAAATGGGCCCAGAAATACTTCCAGAAACCACTGTCGGTAAACACAATCCGCCGTGCCATCTGCAGATGCCAACTAAAGCTCTATCATGCAAAAAGGAAGCCATATGTGAACATGGTCCAGAAGCGCCGTCGTGTCCTGTGGGCCAAGGCTCATTTAAAATGGACTGTTTCAAAGTGGAAAAGTGTTCTATGGTCAGACGAGTCCAAATTTGACATTCTTGTTGGAAATCACGGACGCCGTGTCCTCTGGGTTAAAGAGGAGGGAGACCTTCCAGCATGTTATCAGCGTTCAGTTCAAAAGCCAGCATCTCTGATGGTATGGGGGTGCATAAGTGCATACGGTATGGGCAGCTTGCATGTTTTGGAAGTCACTATGAATGCTGAAAGGTATACATTTGTTATGTTATCTATGTTGTATTGTGAATAAAATATTGGCTCATGTGATTTGAAAGTCTTTTAGTTTTCATTTTATTCAAATTTAAAAAACGTCCCAACATTTCCAGAACTCGGGTTGTATTTAAATCCATTCCACAGATTTTACTTTACAATAAGCAGAGAGAGGTTCTGATGTTCAATGTGGGTCTGGTTATTAAGTGCTCAAATACTTTGGGTAGATCGGATTCACAGGTCTTACGGAATAACAGGATACGGATCAAAACAGGAATGTTTTCATGTGGTGAATGAAAGCACAGGAAGAACCGGCTAATTACGCTGCTGCTCAGAGCCTGGGGCCTTGCTGGTAACTCGTCACCCGCGCTCGATGTCACAATTTACCCTGTCAGAGATTTACCCAGCTCACGTGTAACAGTTCACCACTGTAAACCAATCACGCTTAGTATTACCTGTAGTAGTAAGGTCTGCTTTGATATAATATGATATATAAATGTTTATATATATATATATATATATATAATATAAATAAAGACCATTAAATATTTTTAATTTTTAAAATACACAACATTTATTTATAGTAGAAATCTTTTGGAACATTACAGCAGCAAATCATCATATTAGAATGATTTCTGAAGGATCATGTGACACTGAAGACTGGAGTAATGATGCTGAAAATTCAGCTTTGATCACAGGAATAAATTATATTTATAACATATATTCACATAGAAAACAGCTATTTTAAATTGTAATAATATTTCACATTTTTACTGTTTTTACTGTATTTTTGATCAAATAAATGCAGCCTTTGTGAGCAGAAGATACTTCTTTTAAAAACATTATAAATATATATTTATTCTTTGTGTGTGGCAGACTTTAATCATCTGAAGGTTTAGTCTCTGTGGTTTTGGACTGTAGATAGAGGGATGATTGTGTGCTGTGTTTGAATTAAACCTGCCGAGTGATTAAGTGAAGAGAAAGAAAGAGAGGATAAGGATGAACGTCTAACACTTTAATTCACTCAAAAATGTGTTTCTGTCATTATTTGCTCAGCCTCATCTCATTACAGACCTGTATGTTGTTATTTCTTCTGTCAAACACAACTTTCATACAGTAGTACATTGTGAGCATGTCAAGTTTAAAGCCTGAAATATATTTATGATACTTTTATGGTTGTTTTATGTCATTTTCAGTGCCTAGTCACTGTGTCCTCTCATTGTACAGTAAAGAGCAGTGTAAACATTCAGTTAAATGTCTTTTGTGTTTCACTAAAGAAAGTCATACAGGTTTAAAACAACATGAGGGTGACAAAATTGGAAATATAGGTCAACTATTTCTATAGTTTTCCATAAACTTTTTTTGTGACAGTCAGAATTATATTTTTGGTAACACTTTTCAATAAGGTCCCATTAGTTAGCATTGACTTAACCAACATTAACTAGCAATAACTTATAACTTAATAGCAATAACTTGCAGTATTTATTGATCTTTGTTAACATTAGTTAATAAAATGTCTGTGTTAGCTCAGGTGCATTAAATAATATTAACGAAAGCAACTTTGAATAATGTTTTAGTAAATGTAGAAATTAACAGGATTTATTAATCTTAGTTCTTATCTCATTGTTAGTTCATGATATCTAATGTAGTTATACCTTATTGTAAAGTGTTAACTGATTTTTAAAATTATTTTATACAGAAATTTATTGGCTGCTTCTATCTTGCCAGTTGTTGTTTTTTCAAACACACACACACACACACACACACACACTCAGATATCAGCTCTTTATGCATCGCACACACCGCTCTCAGCTGCTCCGCCTCTTCCTGCTCCATCCGGCCAATCAGCTGAAAGCAGCAGAGTTTCACACACTCGACTCTGAAAGATATAAGGCTTAACGCCACTACTGACCGTTTCTGACATTTTCAGTGCGTGAGATTGTCCTGTTTTGTTGTTGCCAGTGTTCTGGCAATCTGTCCTACACCGGTATGCCGGAGCATGAGCTCTTGAAGCTCCACCCTCTTCTGGAAAGGGGGCCGGGAGCAGCAGCTCATTTGCATTTAAAGGGACACACACAAAAACGGTGTGTTTTTGCTCACACCCAAATATGGGCAAATTTGACAAGCTATAATAAATGATCTGTGGGGTATTTTGAGCTGAAACTTCACAGACACATTCTGGGGACATCAGAGACTTATATTACATCTTGTGAAAATGGGCATAATTGGTGCCCTTTTAGTACAGCTTAAGCCTCGTTCAGATTGTCAGTCCAAATCCAGATTTTGTGCATATCCGATTGGAATCCGATCAGATTTAGCAAGTGTTAACGGCAAAGAAAAAAAAAAAAGATCACATGAAATGCAATTTTTACAAATCCGTTTTGAGCTACATTCCTGTTCAAATCACATTTCTGGAAGTCCGTTTCAGTCTGACTGCTCTGATCTGATTTTGTGTGGTTTGCATCACTTTCTCACACCACATAAAACATAAACATGTCAGATATTGTTATAGGAAACATGCTGAAAGTCGCTGCAGAAACAATGTTGTGTTGTTGCAAAGTTGTGATACACAGTGTGGTCAGTAAATAATTTACATCAGATTCCAATCGGATACACAAATAATCCGATTTTTGACTGACTGTATGAACATAGCCTAAAACTTTTATCTGAAGAAGCACGTCTAACAGGCTAATGACAGGCCTGTGATTATACTTCCTTTCTCTGCAGAACCTGTCTGCCGACATCTGCCCTGTTATTAACACACAGCAGCTCAGTCTGTCCAGAGCATTCACATTTGTACCATAGTTTCACCACAACACCGTTTTATCATTTATTCATGCAGGAAACTAAATGACACTTGCAGCATCAGTTGCATTTTACCGGTCCACAATGCGCAGCTCTTCCTGGTTCAGTTTTGTTACTGTAATACTTGGTTTGGAAGTGCAGGAAACGACCCTCTGGTTAGAAGAAGTTCTGCAGAACTGGGCCTTCCTGTCTTCTTAAATCTAAAATCTTCTTAATTTTTTATGGTAATTGAGCAATGTTTATATATGAATAAAAGCTTAAATTAAAATCTGTCATCATATAAAGTGATCTCTTCAGAAGAAGTTATTGATTGCCTAGACTTTCAATGGATGGACAAAATTAGATAATATTAAAAATTAGAGATGCACCGATATATCGGCCAATAATCGGTATCGGCCGATAGTGTGAAAATGTGCTTTTATCGGCCAATTCCGTTTATTTGCCGATATATTATCTACAAAATTAGATAATATTAAAAATTAGAGATGCACCGATATGTCAGCCAATAATCACTATCAGCCAATAGCGTGAAAATTTGCTTTTGTTGCCTGATACCGATTATTGGCCGATATATTATCTACAAAATTAGATAATATTAAAAATTAGAGATGCACCGATATATGGGCCAATAATCAGTATCAGCCGATATTGTGAAAATTTGCTTTTATCGGCCGATAGCGATTATTGGCCGATATATTATCTACAAAATTAAATAATATTAAAAATTAGAGATGCACCGATATATCGGCCAATAATCAGTATCAACCAATAAAAGCAAATTTTCACACTATCGGCTATCAGCTGTTCAATATTAATAGTAATTATATGAATTATTAACATTCAGAAAGTTAAGAAATATTAATTTAATCTTCAGAATATAGTTAATGTGTGTTAATATTAATATGAGTAATGTGTTTGTTTATAACTGATTCCAGTTACTCTGAAACAAGTTGATGAAATGGAGAGAATAACGTCTTTATTTGTATTTCTTTCAAAATATAATAATTAAAAATATAATGATTAATTATTAATTATAATGAAATTATAATTAATTTAAAAGAAGGTATAAAAGGCAGAACCCCCAAACTAACAGTATCGTTATCAGTATCAGCAGATATCACTCTGAATAATCGGTTATCGTATCGGTGGAGAAATTTGGTATCAGTGCATCTCTATTAAAAATATCTATATGACAGTATATACGGTGGTTCTTCCCCGTGGTGTCGAATATTGATACTTTTCAAGGTATCGTATCGAAGTTAGAAATTCCAGTATCGTGACAACACTAGTGTAGGGTGCCGCAAATTTCTGAACATTTTCAAAGGGTGCCGTGATTGAAAAAAGGTTGGGAAACACTGACTTAAGATATTAATGTGTCAAAATTAAGTGACTTGATGCTTAAAACAAGATAAAAATAGGGTCCGAAAAATAAACCTTTAAGTTTTCCCTTTAAGTTAAGTTCATTTTTCTGACCCCACTGGCAGATTTTGTTTTGTTTTGTTTTGTTCATCACATTTTAAGCATGAACTCATATCTTTAAGTAATTTTGCTTCTCAAATAAATGTATCTTGGTTTAAACATATTTAGATAATTGTACTGGAAAACAAGTTAAAAAAAAATACTGAGGAAGAACATCATTTTTTGCCATGTAACCTTTAATAGTAGTTCTTGACTTTTGCTAATTATAACAGCTTAATTATTTTACCAACTCTCTGCTTGCATTGTGTGAAACACAACAGTATACTTTCCTGCAGTTCATACTGTAACCTTTGACCTTTGAACTCTCAGCAGTTGAGCAGGAAATAGTCCGTTGATGAGTTATTGGTCATTGTTTGGGGAGAATTCCCTCCTAATCTCACTAGAAGCGCATCTATCTTGACGGAGGCGGGAGGATTTGACACAGTGGAAGGAAGCACTAGTGTTTTTCTATTGTATAAACTCAGTTCTTCCTTCTCTGAAGTGTTAAAGACTGCTCTGAAGGTGTGTGTTTTTCACCTAGTTAGATATTAGCTCATTTAAACATATTAATTGAACAAACTCCTAACCTGAAGTATTACAATAAGATTTCGTTTGTTAACATTAGTTGATGTATTAGATAACATAAACTAACAATGAGCAATTCCAGCATTTATTAACCTTAAAAATGTTCATATTTAAACCTCATTGTAATCATTTGTTGTTGGTGAAAATGTATAATTAAGTGTGTGCATGTGTGTTTTGGTACAGAACATCCTCTCTATAGAAAAGTAGCTGTAAGAAGGTGCATTTCGTGTGTTTTCATGAAGACTTGTCGATCTCTATTAACTCTAGCTGTCTTGTATTGTGTGTCAGGAATTATTGAAAGTGAAGTCTTTCACTTTGACACACATGTGCGCTCTCAGGGTCAGTAGCGCTGCTGAATTGCATAATGACAGGACTCAATGATTCCATATGTTTGATAAGACTGCCATCTGCTGGCTCAAAAAAACTCTCTCTCTCTCTCTCTCTCTCTGTGTGTCTCTCTCAGGCTCGTCTGGCGATTCAGAGAGGAGCTCAGGCTGTCATCTTTGACATCTCAGATGATCCAGCTGCTGCTGCTGCTGCGGTGTGTGTGTGTGTGTGTGTGTGTGTGTGTGTGTGTGTGTGCATGTGTGTCTTAATTTTTTATTATTGACAGTTTTAAAGTCCCCCTGTAGTCAATAATTGTATTAAAACTCATCTTTGATCACCAAAATTACATATTTAAACCTTTTTTTCCTGTGAAAAAAAAAAATTCTTAATGCCTTAAAATAGCTTGAATGTAACTCTACACCCTTACTTCATTTATTAAACACTGTTTCTAGGCCTTTCAGTTTGAAATATATCCTACTCCATACATTCCAGTTAGTGCTCAGACAGTTGGTCCTGAAGTGTTTGTGTGGTTGTGTGTTTTTCACTCACAGCTGCAGGATTCTGGTTCGTTGACTCGTCCGGTTGTGCTGGTGAAGTCATCAGACGCTGAAGAACTGATGGGACTCGTCAACAAGAACGAAGAAGCCATGGTGTTCATTGACATCAGGGTGGAGCCAAAATGGGTGAGTAAACAAGCATATACATATTTATTAATGTCTTTTCATTTCTAGGCTTTAATGTTTGTAAGCCTTCCTACTGAAAATACCAGTTTAAATTTCCATAACTGGTTAGTGTTGGTCCAGCTAACTGACCTGTATACACTAAAAAAGGATTTTTCGAAGTTGTAAATATAACGATTATTGGAGGATGTTTTACAAGAAAATACTGCTTACGTAAGCTTTAGAATAATCATAACTTAATATTCTTCAACTAAAACCATATTGTATATGATCAGTATCATGTTTTTACCATGCTATTACTTCATTTACCTCCTTTTTAATAATTAAGAAAAATTGACAAATGCAGCAAAAACCATTTTTTAAATTTGATTAAATGAAAACTAAAAGAATTTCAAATCACATGAGCCAATATTTTATTCACAATAGAACATAGATAACAACAAATGTTTAAACTGAGAAATGTTACAATTTTATGCACAAAATGAGCTCATTTCAAATTTGATGCCTGCTACAGGTCTCAAAAGTTGGTACAGGGGCAACAAATGGCTGAAAAAGCAAGAAATTTTGAAAAGATTCAGCTAGAGAACATATAGCAACTAATTAAGTTAATTGATCATTTATATTAGCTATAAAATGGATGTCTCTCAGAAGTAAAGATGGGCAAAGCTGTGAAAGCGTGCGTAAAAAGATTGTGGAATACTTTAAAAACAATGTTCCTCAACGTCAAATTGCAAAGGCTTTGTAAATCTCATCATCTACAGCGCATAACATCATCAAAAGATTCAGAGAAACTGGAGAAATCTTTGTGCATAAGGGACAAGGCTGAAGACCTTTATTGGATGCCCGTGGTCTTCGGGCCCTCAGACGACACTGCATCACTCATCGGCATGATTGTGTCAATGACATTACTAAATGGGCCCAGGAATACTTCCAGAAACCACTGTTGGTAAACACAGTCCGCCGTGCCATCTGCAGATACCAACTAAAACTGTATCATGCAAAAAGGAAGCCATATGTGAACATGGTCCAGAAGCGCCGTCGTGTCCTGTGGGCCAAGGCTCATTTAAAATGGACTGTTTCAAAGTGGAAAAGTGTTCTATGGTCAGACGAGTCCAAATTTGACATTCTTGTTAGAAATCACGGACGCCGTGTTCTCTGGGCTAAAGAGGAGGGAGACCTTCCAGCGTGTTATCAGCGTTCAGTTCAAAAGCCAGCATCTCTGATGGTATGGGGGTGTATATGTGCATACGGTATGGGCAGCTTGCATGTTTTGGAAGGCACTATGAATGCTGAAAGGTATATAAAGGTTTTTAGAGCAACATTTAACAAAAAATATAATAAAAAGATGACCACAAACTCTTCAGCAGCTGGAAACCTATATCAGGCAAGAATGGGACCGAATTTCAACACCAAAACTCCAGAAACTCATAACCTCGATGCCCAGACATCTTCACACTGTTTTGAAAAGAGGAGATGCTACACCATGGTAAACATGCCCCCGTCCCAACTATTTTGAGACCTGTAGCAGGCATCAAATTTGAAATGAGCTCATTTTGTGCATAAAATTGTAAAATTTCTCAGTTTAAACATTTGTTATGTTATCTATGTTCTATTGTGAATAAAATATTGGCTCATGTGATTTGAAAGTCTTTTAGTTTTCATTTTATTCAAATTTAAAAAACATCCCAACTTTTCCGGAACTCGGGTTGTATATACAGTATATACAGTATGTATGTGTGTGTGTGTATGTGTATATATATATATATATATATATATGTATATATATATGTGTATATATATATATATATATATATGTATATGTATGTATTTTATAAGAACATATAATATGAGAATTACCAGTATGAACTCCATTGACTTCAGTGGATTTAATTAAATTCATTTGAATTTATAACGCATAACTGCTCAAAACATTCTAAATTTGCCAAAAATACATAGTCTTACAAATTCTGACAAAACATCAAAACAACATCAGTATTGCTCTGAAATGTTTTCAAACAAAATACATTCATTTTACTTAAATTTAGACTATTTGGTCTATGAACTTTTGATCTACAAACAGACATTAATTTAATTTGCTTTTTATTTAATTTTTCAGAATTAGTTGTGCATGCGCGAGCATATTTATGAACAAGTGGGAAGGTAAAAATGTGTGTGTGAGTGTAGAAAAGAGGCTCAAAGTAATTTGAGACAAAATCTAACTAATAAATGTAAAATAAAGTAAAATAAAAATAAAGTTAGCATAATTTCATATATGAAGCCACAATTCACTTTCGGGTCAAAACAGACCCAAACGCAACAGTTTAGTTTAAATGGTTATATCTGATACATTTTTATTTAAAAAATTCCTTTAATTCAGTCTTAGCACGTATCCGAAGTTTCATTTTCCAGCTAAAAACTATGGATTTAAAAAAAAAAATTGTACGTCTTCTGGGTCAAAACGGACCCAAATGCATTAGGACAAATTTTTTGGGTTTAACAGATTTAAGAAACATTCTGACCGTTAATTGGGTAAAAATCTATTGGTTTGAGGACAAACTGACAGTAGGACACTCTACATGTGTTGTGTTTGCAGCCTCCCTATGACGTCGGCATCCTGTTGACCGTGGCTCTGGCGGTGTTGGCCATCATCATGATCTTTGCTCTACGCTTCCGCTGCAGGTCCAACAGAACCTGGGTAAGAAAACACAACACACTTTATACCGAAGCGCTCTACGTTTACTTTTAGGTTTGCAAAAAAACAAAGGGATGTTCTTCCTCAGTATTTTGGTTTTGTTTTCCAGTACAAATTTCAAAATATTCTTGATTCAAGAGACATTTACTTGAGAAGCAAAATGACTGATGATATTTCGTCTTGTTTCTGAAAAGTGTATCAAAATTGAACGAGTTTTAAAATGTAATCTTTAATCTGTCAATGGGGTCAGAAATATAAACTTGTTTTCCCTTTGAATTATTATTATTATTTCTTTTGAGCAATGACCCACTTAATTTTGATTAAGTTCAAAATTCAGAATCGATTCTTTTTCAATTTATCGTTTGATCTTTGAATCTTTGCAGATCTTTTACATTCACAAACAGCTCTATTACACAATGCATGAAAGGGAATATCTGAAAAAGCATAATGGGGCACTTTTCACTGTAGAAATCTCAAAATCCTTTTTTCTCAACTCCCAGGACTCTGTGCACCAGGAGACCATGCGTGCCATCAGCAGGTTGGAGACGCGCATGTACAGCTCTCAGGGTTGCTCTGGATCCCAGCGTTCTCGCGGAGCTCCAGCGTCAAACAGCAGCTCCAGTTCCAGCCCGATCTGTGCCATCTGTCTCGAGGAATTCATGGATGGCCAGGTAAGAGGAGGGAAGGTAGAAAAAGCATGATAGAATTTTGAGTCAAGTCACTTTTTTTTTTTTTTTTTTTACAGTATATAGCGCTTTATGTCAAAGTAACAAACAGGAAAATAACAGAATCAATGATGCAAACTTAATCAGATATGAGATAAATTCTAATTGTGTAGTAAAGCAGCTCTACAGAAGACAATAGTGTTATTATTCAGCTCCATTCAGGTTAATGTTGATTCAGTTCAGTTCAATAACTGTGTAAAGTTCATAGATTATGAAACAAGTTCAGTGTAGTCAAACCAATAATATTACTGAATATTAAGGGTCTTTTAAACCCCAACTAAGCAAGCTGAAGGCGACAGGCAAGGAACCCAAACTCCATCAGAAATGGAGAAAAAAACTTTAGGAGAAACCAGGCTCAGTCGTAGGACCAGTTCACTTCTGGCCAACTGAACTGAACTCTGTGTGATTTATGATTCCAGGCTGCATCACAAGTCAGATTTGTGGATTGATATTATTCAAACATTTTGCATCCAGTTCTTTCTGCTTTAGATTCAGGATACAACACGCCAACATTAGAGGAACAACAGAAACCATCAAGCATTGACAGGAAAAGGGCCACTGTAGGATGCTGTTTTGAGGCATGCCAATGGCACATTTAATATGTGGTTTTCTCTGTCTCTCTGGCAGGACTTGAGAATCATCTCCTGTGGTCATGAGTTTCATAAGGAGTGTGTCGACCCCTGGCTCCTACAACACCGTACCTGCCCTCTGTGCATGCACAACATCATGGGTAAACAGCCTCAGGGTACATCCAATTTATATATTATAGAGCAGGAGTGGCGAACATCGGTCCTGGAGAGCCACAGTCCTCCAGAGTTTTGCTTCAACCCTAATCAGACCACCTGAACAAGCTAATCAAGATCTGAAGGGTTACTAGAAAGCTACTGGCAGGTGGGTTTTTATCAGGGTTGGAGCTAAACTCTGCAGGACTGTGGCTCTCTACGACCAGAGTTTGCGACCCCTGTTATAGAGCTTGCAAGGCAGCACTGTATTGAAATTCCTCTTTTTTCATGATCTTATACCACCTGAATACAAGAATATTTGGGATAGTTCACCCAAAACATTTAAAACCATTTACTATTCATCCTCATGACCAAATCTGACTTTCTTCTGACTTTTACACAGAACCAAAGCCTAAACATACCTAAAACCTTAACATGAATCTTTTGCTGCCTTGCAATCGCTGCTATTTTCTTTAGAAAGCATGATATTCAGGCTATGTTCACTTTAATACGGATATTTTTGAAAATGGCTTTTTTGTTTCAAAACACTCTGCGTTTTTAAGCATTTTTCAAAGGTTGCTGTTCCACATGGACACGTCTGAAAATGCTTAACTCATCTTGACAAAAACATTGTCTCAGTATGGACAAAAGGCCAAAATGTTGAGAAAAAGATTTTTACATTTATCCGTATTAAAATGGACGTAGCATCAGTAGACTTTTTTTATGTTTTTCCTATCAAAGTTTGTTTTTGAGCACAAAATGTCCTCCTTCAGGTTCAGATCTGGCGTCCCGTCAGCCCCAAAGGAGTCGACTGCCGCCCCCTCCACAAGAGCACAGTCAGGCCTTCCTCCTTCCCCATCACTATTCAAACCAACACCCTTACCCCCAGCACCAAGTCCCCTTTTCCCTGCGGCATCACTACCCCCGCACCCCTGGACCTTTACCCCAACTGGGTCACTTTGGAAACTCTCCCCCTCTTCATCCACGCACTCTCCGTTGCTTAACCAGCAGACCATTGGGTGCTAGCTGCGCGTACCACCTGGCCCCAGATTCCCATCACGGACGTACGCACAGAACAGGCGGGCGTGGGTGTCGGACTGGTGGGCATCACTATGCACCCCCCAGAAGGTCGTGTCACCGGTGCCCTGTAGGAGCATTACGGAACGCTTCAGGTTCTTGTGTGCATCATTTGGCATCGCCAGCAAGCCACGCAACTCATCACCTGCCGCGTGGCGGAGGCTCGCATGGCCGCCAAGACAACAGCAGCTGCTCCGTTGGGAGTTACCACACGGAGCGCAGCGGTTACCTTGCTGACGGGCCGGCAAGCGACTCCAGCTCGGGATCGTGCCACGGCTCGTCCAGCGATTCCGTATTGAACTGTACAGACATCAGCCTGCAGGGCGTCTATGGCAGCTGGTCCACTTTTCGTAGCTCGCTCAGCAGTGACTATGACCCGTTCGTCTATTATGGACCGGGCAAAGCCCCACGCAGAGGGAGCATGGAGGCCACGCAGAGGCCTCGTTCCCTGGACTCGGTAGTGAACCATGCCGGTGACGCTGGTGCAGTTTGCTCGGAAGAGCAGCAGCAGCAGCAGCAGGTGGCCGTGTTCAGTCACGTACACTATCACAGGCATAGACACCACTATTACGAGGACGGGGAACTCAATCAAGGGCCCGGCCAAGGCTCTGATGAGGATCAGGGGGCCACGTCGTCGGCCATGGCAGCAGGTGGCCCCTGTAATGCAACTAAAAACAAAGACTCCACTGGGTGTCAGGTACAGCACCAGTCTTGCCACTGCCCCAAAACGGACCTCAGTTCAAGGAGGGTTGAGGATAGAGCCCTGGACCCCGTTTCTTCCTCAGGTGCCTCTGTGATCCTTCCCTCCCCTACTTTAACCTCTCCGTCCCCATCCTGTTGCCACAAAGGCCCAGGGTGGACCACCAGACAGAAAGCAGCCGGCTGTCCCTTGGAAGCGCCTTCGCCGGTTGTTCACTTCCATCAAAGCTTGGACCTTCAGGATGATTGTAGCATTCATATCCACTACGGACAGGGAGCGGGAAGCTACTGCTGCACGCCTCCACCAGATTTGGCCCCCACGCTGCTGCCGGTGCCCCTCATCTTGGACTCGACGGGTATGGCCGACTGGCCGTGCTGTAGCGGGGCACATGTGGTGTGGCAGAAGCAGGTGCAACAGGCCCATTCGGAGCCTCAGCTTCTGGGGCCCACTTCTGGAATGGACAGACCCCTGTGTAGGGCCCATCACGGCCCAGGGGACGAACTTTCCACGGACATCTGTCTGTATTGCCAAGCTCTACACAATAGTCAGGGTGAGTATGTGTGATTGTAGTGCTCTACTTTATAGTCGAGTAATTTCTATAGCACTTTATACTAGGAGTGTGATGAGATCTCATGCCAAGAGATCTTGTGAAATTAAAATGTGACGAGATTTCTCATCGAGTGAAAAGCTGTCTCGTGAGCACCACCTCCACTGTTGTTATGCTTTTTTAATAGAAATAAAAAACATTTAATTCAGCTGGAAAACGATTGCTTAAATTGTAAACTATTGTAAACATCTGCTCTGCTCATCCAGCACGAGCTGCAGAGTCGCACACAGTGCAGCAGGAATCAGAGTTCACTGATCACGTGACGAGCAGGGCGAGATGACTGACAAGACCATGGCGGAGAATTCGTTGCGCAACAGAGCCTAAGCGTCTGATAAATGTCTTATCTTGTAGAATGCACACTCAGCACTGCAGCTCCCTACACATAGAGTACGTGCAATCACAAATTCGAAGTACTTAAATACTCAAAGTAGAACTGAAATGACATTCTTTTCAAGATGATTAGTTAAAACATTTCAAAATGCACCTGAAGACTATTTTTCCAGTCATGAATTTTGACATTGAGGAGCCACAAGAGCTCATTTTTTTTGCAGTAATTGAAAACCAATGGAAAATTCATGTTGAGGGAACTAGGGTGATGCCTAACTTATGGGTTGGCCTACAAGAATACATCATTCCTGCAGCACTCAATTGCTTGTTATAATCTGAATGTGCACAGTTGATTTTCAGTGCGTAATGACAGTTTTTATTTTTGATGAACTATTCCTTTAATTTGATGTTATAAAATGAGGTTTTTTTTCTTGTTCCACAGGGTCAGAGGAAGAGTCTGGTGTTTGAGAAAACTCTTCATCCAAAACTCCTCACGCTGCTACACAAGAGCCGAAATGGACAAAACTCTTCGGCATTCTCTCACTGTCTCTTTCACATGTTTAGTCTTCCAGAAAATTCCAAAACATCTTCTGCAATATCAAACTGCATTACCCAGAATCTCCATACCTCAGAATGTCATTCTAACAAAGATTTATAAAGTAAAGTAAATACAGAAATCATCAGTGATGATTCTATGTACTCTTCAGTAGTAACTCACTGTTACTAGCACATTTCTATTGGCCAAAACCAGTCATTGTTGGCACTGTCAAGCCCTTAAAGGTATAAGCACGTCTTCCCATATTCCATTGGGAATTAGGCCTGATGTATGTACTCTATGCAAGAACGCAGACACTTCTAGCCACGCAAACTTGGTTGTTGTGTTCTGAAATGTGTCAGATTGCAATTCATACCGCAACATTAGCGGTAATCTGTCTTATTCTACAGTCATTTTCTCTTACAGGTTAACTACTATCATGCCGGAATCCTGCTGAGCAAGTTAAACTTAAGGCTGGAATGCACTACACAAATTTTGCCCAGATTTGCAGTCTAGATGAGTTGACAATAGTTGCCGAAAGTCTGCGCCAGTCTGCAGATTGATACACTTGGAATTGACTGGTTTCATAGAAAATCACATAGTATATGATGGGCACAGACTCTGATTTTTTTTAGCTTCAGACTATGATTACATCCAGTCAGAGGATATCAAAATATGTTTGATATTTTGAGCCAATTTTAGAACACATATTGGAGTGTATGACACATCACTACTGAAACTGAAGCTGTCCTCTATTTAGCAGTGTTGTGATAAAATACAATACAAATACAATAACAATACAAAAGTAAACGCGTAACAAATTAGCCTCAATATTTGACTCATCAGCACAGATAAACAACTGACTGCATCCAAATGCACTTGGCACATCCATGTTTGTTCCAACCGTAGATCTATACATAGAAGCCTCATTAGCGGCCTTTTCTATGGGCCGCTATGCGTAAGCCGTCCGCCATATTGGAACAGTCAAAGACACACTCGAGAGCAAGATGACTGCATCTGCAACCGTCGTTATCTATATCCGAATATCTATCTGCAATAGACGAGACAAAGTCGTTAGCTAACGCAACATTTAAAAAGTCACTATAGTTGACAAAAACTTGACAATATTACAAAAACCTGTAATATTAAGTTAATACATGTACAAACGCAAACCAACACAATCTCACCTGTGAAAGATTATCCCATTTCCCCGGGAATTTAAATCTCTGCAGTTTTTACAGCCAGAGGGTGCGCAATGTTGTGGCATCTTGGGAAACTCATTGATTTTTACTGTAACTAAAATGTTGACTGTTCCAAGATGGCGGACGAGTTGACGTGTCTGGAACACTCAAACGTAGCATCTATGGTCATGAGTCACACAACGAGGCACGTGTTGCTGTGTTCGGAACGATTTGAAAGTCTGGTAATGTACGATCCTAAGATATTTAGTGTATGATGCCCAGTTTTTTCTGTAACCATTTACCAAGTTGGCAAGTATATGATGCCTAGTGTTTTAAAATCTGTTCAGATTTTAGAAGTCATGTAGTGTATTCCAGCCTTTAATCAAACTGTCGACGTTTATAACAGCTACACTGTAAAAAAAATATATATATATATTTTTCAAAGTACAAATACAAAGTTTCAAATACGATTTCAGTCTTTCTACTTCAAAATTTCTCATTTAATTTCACATTATTATTGGAAAAACTTGCGCTTTCTGAGTGAAAATTGTTTCTGCATTGCCAAAAAAGGCGCTGTTTGGATTTTAATAGGCAAATAGTTAAGAGTCTAAGACTGGATCATTACTGCAGTGATTATTATGTTTCTAGCATGTTATATGTTTTGCAACAGTTCTTATAACCCTAGTTGATGGACCAAGATTCATCAGGCTCAAATTGTGAAAGGATGGTTGATAGGGAGCATGAAGAATCATTTTCACACATGAATTGGCACCTCTGAGTCCAGACCTTAAACTCACTGAAAGTTTTTAGGATGTGCTGGAGTAGACTTTACAGAGTGCTCACCTCTTGCAAATTGATCCACCTCTTGCAAATTGATCCACCTCTTGATAGAAATAAATGTTGTAATGTTATTTCCATCAAGAGGTGCATCAATTTTTGGTCAAGATCTTGTATTGACAATGCAAGAGTCAAGTTTGTACAATTTGATCGTAATGAATCTTGGCTTTGTCATCCAGGAATATGGCTATGATTTGTCTTCCAACATGGTTGTTTAAGAAATGAAAAGCTACACACTCCATCAACTAGGGTTAGAGGAACTGTTCCCAAACATGCTAGAAACATAATAATCACTGCAATAATGACCCAGTCATAGACTATTTTGCCTGTTTAAATCCAAACAGTGACTTTTTTTGGCCGGGCAGTGTATAATTTGAGCTTGCAATGCATTGGCTGTGCATTTCCTTCAGTGTTTGCACACTTGCATAGAGTACCGTCCGTGCATTCATTATCTCACCGCACCTGCTGGCTGATTTTTAACTATTTAGTTATTGTGAAGCTACTCTCCCCTTCCATTTTTATTTCTTGGAAGCTAGCCGTAGCCCTTTAACAGTGACGTGTTGGGCTGCGTTCAAACATCTGGCCTGGTTTTCCAGCACTACCTCAGATAACCAATCAGTGAGACGGTACTTCAAAGGTACTTGTGCGTCCACCTCTCGTTACCTCTGACACAGAGGAGCGATAGGGAGCTTTACTTTATATCATCTGTCCTTGGAAAAAGCATTTCATTGAGGTTTCAGGGTCTCGGTTTTGTTAATTCAAAAATGGCAGCTGTTATTTTCAAATGTTTGTGTCTTCATTTATTAATTTTGCTTGTCAAAACTAAATGAATTGACTGAATATGTTTGGGGAAAGTTGTGAAGATTTTTTTTTTCTTTCTGTTTTGCTTTCTTACTTTGGTCTTGTTAAGCCTGTAATGTGTTTGGGCTGAGAAGGACTACATTTCCCAGAATGCTTTGCTTTCACCTCTGAGAGTGATGTTCCCTTAAAGGGATGCTGACATTTCATAGAAAGTAACCAGCATACAAGCTCACCAAAAGTGCCTCTGTAACCCATGAAATGAACACTTCATGAAGTTTATTCATAGACGTTAATGTAGCCTGCTGTCATGTTCACGGCAATACCAGCCAATGATGTCTATCGCCTGCAAATGTAGTAACACTTATCTTTAATCTGTTACCCTGAAATCTCTGTTGTCATATATTTTAAAAGCAGCCATTTAAAGGAATGGTCCGGGTTCATAACAAGTTAAAACTATCAACAGTATCTGTGACGTGCTGGAAATAATATCAGGTTTTGAACCTGAAACATTCTTTTACGTGTAGAAAAGAAAACACTGGAAATCTTGCCATGACAAACACCTGAATGTTTTTTATTTTTTGTCAGTAAATGGTCAAATTGGTCGAAGGTCTTGATCCCTTTAACCACAAACCCCGTGTCTCTCACATCCCTTTTTGGCTTCATACAGTCACAAATGTTGCTTTTCATCAAAATGAGGCTGAATCCCGAATTAAAAAAATAAATAAGACAAAATATTGTGAATCCTATAGGGTTTCCTCATACCCACACCTTATAACCAATGAGTTTCAATGACTTTTCCAGTTGTTCGTGATTACTGGAGAAAGATTTTTAAAATCATTTTATAAAGATGACTGCACTCTTAAAGAGCCATTTATGAACCTGTTAACTGTCAACCCCCTTTTTGAGCACAGATCTGGACTTAAATGGTTGTAATTCATGATTCTCTTTTTGCAGATGACTGCAGAAAACACTTTTAAAAATTATGGAAGCTTGTTTCCGCCACTAAATAAAAAAAAAAATAAAAAAGGTAACTGCGACTTTTTATCTCACAATTCTGACTTTTTTTCTCTGAATTGCAGGCCATAAAGTACAATACAAGAATACAAGTTCTAAAGTCAGAATTGTGAGTTAAAAGTCAGAATTATGCAATAAAGTCAGAATTGCTCGATATAGTCAGAATTGCTATGAAGAATTGATATAAAGTTGCAATTCTGACTTTTTCTCGTGCAATTCTGACTTTATTTCTCACAATTCTGACTTTATAACTCGCAATTCTGACTTTTTCTCACAATTCTGACTTTATAACTCACAATTCTGACTTTATTTCTCACAATTCTGACTTTATATTGCAATTCTGAGAAAAAAGTCAGAATTGTGAGATAAAAAGTCGCAATTACCTTTATTATTTTTATTTCATGGCGGAAACAAGCTTCTAAAAAAAAAAATGGACTGAACTAAACTTTTTTTTATTTTATACGAAATATATTTTACAAAATAATTTGGATGCTATATAATCATAGTTATGTCTAACCAAGTTGTGTTCCAAATTTGAAGTCGATATTACATAAAGGTTTTAAAGAACCGTTTCCATTGTAACACAATGTCCAATTTCAAAACGGATTTCCCAGGATGAATTTTAAGTGTTTAAGCTTTCGAATGATATGATGTGATAGGGGAAAAAAGTCAATAAAAAAGCAGTGGGACACTGACAGTTAACAGGCAAACGTTTTAGAGCCGTGCGTAATAGCAAGAAATTATATTAACTGTAGAAATGCTTTTGTTTTCCGTAGCTTTTCCAGCAATGGAAATCATTATTAGTTTCAACCCAGTTGAGTTAGACAATACCATAATGACATAAAATTTTTATCAGCCAAAGATAAGAATTTACCAATATTATTCATTAATTTTAGTTTACACATAAACCATGTAACAGGATCCACACACACAACAGCCTCCTGATTTTCTTCTGACTCAATATAGTAAGTAAACGCAACTATTGCCACCAACTACCACATATTACGGAAGATACGCTTTGCACTTCCATGTTGGCTTCGGTCTCACACAGATTAACACGTAAAGCTCTTGGCTTTATCTAGAAAGGATGAAAACAGCACTTTGCCTTGAGAAGAAAATCTGCATGTGATTCAAAGCAAAATGATCGAAGCACTATGTAACTACCAGATCTAGAAAATAATACATCAATCAATGAAATGTCACTAAACATTGAGGATGATTTTATTTTTTTTTCTCTACCTTTGGTCCTTTGTGTTGGTTGTCTGTATTGTTCATACGCTCTCTTTTCCACAGAGAATCAATTAAAACTGCCTTTTGTAACAGAGCTAAATCCCTTCAGAAATCAAGGGATATGCCAGTATATGTTCAATATTTTGTGTAAAAAAAAAAAAAAAAAAAGAAAGAAAGAAAAAACAGTTATAAGATAAAGTGTTGTATTTTATATATAATAGAACATTTCAATATGGTAATGTCACTAATATATTTATTTACTAATATATTTATCCATTTTTGTCCAGGTCGGAGAAAATTTTTAAAATGTTATTTTCTCACTTTTTGGAATGATATTCTTTATGAAACGTACAGCTGCCATCATAGATGTATAAACCTGGCATCATTCCGATTATATACAAATAAATTATTTTTAAATAAAAACACAGAGAATGTGGTGTTTGTTTGATTTATTTATGTTTCGGGGGGATAATGATGAACCTTGTTTTTTTTTAATAGGAATTTTTTATTATTAATAGTAACTATTTTGTTGGACTGTTGCTAAACCAACATGCTTATATTTGAACAATAACTGACCTGTCTAAAGACTATTTTCACATTTCTAAAGGTGTAAATAAGTGTTTTGAGTCATAGAAACGGTCCAACATTTGATCTAACGATCATTTCTCAACTGTGCGTACGTGTGATTCATAGAATAAACGTACGCACAGAAAATGCGCGTACGCCTCTCTTTCAGATCTATAAATTGCAAATGATCTTGAACTTGCACGCAGCTGAATGGTTTCAGTTCTCCGCCTTGTAAACGACGCCTAATTAATGTCATTATTTTATCCTGAACGTTGTATATAAGCATTCGTTTCATGTGTCATTGAACAGAAGAGAGGCTCTCGGGAGCGCGTGTAAATGACACATCCTTTGATTTTCACGACGAAAACATCCCGAGTCCTTCACGTAAAAATCAGTCTACAGGCTTTCATACACAGCAAAATCCCCAGAGTTAAATCAACACTGCTCAGAGTACATATGGTCCCTCTCTATATAGTGTTAAAGTAACACTGAAGCAGAGTTAAAGTTAATGAGACAATGATGATTTTATGATAGTGATGATTGAGCATTAGTGATGAACACCTGCTGTTAACAAGCAGTCAAATCACTCAAGAGAAACATGATAACTACAAATGACTTCCAGCCACAGCCTAAGATGAACTCTACTGAAGAAAAAAGACATTAAATCTCTCAAGACCTGATTAAACAACTCCACAAACAGCATATTATCTCATTAACTTTAATTCTGCTTCAGTGTTATTTTAACTCTATGTAGAGAGGGACCATATGTTCTCTGAGCAGAGTTGATTTAACTCTGGGGATTTTGCTGTGTAGACAACAAAAAAAGCGATTAATTCATGACAATTCTTGCACATACATTTTTGTATATTTTAATTCATTTATTGTTAATTTAACGTTTAGTTTTAGGTTTAGTTAACTATAACAACCCTCACATTTCTTAGAAAAATATTTTGCAAAGTTTTCTCAAACCCATTTGACTCTGAATGTTTTATGTGGTGGATGTAGCTGAAGAGCGATTAAGGAAATGATGCAGAAACATTATACGGTACATTCTTTATTGTTGCCCTGGACGTTCAATGTTAATGGGTGGCCTCAAATTATTATTTCACTCCAGCACAAGGGCTTGTGAGTAAAGCATATTCATGCAGATGTGTTTATGTGAACGCCTTCGGGATGCCATGGCTTTCCGGTGTGAGCACCGTCAGGTTTCCTCTGGCATCCTGGTCCTTCTCAATGGCCTCAAACAGAGATTTGAAATTTCCAGCTCCAAAACCCTTGTGGATAAGAAGACATGGTAGAATCACAGGTTTAATTGCGTTCATATGATGGAGAAAAAAATGAGAATTAGACTAATATGTAAAAATATGTTATCAGCTGTCTGACTAGAGTACACTGAAAATAAAATTTGGTGTAACATCTACATTGAACCAGTTTTCACTCAGAAATTGTTAGTCAATTTCACAAATAAATATAGCTGCGAGCAGAAATTATTGGGGTTCAAGCGCTTTAAAGGTCTTTAAGCAGTTACGCAAAACTGTATTATCTCATCCATAGAAGAAGAAGACCATTTACAGCCAATACAGGCACTTCACCAAAGGAAATATATGGTTTTAATAGCTTTTTAACAGTTATAGCATCACCTATGGTCCAATCTCCAAAAAGTTGGCATGTTTCTTTAGAATCATGTACTGCATGTGCTCACCTATTTTTGTGAAGTTTTGAGTTTTCGTTTAGGATTTATAGGCTTTTGAGTGTATTTTGCCACACCCATTTTCTAAATGACCCTGTTATAGCTACACAAAGGGTAATGTTCAACTTTTTTTGATAATTACTGATCTACAGAGTCCAGAGAATTGTACTGCACTGGTTTGGTTCCGATCGGGCGAAAAACCTAGGACTTTCGCAAAAGTAGGTTTTTTACATAATCGTGAATATTTAATGAATGATTTGCTTGACAGCATTCTTGAGGCAGTTGTTCAGCATGAGGAGATCTATCAAATGATATGAATATTGTATGTATGTATGAAACACCATGTGATTACAGAGGCGTAAAACTCGTTAGCGCCACCTAGTGGCCGATTTCTTTTGAAATTCTTACAGGCCTCTAGGACCATGAGTCGAACATGCACACCGAGTTTTGTTCCGATCAGCCTCTGTTAACCTTGTCTAATAGATGCTCAAACTTCATTGGCCGATGGTGCCCATGTTTTTTGAGATGTCTTCATAGACAATCATAGCTCCTTAGACAAAGACAATGCATGCCAATTTTCAAGTCAATTGGACTAACAGTTGCGTAATATAGCTGTTTTCATGTTTTTTTTTGTTTTTTTTCATGTTAGAGCGCCATCAAGTGTCCAATTGCAGTGATTTTCTCACTGTGACCAAAGATTGAGCTCATACATATGTTTACAGAGTTTGGTGAAAATATCTCATTCCGTTCACGAGTTATAGCCATTTTAGTAAAAGTGGCTCCGCCCACTTAGAACATTTTGGCGCCCCTTAGCGACCGTGAATCGGAATTTCAACTTTTTTTTGATAACTTTTGATATTCAGTCTCCAGAGATAATTTCTGCACTCGTTTGGTTCTGATCGGGCGAAAAAGCCTATGGCTAGTTTGCAAAAGTAGGTTTTGGAAAAAATTCAAAATGGTGGAAAATTTTTCCGGGCGGAAATAAAATCGGAGATATAAGTTTTGTTATAAGGTTTTGATCTAAGGACTCCAACAACATAAGGCACTTGAGTCTACAACAAACGATCTAGGAGTTATGAGCAGTTTCACGTTTTTGATTGCTGTAGCGCCACCTATTGACCAATCGGGGTCCAATACCTTGTCAGTCTCTCCCCAAATTGAGACCCATCATTGGGCTCTAGGCCTTATGGTTTGGTCTGCATGATCAGTTTTACGGCAGAAGAAAAATAATAAAAATCCTTACAATTACAATATGGTTTCAGCACTACGTGCTCAAACCCCTTAATAACAAAGAAACGGTAATAACACAATGAATTAAACATGAAGTTCTGAAGTAAAAAACTGAAATAGTATTTTCTTATAAAAACCTTTTTTACAGACAAAAGTAATTTTTTTACCAACTCATCACTCTCCATTAACAACAAACCACAGTGTTTTGATTCTAACTGTTGGAGTCATTGGGTTCATTTTCTTGCTCTGTTTAAACATTTAAAGCACCATAAAGACAGTAAAGCCCTTTAATGAGGTTTAGACAGAAATGTCTTCTCTTTAGGCATTTCCTTCACTTCACAAGCGTTAAAAATGCCCCTAATAAAACTATGGGCCTGTTCAAACAGGTTGGGAGAGCTCAGACTCAAACTCAATACTGTATTGTTTACTGTACCTCCATACAGACAAAAAAACTTGTCAAAACTTTTCACTGTTGCCAAAAGCACTTGTTATGAGCACTTAACTGAATCCTGCTGATATATCAAAATACTTCTATACTTTCACTTTTTATTTTTATTTCCCTCCCTGTTGTAACCTGTACTCTTCTAGACAATCTTTGAAACTTTGTATTTTTACCACTTCTCATGTTGTTGCCAAAATATTCCTCATTTGTAAGATGCTTTGGATTAAAGCATCTCCTATATGGTATTTGTATGTCATGTGGATATTTGCAATATTTATTTGTATGTTGTTTGTTGTGGTTTATTGTTTCTTATATGTGTTTTTTAAAGGGTTAGTTCACCCACAAATGAAAATTGTCATCATTTTACTCACCCTCATGTTGTTCCAATACCGTAAGACTTTTGTTCATCTTTATAACACAAATGAAGATCGTTTTGATGAAATCTGAAAGATTTCTGTCCCTCCATTGAAAGTCTTTATCCAAAACTCTAACGTATCAAAACGATATCGAGCGGTGCACAATGGCGATTCACAAGCAATAAGTCACTGGCTGCAGTTCCCTTAACAGCCACCGGTGTCACCCATTACAAGAGTTTCTGAATTCTACATTTGAAGAGTTCAGATGCACAAGCCGCTAAACACCACCTCCATCAAAAATGAGATAATGATATTGAGCAAATGCTCTCCACACATAGTATACATTCATCAAATACTTTAGCTTCAAATCCGCTAAATCCCAGCATCAGCCCATTCAGAAATACTGGATCGTTGGCAGAAACCGTTAGACGCCACTTCCTTTTGTAAGCAAAAGCCTTTAAGTCCACCAAAGAACCAATCGGAAGAGGCGAATCGAGTCATATGATTTCAAGATGAATGACGGTGTGCGTATGAGCCGCTTTCAATTGCTGAGCTGCAAGTTTTTGTCATGTTTTGTCCATCGTTACAGTGGCAATGACAGGATTTCGCTCCATTGATATTGATTTATTATACAATCTTCTTATAAACATTTTGAAGCATCAAGGTTTCAGGGGAGGGACAGAAAAATAATTTTATTTGTGTTCCAAAGATGGACAAAAGTCTTATGGGTTTGGAATGACATGAGGGTGAGTATATGATGACAGAATTTTCATTTTTGGGTGGACTAGCCCTTTAATTAATAAAAAAAAAAAAAAAACATCTGTTAAATGTAAATGTAAATGCATGTTAATCTCACAGAGTGGTTGTTCCTCTGGATGACCTCCAGGAAGAGCGTTGGTCTGTCCTGCACGGGTTTGGTGAAGATCTGTAGCAGGTAACCCTTTTCGTCAAAGTCTACTAAGATTTTTAATTCCTGCATTAGATGAAAAAACAAAAGATTTCAATATGTGAAACATTCAAATATGTCCATTTATTGAACAAAACATTATCATCCAAACAGGAATCTTGGTTTCTCTGACCTGCAGTGTTTTGAGGTCCTCCTTCACCTTGATCTTGGCCGTCTTGAGTTTCTGCCGTAGGATTTCATAGTAGTTATCAGGTGCAGACAGGAACTCCATCCCTCGAGCTCGGAGGTTCACGATCTGATTCATCAGAAAAGAGTTTCATGTTTTCTATTTTACTTTATTTCGATCTAAAGTAACAGGAATGAAGTCATATTGAGAGGAGCCGTACAGCTTGGATGATGTTGGACGTGTTCAGCGCTATATGCTGCACTCCGGGTCCTCCGTTGTAGTCAATATACTCCTTTAGAAATAAAAAAAAGAGAATTATTGCAGTAATATGGACACTTACTACAGATTTCAAATTGTTTTAGTTAAATGCGAAGTATGTACCAGTAGTGGTGGCAACCAACTCCACCTGCCTAGATCTGCTATGGGATTTATGTAATTTACAACAGTAATATATATCTGTATATAGTAATATATTTCAGTAATATATGTCCATAGTTAGAATTACAGCTGATAATAATAATAATAAATATAGCTGCAAGCAGCCATTAGGGGGCCAAGTACAAAGAAGCAAGCAAGAACTAAAATCATCAATAAAATATAGCATTTGATTTCATATACTTTATTGTAGTTATTTTTTGTTCAGTTATAGCGCCACCAACAGGCCCAATCCCGCCACTGTCCTCAGAGTGTGCCCATAAATGTGTCAAATTTGGTTAAAATATCTCATTTTGTTTAGGAGATATAGACGTACATAAAAAATGACCCAGGCACAACTTTGATTGCATTTTTTTTGGCACTTACTATCAAAATTTTGGCATTTGGACTTTAACATGTAGCCAACGACCTATGTTTCCAAATTTCCTACGGTGGTTTCGTCTCGATTGGACTAACAGTTTCGAAGATATTCGCGAACATTGTTTTAACGTTAAATCACAACGTTGCACAAACCATTAGGCAAAACTTAGCACGTTAGATATGTTGGACTCGGCAAGGATTCAGGAATCTAAGGAGATGACTCACATGAAAATAAGTCAACCGCATCAAAAGTTATGAGCATATGAATATTTAATTTCACCACTAGGTGGCGCTGTCTCGAAACTTCTCAGGCTCCTTCAGGGCATTGTGCTGGTGACCCATACCGAGTTTCGTAATGATAAACTAATGCGTTAAAAAAAATAGGGTGCACTCGAATCATATTGAATCTTTATTTTATTCCTAACCCTTATGGTTCAAAGGTTATTAGCGTAAACATGAGTGAAATTTTGGACAAGTGGTGGCGCTAGAGAGAGACACCAAATTTGCTGTAGATAATGTTGGGACTCTCCTCTATCAGTGTGCTAAATTTCATAACTTTCCACAAGCAGTTTAATGGGCTGCCATAGACTCCCAGAGCGGAAGAAGAAGAAGAAGAAGAAGAAGAATGCCGACGACCAAAAGGTGGAAATATTACCTTAAAATCTCAGGGGAACAAGTCAATATTTTACATCTAAGGTGTTCAGCTGACAAAAAAGTTTTGGAATCCCTGACTTAAATCAATATAAACTGAAATATATGCACGAAGTTGGATGATTTTTATGGATCTGCTGGAAGAACCTGGATTTGTGATTTCTTTTTCCGATTGCTGGTTCATTAATGGGCATCTTGATGGTTTCCTCATAATTCGTAACTACGATGGATCTGAGAGCGCTGTACTCGGTGTGGATCTGTTTATCATCAATGGACCAGAACCGGTGGAACAGCAGACACTTCTGATACCTGCAGAAAAAGAGACGGAGAGAATGTGTTATTTTGCCAATGACATTTCCACGAATTTGTCTTATTGATTTGTTTGGTGGGTGTGTGACCCTCACCAGTCCGATACTGGCACCATTTTATCATCTGGCTGGTTTCCCACAATGTGGTCGATGAAGCTTAAATGTCCCGGTGGCCTGTTGCCAGAGAGAGAAAACCATGAGGATAAAGTCGTTTGTGAGAAGTTTCACGTTTCTGAAGGCCTGCAACTGAATATGTGTCATGCAGTATGTTTCTGGCCTAAGACTATATTTGTACTTGAACATACATGTACGCTCACGTTATAAAAACATTGTTTCTGAATGTTCTTTGAACGTTCAAAACATTATGCGAACATTCCATTTTGCAAACATTACGAGAATGTTACTTTTAAACGTTCTCTGAAACATCCAACTGAAACATTCACTAAAAAACGTTTCATGAACGATGTATACACAATGTTTTTGCGCTAATGTTTTGATAACATTATTGAAGACCAGATAACTATGAATGAGCGTTTTATTAACGTCACTGGAAGAATGTTTGTTCAGAATGTTAGCTGAAGCTCTGAGAATGATCCCTGTCAGCTGGGATCACAGAAAAATCACTCACAGTTTTGGTAACAGAGGGTCTCTGAACAGCGGCTCCTGGTATCCTGGCAGAAACAAACCTTTATATGCTCCCATGTACTCAACAAACGTGTGGGTTGTGTCTCCGTACTGCAAAACACAACATCAGGTATATCATAAGTATGCACCAAGTTCAAGCTTTAAAGTAAGTGCATGTCTGTAAAAACACATGTTGGCTTTCTCTCTGACTTACAGTTTGAATTACGGCGTATTTGACTTTGCCGCCTGAATCCTGCTCCACCCACGGCTCTCTGACGATCACCGCTCCTCTCTCTTTGGCTTTCTGGGAACACAAACACACATTTATTCCAATTAAGTCCCCTTCAAGGTAAATCAGTTCACTCCATGCAGTAATTTTTTAGGTGATGGTTGTGTTCAGACTTACTGTTAACTGAATATACTGTATACTTAGTGAAAAAGTGTGCTTTATTAAAGGATACATTTGTTTTTATCTTATTCCATGTTTTTGAGATTTTTTTTTTTTTTTTTTTTTGCATTTTTTTCACATTTAACAGCATTTTAACTCTCAGATTCTCATTATTGTAATGCAAAAAAACTATTAACCTTAAAATTTGATGAATTGTTATGGAAATGATGCCTACTTAAGTGCAGTAGTATGCATTATGCAACTTGTTTAAAAAAATGTATACTTGCATAATGGATACTACTGCAGTATGAGTGGCATCCAGTTACCATTTGAAAAATAAATGCATGTTTTAACCTGTTAGTGTTCCACTGTACCTGCAGTGCACATACCTTTCAAAAGAGACCAGAACCATGCATATACTTCAAATGGTTCAAGAACAGCATGCAATTTACTTTAGGTATGCCTTTTAGGTGTTTTAGGCAAATTTTACAGGAATGATAAGGGGTTAATTTCATTTTCATGACTTAACTTTAGGTTAATGGTTAATGTCTTAACTTTTGACAGTCTGATCAAAATAGACATTTCAAAAATAAGTTGATATTACTTTGTTCATTTGTCTTTTTTTTTGTGGAGAATATTGTATTAATTGATAATGAGTTTATAGTTCTTTCCTGGTTTCTCAAAATCACTTTCAGTTATATTAGTCTTCTGTAGAAATCCCTTTAGCTAAGAAAAGGCAGTTCCTTAATGGCATCATCTAGAAGTGACATCATTTTGGAGGGAAAACAACAGCACAAACATCAGTAAGTATTAGCCAGAGGTCTGATGAACTCACAGTTTTGATTATATACACTGCAGGAATAGTAAGAGTGACATGGAAGTATGAAAACAGAGACAAGCACACTTGACCTATTATTTGATCTGACTGATAAAGGATTTTTTGCACAAAAGGAAAATGGATAAAAAAAAAAAAAAAACTTATATTTTGAGATGATAACTGGACACCCTCACTGAATTAAATATTCAACATTATGAATATTATTATGTCAATAATGTAGCAAACTGGACACTGTACAACATATACTATGTATTATATTCTGAACACAGCCACTGACATACAGGATAAAACAGCTGATTTACCTTGACTAAAAAGTCACAGTCCTCCACCTGAAATGCGATGTCTTTCACTCCATCTCCATGTTTAATAAGATGCTCCCCCATTTCTGTGAAGGGAGAGGCTGGTGAGCACTTTTGGCCTTTTCTTGATTTTCTCTACATACATTTGTTAAATATATATATGCATTGTGATATTCTTTTCATGACAGTTAAACCCATTTTAACCCTCAAATTCTCAAAAAAAAAAAAAAAAAAAAAAAAATCCTGCTGTTAATCTTATTATTAATTGTCATGGAAATTATAATGCAAAAATCATAATGCAAAACAAACTTAATAGTTTGTAGTCCTCATTTTCTTAATGAAAAATGAAATGCATTAAGCTTTTTTCATTATTTTTACATGGCCTGGACAGATTTTCTTCACACTAGAATGTTTAAAAATAAATGAAATGGTTCATACCCTCATTTCCAGGGTTCAGAGCAGACTCAAAGACAAATACTATCTGTGAAAAGAACAAATATTTTTGAAATGAATGTGCAGTTTGAATTTTAAAACCCTCTAATGCTCTACGGTCATTTTTGACGGGGAAAATTTTACGGTTTGGTTTTTTAGAATTTTTTACTTCATCGGAATGGTACGAAACTTGGTAAAGGTTTTGGCACTTGCTATATAAACACACAAAAAAATCATGGACATAAAAAAATAGTCACATTTGTGCTCCTCGCCGCATTGGAAATGAATGGGAAGCTAATTTCATGTAGTGGAAGCGTTTGGTACTGCAGACAAACAAAATCTTACTGAAAGTTCATTATTTGAGATATCAACCTCAAATTTGGAACACAAATTGCTAAGATTTTCTTGCAGTTTTTTAGGTAAAACATGTTTTGGCAAATATACACACACTACCAGTCAAAAGTTTGGACACGGTAAGATTTTTAATGTTTTTAAAAGAAGTTTCGTCTGCTCACCAAGGCTGCATTTATTTAATTAAAAATACAGTAAAAACAGTAATATTGTGAAATATTATTACAATTTAAAATAACTGTTTTCTGTTTGAATATATTTTATAAAGTAATTTATTCCTGTGATCAAAGCTGAATTTTCAGCATCATTACTCCAGTCTTCAGTGTCACATGATCCTTCAGAAATCATTCTAATATGATGATCTGCTGCTCAAGAAACATTTATTGTGTACAAAATTTTTTTTCAGGATTCTTTGATGAATAGAAAGTTCAAAAGAACAGCATTTATTTGAAATATAATCTTTTGTAACATTATAAATGTCTTTACTGTCACTTTTGATCGATTTAATGCATCCTTGCTGAATAAAAGTATTAATTTCTTTAATTTCTTTTCAAAAAAATAAAAATGAAAATTCTTACTGACCCAAACTTTTGAACGGTAGTGTATAATGTTACAAAAGCTTTGTATTTCAGATAAATGCTGTTCTTTTGAACTTTCTATTCATCAAAGAATCCTGAAAAAAAACTGTTTTCAACATTGATAATAATCATAAATGTTTCTTGAGCAGCAGATCATCATATTAGAATGATTTCTGAAGGATCATGTGACACTGAAGACTGGAGTAATGATGCTGTAAATTCAGCTTTGATCACAGGAATAAATTACTTTATAAAATATATTCAAACAGAAAACAGTTATTTTAAATTGTAATAATATTTCACAATATTACTGTTTTTACTGTATTTTTAATTAAATAAATGCAGCCTTGGTGAGCAGACCAAACTTCTTTTAAAAACATTAAAAATCTTACCGTGTCCAAACTTTTGACTGGTAGTGTGTGTGTGTATATATATATATTTCATTTAAAAATTGAAAATAGTATTTTTGTGCATCAACTTTTTTTTAAGTTCACTCTTTTCACTTCCACAATAATCTGCCAAGTGTCTACTTTAAAAAGCGACCAAACTGAAGTCTGTGCTCCAAAGCATTCAACATTTACCACAGTTTAAGTTCAGGTCTATGCACAAAAGTGAATAAATGGATTATAACTACTGCATAAATATAATTTAGTAGCATAAAATCCCCTAAAAATACAATCTATTTAATATAAAACATTATCAAACTAAAATCCAGAGAATTAAAGAAGGTTCTTTATGTGTGATGTGTGTGTAGTTCAAATGCTGTGTTGTGTGTGCTGTCATGTCATTCATCCTCAACACACACACCTTGTCCTGTCTGATGGCATGAGACACCACCTCTCTGCTGCCCGTCTCCAGACCCTTATACGCCAATGGCTCGAAGCCAAACTTATCGCAGTAGAACACCGCAGCCTAGATGAACGAGAAAAAGGACAAATTCTCTCTGGGTGTTTAAAAACCCATAGTAAGGGTATAACTGTCAACACATATCAATCTTATTTATTCTTTTGTAGGCCTATCCTATCTAACTTGCCTTGCCGTGCATTACTTTACATAAAAAGTAACTAAGTACCGCAGTTAGTTACTGAAAGGAAAGTAAAGTAAAGTAATGGGGAGGAAAGAGGAAAAAGGAAAGTAAAGTAATGTGCTTATACACATTACTTTACTTTCCCCGACACTGCTAGTGATAAAGTTTGTTTATGAGCTATTTAAGTCATAAAATTTAATTAAAAAATAATTAAAACTGAATCCATAAAATGATCCCATTATGGAACCCCTAAAAGGTTCTAAATATGAAGCACCTGACGGAACCTTATCAGGTTCTATATAGAACCTTTTCTAATAATGTAACAAGACAAAATATACTGTAAGTAGTACAAAATGAGCACAAACTATAGGTCAGCTGTGTTAATATGTAAACCTATTTCACAGATCAGACGAGATGAACTGTTGCATCACTCTTAGATTAAGATCACATTATTGATTACATCTTCAGAGAAGAGTTCGTCATCTGCGTTAGGACTTATTTCAGTATGTTTGGACATTTCTTTGATCCTTTATGCTCACCATACAACAAATATTAAAGTATATACAATATTATACTTTAGTTGAATTTCATGCCACTTTAAAACAACTGAAAGCTACTTTGTTGCAATCAAATTGTGCCAACAAATGTATATTCATATTACGAAATGCTTTCAATTAAACCTTTAACTGAGCCTCAAATCATCTTTACTAAGATATCCGACACAAAACTATCTTATTTTATTAAGAGAAAGTGCAAAATTATCATGTTTTAATTTTCAAATCACTGTAAACCATCAAAATACAGTCATTACTGCTGTATTTAAACAGATTGATGGTATTTTAGTATCATTGAGATCCTTTGTAATTTTTTTAATATGTTGAATTAATATAGTTTACCCAATTTTATTTTAATTTTAGTTAAAGCTTTAGTCATTTAGTTGGGTGTTTTTTTTTTTCTTTTCCATTTTATTAATTGTTTTTTTTTTTTTTTTTTTTAAATATGTTTTTAGTTTTTTTTATTTCAGTTTTAGTTGTAGTTATTTTAGTAAATCAAGTTGAAGGAAATGTATTTATGGTTTTAGTTTTATAACTATTCAACTCACCTGTTTGGCGTTTCCCACCCAGAACTTCACATGGTGAAACTTTAAAAATTTCCCTTTCTCTGGCTGCAACAGAAAAATAAAACAGAAAAAATATGAAATATTATATATTTACCAAAATAAGCTTTTACATAGTTTTGTTATCGTTTAAAATCCACTGTCATGTTACCTTCTCTCCTTTGTCAGTGTATGAAGTCTAAAGAGAGAACAGAGATCATTTAATATTTCTAAATGAGTTTTCAGACAATTATACATTCATACAAACATTCTGAAATAGAACTTTCTCCAGACTGAAAACGTCTTTTGACTTCACACTGCCTGTATCTTAACTTTAATAAAACATTCAGAAAATTAACTTTAGAAGACTTTATGACAAGACAATATGCACTTTTAAAGTTTAAGGTTTTTATTGGCATTGATGATTCCATGAAGAACTTTTAACATCCATGGAATCTTTCTAGTGGAAAAAGATTATTTAAAAAAAGTTCTTCACTCTGAGAAACAAAATGGTTCTTAATTGCATCACCTTCTTTTGGAACCTTTATTTTTAGGAGTGCACACAGACTGAAAATTATTATTAAAATGCTAATATAACCGATAGCACACATTTCTGCACCACGGTTTTATGACCATAAATGAATGCAAATATGGTCTAAATGTATGTTTGCTTACCATGTTGAAATCCTCAGTGAGGTTAGGCGGTCAGAAGAGCTCTCGTGCGCACTGACCTGCTGTTATATGTGCGCTGGTGACTGGAGCTCAGGTTCAACACCCCTTCGGTCTCATCCAGCCAAAAGCGCGTTTGCGCACACACCCTCTCACAGCGGGTCAGCAGCCGGCGCGCACATCTGTATTGCTTAACGGAAGTAAATAGTTTGATGTATTTTATCTGCTAGCGCAAACAAACTGTGACACTTACAGTGATGTTCAACTTCCCCTTAAAGGGTTAGTTCACCAAAAAATGACATTTCTGTCATTAATTACTCACCCTCATGTCGTTCCACACACGTGAGACCTTCGTTCATCTTCGGAATCAAAATTAAGATATTTTTGATGAAATCCAAGAGGTTATTTTTATCCTCAGCAACGAAATTGCCACATTCAAAGTCCGGAAATGTAGTAAAAACATCGTTAAAATAGTCAAGGTGACTACAGAGGTTCAACCTTAATGTTATATAGTGACGAGAATACTTTTTGTGCACAAAAATAACGACTTTATTCAGCAAACTCGTCTCTCCTCTATCAGACTCGTAAGCAGTTGACAATACAATGTTTACCTCCGAATGCCAACTCATTACTGCCGGACGCATGCTCACGTGAACAGGCGTCGGCCAATACTGAGGCGGCGTGCTGACGTAGAACCCGGAAGCTCTGCAACGAAAATAGCGTAGCAGAATGACAGGGGAGAGACGAATTTGTTGAATAAAGTTGTTATTTTTGTTTTGTTTTTGCGCACAAAAGTATTCTCGTCACTTCATAACATTAAGGTTGAACCACTGCAGTCAATTCAATGTTTTTTACTAGCTACTTTTCTGGACTTTAAATGTGTTTATTTCATTGCTTTCTATTAAGGATAAAAAAACATCTTGGATTTCATCTTAATTTGTGTTCTGGAGATGAACGAAGGTCTTACGGGTGTGGAATGACATGAGGGTGAGTAATTAATGACAGAAATGTCATTTTTGGGTGAACTAATCCTGCTGAAAATAGCACTTATATATCATAGTAGGCTACTGAATTACCATATTCATATACAGTGTTTTATCACCATGATGCTTGTCTTTCTGCAGTGTCATGAAACACAATGTTGTTTTCTCCCATCTCATATTTCTTTTTCCCCGCCATGGCTTCGTATGACATATATGAGCGTAGTGGAAAATGTGGGTTGCATACAAGTAATATAAACTCCAATATGATTTACATATTGGTGAATAAATGGAAATTTATTCTGGGATTGTGAAGTACCTAGATATGTACACTAGAGGGCGTCATTGAATCTTTACATGGTTCCCTCTATGAAGCTTCTAGAAACTCTAGAAATCTGACATTGAAATATTAACATATTTTTGACATTGTTTTTTTATACGGATCACAGAAGTGATTTACACTGATTCCCTTTCCAGTTTCATTTTGTCATAAAAAAAAACCAAGGCACAATAACTCATGTTTCTTTAGAAATGATCATCTGACTGGATAGTAATATGATAACGTAAAGCAAAAGGGCAGATATCAAATGAAGAAACCTGAGCTCATCAGACAGAACATTCAGGTACTTTTTCATTGTTTAAACTGATTAAAAAGGAAGTATTTTCTAGAATAGGCCTAATGCCAAAAATAATGATTGTGTTTTAGCTGTTAGAGGTGCAGGTGATTTGATGGTTTGCTTTAGTGTAAAGGGATAGTTCACACAAAAATGAAAATGTTGTCATCATTTACTCACCCTTGTTGTTCCAAACCTGTATTCTTTCTTCTGTTGAATGCAAAAGAATATATTTTGAAGAATGTTGGTAATCAAACAGTTATTGACTTGTGTAGTAAGATAAGAAGTCAATGTCAACATTCTTCAGAATATCTTCAACAGAAGAAAAGCTTCAATGGGTCAACTATCCCTTTAAGACAGACAGAATAAGAAAGTGTTTTTTGACCTCGTCTTTAAGGACACTGAAAGACTAAACTGCCTTGACCCAGTAAAGTGCACGTTTCATCATTACGACTATGTATGAAAAAGGAGGTGAGAAGTCATTTGACTGATAACAAGCCCAGAAATGCTGAAGTAGTTGAGGGCGGGACTCTGCTGAGCCAATCAGCAGCCAGCACTCTTTATACTACATCAATGACACAGGTTATGAGACACTTGAATGAAATTATGTTTATTACACTCTTAGAAGATAGAATCTTAAAGGGTTCCATCAGGTGTTTCATATAGAAACTCATCATGGGATCATTTTATGGATTTACTTTCAATTAATTACTTTTGTTATAATTCATTTTTATTTTAATTAAATTTTATGATTTAAACAGCTTGTAAACATACTTTATAATTAGAAAACTCATTCAACATGAAAGTATTATGCAATCATTTGATATTTCTCCTTATATATTTAAAACTGAGTCAAGAACACGAGTTATATAGAATCCAATTTATTTATTTATTTATTTATTTTCAATTTTGTTCAGTAGGTACACATAAATTGTGCCTAAATTAATTAATTACACACATGCAAAAATATAATAAATATATAAGCATTCTTAAATCAAGACACATTTATTTGAGAAGCAAATAAACTTTTTTCTGAAAAAACTATCAAAATTAAGTGTATAAAACAAGAAATAAAATCTGGCAATAGGTAAGAATAAACTTAATTAAAAGGAAAATCAATTTTATTAATATTTTTAAGGCAAAAACTTAATTTTGATTATTATTATTATTTTTTTTTAATTTTTCTTATTTCATTTTGCATCTCAACTAAATGTATCTTGATTTTAGAATGCTTAGATATTTGTACTGGAAAACAAGACAAAAACACTGAGTAAGAAAACCTTTTTTTGCAGTGCAGATGTAATTTAATGCTGCATGTAATGATAAGTTCTTCAATATCTGCTCTGGATCAGAAGAACTGAGTGAGTTGACTGCTGCATGGAGGCATTTGATGTCAGACTGCCAATCTGCGATTAAAGACCAAAGCCAGCATAAAAATAGCCCAGAGCTCCAGCTATAAACATATGTCAGCATTGGTTAAGTTAGGTCAGGTAACCTACATGATACTGCATCAACTAAACCTGACATTAATGAGACAGATAATCTTTGAGCTCTAGTCTTCAATTGTGTTTGCTCACAGTTAATGATCAGCTGAACTCTTCTGTGTGTTTAAAGAACAGTAACCAGACGTGACAAGCTCAGCATCATATTTACATGCTTTATTTTTGCATCGCAAAGCCATATTTGCATACTTGATGCAGTCATATACATATAAAATAAGTATAATATTAAGTAATAAATATTAAAATGACAGGGACAAGGAAACTTTTAGCTCAATATTAGTTTAGTAATCCTAATATTTTCATTTTTTGAAATGCCACAAAAATAGTTTGAGATCAAACGACCGTTAGACCCCTTTTGGAGACCTCTGGAATGGAATGGAATAGAATAGAATAGAATATTTATTGCCACATGACTGAGATGGTGGAAACTGCATTATTGCATTATTGTGTGCCAATATGCAAGAATGAATTACTGTACACTCTAAAAAAAAATGCTGGGTTAAAAACAACCCAAGTTGGGTTGAAAATGGACAAACCCAGCGTTTTGACACAGTGGTTTGGTTAAATGTTTGCCCAACGTGCTGGGCAGTTTTATTTAACCCAACTATTGTTTAAAAGTTGGCTTAAAATGAACCCAAAATAAGTTCTGATTAAATAAAAATCAGACACATAATTACTAGAGGCAACAGTAATAATCAAAAGGTGAACAATTATTAATAAGCAATTTAATAAATGTTTATTGTTTAATTATTATTCATTAAACTTATTAATAAATATTTATTAAACATGTTAATAAATGTTAATCTCCAACATACTTTGGGTTCATTTCTAGCAATACAGTCATTTTTAAACAATAATTGAGTTAAATAAAACTACCCAGCAGGTTGGGCAAACATTTAACCCAACTGCTGGGTTAATACAAACCAACCGCCGGGGTAAAACAACATTCGCTGGGTTAAAACAACTAAATCGCTGGTTTAAAACAACTTATTCACTGGGTTTAAACAACTCAATCGCTGGGTTAAAAAAAACAACAAAAAAAACAGTCGCTGGGTTAAAAAACTCTTTTGCTGGGTTAAAACAAACCCAACCGCTGGGTTAAAACAATCCAATCACTGGGTTAATACAAACCAACCGCCGGGGTAAAACAACATTCACTGGGTTAAAATAACCGAATGCTGGGTTAAAACAACTTATTCACTAGGTTAAAACAACCCAATTGCTGGGTTAAAATAATGCTGGGTTAAAAAAAAAACAATCGCTGGGTTAAAACAACTCTTTCGCTGGGTTAAAACAACCCAGTCGCTGGGTTAAAACAACTTATTCACTGGGCTAAAACAACCCAACCACTGGGTTAAGCGGCCCAATCACTAATAGCTGGGTTAAAACAACCCATTCGCTGGGTTAAAACAACCCATTTGCTGGGTTAAAACAACTTATTCACTGGGCTAAAACAACCCAATCACTGGGTTTATACAAACCAACCGCCGGGGTAAAACAACATTCGCTGGGTTAAAATAACCGAATGCTGGGTTAAAACAACTTATTCACTGGGTTAAAACAACCCAATCGCTGGGTTAAAACAATGCTGGGTTAAAAAAAAACAATCGCTGGGTTAAAACAACTTATTCACTGGGCTAAAACAACCCAACCACTGGGTTAAAACAACCCAAACGCTGGGTTAAAAAACAAAACAATCGCTGGGTTAAAACAACTTATTCACTGGGTTAAAACAACCCAACTGCTGGGTTAAAAAAACAAAACAATCGCTGGGCTAAAACAACTCATTCGCTGAGTTAATACAACCCAACCGCTGGGTTAAAATAATCCAATCGCTGGGTTTGTCCGTTTTCAACCCAACTTGGGTTGTTTTTAACCCAGCATTTTTTAGAGTGTATGCTAGGCAATGCACAATCATAAACAATTGTTCAAAACAATACACATGTTGTCATGCTCTGTAGTCCTGTAGTGTATTGCATCTTCCACAGTTAGCCTACTTAGTCCTGGTGCATTAAAGACTATATTCTGTTCCTTTCTATTCTTTGTTCTGCACCCAAATCAAGTGTTTATTCTATTAGTGTGATGGTGTAACATAAACCTGTTACGCTCTTGAGAGCTGAAGAGTCTGTTGAGTCAGTTCAGTTACGCCCTTGTGTTTGTTATCATGGTGCAGGGGTAATATCATGTTTTGGGGACTTTTACTAAGGTATTATTTGAAATACTGTGGAAGTGTTTTTTGTTGTATATACACAGTAGTCTATAAGTATGGTAATCTGTGCCCTGGTAACTCCACTGCACATTTTTATAATGCTAATTCTGTTAGATATAACAATAAATACATACACATTTTATACTACAGTACATCCAAGTGATATATACACCATAAACATTACTAAAGAATTTATCTCTCAAAAGCTTTCTGTTTTAAACTTTTTTATTGCACGTAATGCGCGCTCCGTCGCTTTAACACAAGTCCTTCACAGACGCCGTGAACCACGTGGTCCCCCTAGTGCCGCGCTGTGATTTTCTATTGGCTCATACTTCAACCCTCCCCGCCTCAGTCTCGCCCTGATTGGCTCGTGTGTGGGTGTGTTCGCGGCATTCAGGCACCCTGTTGTTTGAGCCGCTAACCTACCGTAGCCCTCCATTGGCTGTTGAGCGTCTAGTACGCGACGGATTCCGCCGCGCCATTTGTCATCTGCACAGACACAGTCTAATGTGATTGGTCGACGCATAGCTCATCGCCAGTGAATGCGGAAGTAGTGCGCTCTACTGAGTCACCGTTGTGTCAGCTGATTCTTTCACTGTGAGTATCTTGATCATATTTCGTTTTCTGTTTGTTTAACTTGATTATTGTTTTATGTGTTTGCGGTTATGTTAGGTAGATTGTTGTATAAACTAAACACGCGTGGTTTAGCGATGTTTCTATGTGGGATATGCCAGCCATGTGTTTGAATGTGGATGTATTGGCCAGCTGGGATGTTTTACAGGCAGTAAAATCCTCCACCCACACTAAACACACACAGACTCAGACAGACCAGAGCTGGGAACTCACATCTGAAGAGTATGTTTTATCATTGATTCTATTATTGAGTATATGCATACATGCACTTTTCCAACTAATGCACAAGCGTTGTGTAATAAAGTGATTATGCATTGATCTCCCTGAATACAAGACTTTACTGTAAAAAAGAAAAAGTAACCGAATACATTTGCATTACATTTTAATATTGGTATTGCAGAGCAATTTTGCATGATTCACTTAAAATATTGTAACATTTCTTCTTTTAAAAGTTGTTGTAAAAAAAAGTGACAAATAATATGTTAGAATTGCATACATGGTATAATATTGGCATTTTATAGTTATTCACTATCTTTCATTTAATTTAAGGTCTAACCTCAAGGTTTGTTATATCTGTATTATGATTATTTGTGCTATTTAAAGGGATAGTTCACCCAAAAATGAAAATTTTGTCATCGTTTACTCACTCTCATGTTAGGGCTGCACGATTATGACAAAAATCATAATTGTCGATTATTCCCTTGAAATTGTAATTGCGATTATTTATCACAATTACATTGAATGATGTTTTGAATAGCTTAACACTATTGTTTGAAGCAACTGCATGCCATATTTTTATGTAAAAATAAAAACAAGCTGAAAACACACTTCCTGAATATTTGTATTGCTTTTCTGTAGCATTAGGCCTCGAATGTCAACTATAAATTGGTTTGGTTTCTTCTTTAAATAAAATTACACATATGCATGTAATAATAATAGGGGCTTTCGCACCATGTTGTTCTTGGAAATTAGTTATAAGGTGGTTCCCGGAGAACTAATGTTCCCCTAGTGCCATTTTCCTGATTGCATTCACACCGTCAGTAGGAACTCTGAAGTGACGTAAAATGCGCTTGTTGTTGTTGTGACTTTTATTTTGACGGCGCTGAGAACAGCTCAGCTAGAGCATCGCATTCTCCATCTTCATTATGAGCTGTTTACCAGTCTTGTCTTATACGTTATTAGATATACTGTCTACTTTCTTTGTACAACAGTTCTATGAAAAAGTATTAGCTTTTGTCGTGTGGTTGATGCCCAATGTGGCTAGCTGAGCAGAAATACGTAATCATGTTTCACCTGGTCCGCTCAAAGTCGCACTGGGTTTTCTTTTTAGCGTAAGGTTGAGAGATCCATCTATCAGTGTTTTCCATGTTTGTAGAGTTAGTTCATGGAGTAAATATATAGGCATTTTAAAAATGGTGGGTGCTGGTGTTTCGCGTTCATTCTACCAATCAGCGTAGGGCTGGACGATTAATCGAAACTGAAATTCAGAACCTTTAACCGACGTAATTTTCCCATGTCGGTTATTTAGTTTTTTTAATCCTGTTAATACTTCCCCCTTAAAAACATACTGCCGAGTGTGTAGCCACGTGACTCCGCCCGTCCAGTCAGCGGCATGGAAGCAACACGGAGGTGAACGCCGATTCATCACACAAGGCTCGTTCGAGAAGGCTCGTGCGCTGCGCAGACTGATCAGCGTATGACATCAAAGTACAGCGAGAGCGTCTGGATATTGTACGACTCCTTATGCTTTTGAAACGCTCTCACAATACTTTGATGTCATACGCCGATCTGTCTGCGCAGTGCCGATGCATCTCGAACGAGCCTACAGAGACGCTGCGCGAGCCACGAGCCACGAGCCACGAGCCAGTCAAAAGTTTGGAAACATTACTATTTTTAATGTTTTTGAACAAAGTCTCTTATGCTCATTAAGGCTGCATTTATTTCATAATAAATACAGAAAAAACAATAATATTGTGAAATATTATTACAATTTAAAATTATGGTTTTCTATTTTAATATACTTTAAAATATCATTTATTTCTGTGATGCAAAGCTGAATTTTCAGCATCATTACTCAGTCTTCAGTGTCACATGATCCTTCAGAAATCATTGTAATATGATGAATAGTTGACGTTTCCATTTTATTGGAACTGTTTGATTACCAAGATTCTTTAAAATATCATCTTTTGTGTTCAACAGAAGAAAGAAACTCATACAAGTTTAGAACCACTTGAGGGTGAGTAAAGGGGCTTTCGCACCGAATAGTTCTAGGAACTTCTAGTTCTAGCCACTAGGATAGTTCACCGAGAACTAATTTCTCCACCAGGCCATGTTCCTGGTTGCATTCGCACCGGGAATAGGAACTCTGAAGCGGCCGACAGCGGCGTCTTTAAGCGTGGTGTTTACAAACGCTAAAAACCGATGGATGGAGGATGCTGTGATCGGAGCTGTGTTTGTTGTGTGTCGTGGGTTTCTTGATAATGGAGATGGAATGTAAACGCATAATCTACGTGACTGAAAGAGCAAAAAGTGGGGCTAAGAGACAAAATCTCCTATGACCGTTTTAAGTATTGCATATCATCGATGCGGAGAAAAGAACACAACCCTGCAGACATCAGGTAAATGCCGTTATCACTGTTTTCCATGTTCGTGAAGTACACAGCTTTTTAAAAATGCGTTTGACCAATCAACGTACACTTACATCACTGACAGTTCCTATAGTGCTGGTTTAGACTCCACTCTGAAGTAGGAGCAAATTTAGTTCCCTCAAAAGGAGTTCCTAGAACTAAAATCGTTTCTAGTTTCTGTTGTGCGAACACGGCAAAATCCGGGTACTTCAGCCAATGGTTCTAGGAACTGTGAAAAGGTTCCTCTGGTGCAAAAGCCCCTTAAGTAATGACAATTTTCATTTTTGGGTGAACTATCCCTTTAAGAGCATGAATTTGCTTGCTTGACATCACAAAAGTCTTGTATGTAAAGTTTAAACACTTTCTGGATAAAATGCTTGCTGTGCCTCACATTGTTTGAATTTGGATGTGTTTGTCCATGTTCAACATACGGTTTTGCGGCCTGCAGTTAATGGAACGATGTTTGCAAAAGAATTTTCATGTTCTGGTTCCATTAGTTTATAATGTGAGGATTTCTACCAGTGAGCACCAGTGATTGGCACCTGTTCAAACCCACCGAATCCCGTTCACATTCCCAGGGCTCAGCGTTCCGTCTCACTGCTTTAGGTGAAATGTCTAATTGATGGCTCCTGCTCGTGTTACAGGTCAGACTGCTCTTTAAATAGCCACATGACTAGTCGTGCACCGCTCCGAATCCAGGTCCTGTAGCCTCTGACAGTGTTTATGATCTCGATGATAATAATAGTTCTCCTATAAGAAAGCTTGTTGTCGTGGCTTATAAGACGGTTAAGCTGGTTGAAGTCTTGAAAATGCTGATTGTGGTGATAAAGTGTGTTAACACAGGCTGACAGATTCGTTTAAATCCTACAAATAGACATGAAACACACAAAACCATGTGTTTGTGAGGCCGTTGTTGTATACATCGCTGTTTCTATATTGGAAGTGATTTTGGAAGTGATTATTATTATTGTTTGTTTATTTGAACAATCCCATAACCCGATTTGTAATTAATATCACATGTTTGTACACAAACGTGAGGATATGCTTGAGTGTTTTATTGCTCTTTTATCAGATATTTTGAATGGTTTTACCTCTTGCACTTTGACATGTGTTTGTGTATAACTCCCTCATATCTCTAGAATGATAAAGTGAACTGGATGATGATTGATTGAAACTCTTTCAGTTTTGTGTGTATTGATGTAAGTTACGGGTTTAGATGATTAAATGTTTACATCATCATCGTTTTTTTTTTTCCAAAAAGCCGAGTTTTAGGTGAAACTCTGAGTAAATTTCAGGAGAATATAGAAGTGAAACTTTCTTTTCTTGGTATAGAGAAGTGATACTGAGGTCACAAACAGAAGAATTTAAATCAGATTCTGCCTAGAGACACACTCAAAAAGGGAAATTTATGGCTATTTAAAATTCTTGAGTGAATCCAGATTTGTTTTTATGTGAGTTGTGTTGAGGGTGGTTGTCAGGGTGTTGCTATAGTGTTCTGGGTGGTTGCTAGGTTGTTTTAGATGGTTGTCAAGAGCCCACCTCAGGTCTTTATTACCTTAATTGTTCAAAAAAAGACTCAAATCTGTTTAATTATTATTATTTTAATTGTTGATGAAACATAAACATCAGATTTTCATAAGCCTGTGACAACTGCCTTTGGTAGGTGGTTTGTAATCTGGTTAAACATCAGGCCTGGCCACATATAATGTGCAGTTTGAACCGTCTGTCTTAGGATATGTTTACATGACAGCGATGTACTAAAAACTTTTCTTTTTTCAAGTACAGACGACAATGTTGTCAAAACAATCCCGTTCCCCATTGGAAAACAACTAAAAACACTGTATTCTGCTGCCAGGCCAGTAGATGGCGATGTCACTTCATAAGGAAACGCGTATAGACCACACCTAATATGCATGACATCACCATTTTCACAAATCCAAATTTTTTGTAGTTTACACGAAGACTTTATCAATTCTGATTCTGCTTATTGATTCCGATTCTAATCGATTCTCAGTTTCAATTCCAATATGGTAAAAAAGTCAAACATAGATATCAAACATATTTATTCTGTCTTTTTGCAAAATATTCTGTTGCAGCTGAAAAAAAGTAAATAGTAACTGAGATTTTGAAGCCCAAAAAAGCGCATCAATCCATCACAAAAGTAATCCATATGACTCCAGGGGGTTAATAAATCTTTCTGAAGTGATGCGATGTGTTTTTGTTAGAAAAATATCCTATAATTATATCCTATATTTATAACTTTATAGACTATAATTATGAATGTGGCATGAAAAAACAGAAAGAGACTGTCTGAACATTTTAATAATTTATTGATAACGTTTTGTGTGTTTTCGGCTGCAGAGATGAAGTCGACGATGCTGACTCGCCATCTACGCAGTAGTGGATGCGCCTATATGCACGTTTCAAACGCATTACATAACCTGAGAATAAACAGTTCATTTAAAAGATACATTTCAAGTAGGGGTGGGAATCTTTAGGCACCTCACGATCCGATTCCGATTCTGGGAGTCACGATCAGATTCCAAAACGATTCTTGATCCACTTTTTTCTTAATTAATTCGTTTTGTAAACTTTTTTAAAATTATTATTATTTTATTTATTTAATGCATAGTCTATGTAATTATAAGTACTTTTTAAATAATTACTAGTTTGAAAAAAAATAATTGTATGTTAAGATTTTTAAATATAGGCTAAACAGCTTCAAAACATAAAAGCAAGTAGTCTAATAAATAATAATAAAGAGGAACAACGAAACATTACCAGCAATAAACAGAGTGCTTTCAGTATCTGAAAGTTTTCCTCTTTCTCAGCTTTATGGTTGTTTATTACTGAAGTCATCATAGACAGTGGAAGAATAAGCTGCATTCACAATAATGCACAGAAATCTTTTTAAATATAAGATTTTTTTTTTTTTTTGTCCTGTCTGTTTAATCCCTTAAGACATCTAACTGACTGTTTACATTGATTTCGCATCATAAAAGCATTTTGAGATGCAAATAGGCTACATTTAAACACTTAAACGGAGTCGCACACAGCCACTTGCGCGAGCGCCCTTCACAAAGCGGACGTGGAAGTTGAAAGCTGCCTTCTGTCAGTGAGTTTCCTATTTATGAAATATAAGCCCACAGCACTCCAAACAACATAAACGATGCCTTCGTAGAGCATTTGTAAGGAAAATAGGCCTACCGGCGGGCGAGAACGCAAGCTGAAAGCGTGTTTCTCTCACAGCGCATCCTGTGCAATGATGAACCACGCGAATGTCCATGCAATGGGCGCGCATGTAATTTGCTCTAGCTTTTCCGAACTGTATGAAAGATTATTTTATAGAAGGTTCGAGTGGTGTGTGTATGAGAGGAAATGGAAACAAGCACAGTACGGTTGTTTCTGACGGTGCGTGTCCACTGGCGCGGAGCGAGTCGTATTCAGTTCATTCCTACGGAAACTGAGCATCTTCAGGCTCGCGAGAGTGAAGCTCAACATCCATATGAATGAACTGAAAACACTCGCTCTGCTCCGCGCCGGTGGACACGCACCGTAAGCACGCGCTGCGTCATCTCGCAACTGCGCTTAAAAATAAGCTCAGAATCGATTCTGAAATTCTCAGAATCGTTGAAGAGAGAATTGCAATGCATCTTTTTTTTTTTCCTCCCACCCCTAATTTCAAGCTTACCACAGATATATTTCTCATGTCTGTGAGGCAAGTATATGCTGAGTTACAGTTTATTTTTGTGACACGCTCAAGTTCACTTGAGACCGAGACGGCAGAAAGCGCATCCTGTTTGTTTTCATTATTTTACAAAAGCACAACGTTTTATTGTTATTGTGAGTTTACAGAAATAAAAGCAAATCATTTACAGTTTCAAATGTTGCATTATTCTTATCTGTATGACCAAAAATGACGGAGTATTAACTTATTTTAACTTACTTTGCAGTAAGCGCACTCTCCACACAAACACTTGAATATGCGTCAAATAATAGCGCAAATTTATCCAGGTTAACGTTAGCGAGTGGACTTGTAAAGTTGCTACTAACATGTTTCATGTCAAAATCCATATTTGAGGTCGATATAATGATGTATGATAGGTGAATGTTTAGATTTCCTGCCGTTAATGATCTGTCCGTCACAGACTGTGATTTCGGCACTTCCTGTGGAAGTTTTTTTTTTCTGCGACTAACCGACTAATACCATTTTTGGTCGACTAAGCCTCTTCTCATTGACAGTTAGGTCGACTATTAGGGGGCAACCCGACAGTATAGTTTTCAAAAATGTACACTTTGAAACTTCTTTTCAAAAGTTTGTGTTTTCAGGACCCAAAACGCAGTTGTCATGTAAAACGAACGGCCAAAACACATAAAATGTTTTCCGTTTTTAGTTGAACATGGTGTGGTGTAAATGACCCGCTTATTTTCACTACAATTTCAACTTATTTTATTATCTGCCAAAAGAAAATCCACTATCCAATTGCTTTGAAAATACAAGCACATCTCTGCTCAACAAACTGCAAGAATTGAGGAATCATTAATGCCTCTAGCGGGACGATCTCAGAGCTTGAGTTTAATACAAAAGAGTTTTTATTGTATTCTCATTGGCCCTGCTGTGCTTTTTAATTCCCTCTCACCAGTTTGCATTCATAAGATCTGCAGTTTTCATCCGAAGGAAAATAAATTAGATCAGATTGTCATCTATGCTAAACACAGGCTCACGAAATTCAATTTTCCCCGACAGGCGATTTCATTGTATTGAATTAGTTCAGTTGATGACGACAGCAGTTGTATCTGTGTTTTGAATTGAGATCCAGCTTGATAAAGTCTTTAGAGGTCAGCAAGGTTGTGGACGGGTCAGCCTGTCCGTGAAGTGGGTTTGAGTTCAAATTCTGCACCCCCCCAACTTTAGTTTTGGCCGAAACGGATTCTAGATTGTATCTACTGTTTTCATTAACACAAACGGGGCTCATGTCTGTTCTGTTATGTTTGGATCACCGCTGTGTGGAAGTTGGTGTAGTTTTCTCCGTTTCGCAGGCCTGACCGCTGGATAAATGCATCAGCTGGAATAAAACAGCTTTGTTTTGTTGCCAAATGTTCTCAGTGATTGAGATGAAGCACAGGCTGTTCAGGCTGTTTTTACTTTGGCCTTTCTTGATTTTGTTCTGAACTCCTCCATCATGCATCAATCTTATAGTTTCATCCTGCACCTTTTTACAGTAGTCTAGTGTAGCAGTGAGTTATTTAACAAAATTATATTGAGGACGTTATTTAACAAAATTATATTGAGGACACACAATCTGTTGGGACAACTCTTAAAAATAAAGGTTTCTTTTCTGAGTGATGCCATAGAAGAACCTTTAAGCAAAGTCCCTTTCAGGCAAGTCATTTCACTCGGCGGCCATCTTTGAAATGTCTCTCTGGCAGCTATTTCAGTCATGCAAGTGCAGCTCTAATCTCTTTGAATAGGAAACGTCAACAAGCTTAGATTCAATTTCATATTTCAAATCACCAATGAAATCTGACAACAACTGTCTCATACATTTTCTAAACACACAAATCTTGACAAAAAACTGCATTTTTTTTTTTTCAGGCTGGACCAGCCAACACAAAACAAAGGTTCACTCTAAAAAATGCTGGGTTGAAAATGGACAAACCCAGCAATTGGGTTGTTTTAACCCAGTGACTGGGTTGTTTTATCCCAGCAAATGGGTCTATTGTTTAATTATTATTTATTAAACGTATTAATAGGCCTAAATGTTAATTTCTAACATATTTTGGGTTCATTTTAAGCAAGCAATACAGTCATTTTTAAACAATAGTTGAGTTAAAAACTACCCAGCATGTTGAGCAAACATTTAACCCAACCGCTGGGTTTGTCCATTTTTTTTTTTTTTTTTAAACCCAGTGATTGGGTTAAATGTTTGCCCAACCTGCTGGGTAGTTTTATTTAACTCAACTATTGTTTAAAAATTACTATATTGCTTGCTTAAAATTAACCCAAAATAGGTTGGAAATTAACATTTATTAATATGTTTAATAAATGAACATTTATTAAGTTTAATAATAATAATTAAACAATAAACATTTATTATCTTAATAATTAATGTTTACAGTTTGATTATTATTGTTGCCTCTAGTAATTATGTGTCTGATTTTTAATTTCCAACTTATTTTTGGTTCATTTAAACCAGACATATAGTAATTTTTAATCAATAGTTGGGTTAAATAAAACTGTCCAGCACATTGGGCAAACATTTAACCCAAACCACTGGGTTTGTCTATTTGGGTTGTTTTTAACCCAGCATTTTTAGTGTTCTTTAATTGGCATTGATGGTTCCATGAAGAACTTTTAACATCCATGGAATCTTTCCATCACACAAAAGGTTCTTTAGATTAATAAATTGTTCTTCACTAAAAAAGAGAAATGGTTCTTTTAAGAACTGTTGAGTTAAAGCAAAGACTTTAGATATACAAAGATGGTACAGTTACATTCAAGAGTAACATTCATTTTTTATTATCTTGCTCACTGTGGCACTATATTCAGTAAAGCTGCTCTCGAACATTATAATTAGTGTTATTCAAATACAACCAGAATTCCAGAAATGTTGGGGTGTTTTTAAAATTTGAATAAAATTAAAACTAAAAGACTTTCAAATCACATGAGCCAATATTTTATTCACAATAGAACATGGATAACATAACAAATGTTTAAACTGAGAAATTTTACAATTTTATGCACAAAATGAGCTCATTTCAAATTTGATGCCTGCTACAGGTCTCAAAATAGTTGGGACAGGGGCATGTTTACCATGGTGTAGCATCTCTTCTTCTTTTCAAAACAGTGTGAAGACGTCTGGGCATTGAGGTTATGAGTTTCTGGAGTTTTGGTGTTGAAATTTGGTCCCATTCTTGCCTGATATAGGTTTCCAGCTGCTGAGGAGTTCGTAGTCATCTTTTTATTGTATTTTTTGTTAAATGTTGCTCTAAAACCTTTATATACCTTTCAGCATTCATAGTGCCTTCCAGAACATGCAAGCTGCCCATACCGTATGCACTTATGCACCCCCATACCATCAGAGATGCTGGCTTTTGAACTGAACGCTGATAACATGCTGGAAGGTCTCCCTCCTCTTTAGCCCGGAGGACACGGCGTCCGTAATTTCTAACAAGAATGTCAAATTTGGACTCGTCTGACCATAGAACACTTTTCCACTTTGAAACAGTCCATTTTAAATGAGCCTTGGCCCACAGGACACGACGCCGCTTCTGGACCATGTTCACATATGGCTTCCTTTTTGCATGATACAGTTTTAGTTGGTATCTGCAGATGGCACGGCGGACTGTGTTTACCAACGGTGGTTTCTGGAAGTATTCCTGGGCCCATTTAGTAATGTCATTGACACAATCATGCCGATGAGTGATGCAGTGTCGTCTGAGGGCCCGAAGACCACGGGCATCCAATAAAGGTCTTCGTCCTTGTCCCTTACGCACAAAGATTTCTCCAGTTCCGCTGAATCTTTTGATGATTTTATGCACTGTAGATGATGAGATTTGCAAAGCCTTTGCAATTTGACGTTGAGGAACATTGTTTTTAAAGTATTCCATCATCGTTTTACGCACTCTTTCATAGTTCTGCCCATCTTTACTTCTGAGAGACTCTGCCTCTCTAAGACATCGATTTTATAGCTAATCATGTTACAGACGTGATATAAATTAACTTAGTTAGTTGCTAGATGTTCTCCCAGCTGAATCTTTTCAAAATTTCTTGCTTTTTCAGCCATTTGTTGCCCCCGTGCCAGCTTTTTTGAGACCTGACATTTATGTTATCTATGTTCTATTGTGAATAAAATATTGGCTCATGTGATTTGAAAGTCTTTTAGTTTTCATTTTATTCAAATTTAAAAAATGTCCCACCATTTCCGGAATTCGGGTTGTATATTAATTGAAAATAGTTTCCTTAGTTTGGCTAGTACAATAACAAATAAGAGCTAATTATTGGATTTTGGAAATGGCATGTTGTCTTTATAGTATTGCATTGCATATTTAACTCACACAATTTAAATGGGTCTGTATACATTAAAACTTTATATCTGCCTGTGCCTTCATATTTTGAGCGATTAGGGGCATCGTCACACTTGAGGGTTCTTGGCATTAAAAAGTTGGCCATAAATGACTATATAATCCCAGGTATTCAAATGCATTTGTCTATCAATCTATCACTTGAGTTGTTGGATAATTTCTGAAATGCATCAAGTGATGGTTGGATTCATCATTTCTTTGCTGTGTGTTTAGAGGTGTGTGTTGAGCTCTGTGAAGTCAGATAAGGACTGGCGTGTTTGGACCCGTGTTGCACCACAGGGCGCGGCTGTGGGAATGTGGATCTTTCCATTTACTCGAAGGCTTTGCTGTTCTGGAAGTGTGTGGTGCCAACTCCGGTTCAGATGTTTGAGCGTACAGATATTTGTGATGGGAGGTTTCGATTGAATTGCTTAAAATCAGATGTAAAAGAGTCAGTCTTTAAACAAACACTGTGTTAGTGGAAAAGCCTGTGAAACGCTGGCACAAAATAATTTTCCAAGTGCCGTGGAACTGGTAGTCCCACTCTTGTGGGGAGTTTAGGGAATTTGTGTGGGATGTAAACAGAGAAAATGGAAATTTCTCTCAAACTTTCATTTTACTTTCAGTTCCTCCATCAAATGTCACAGGTGAGATGCCCGTCGTAAAGCATTCGGTCGCTGACTGCAGCGTATGTTACTGCCATAAAAGGTGTTTTGTGCCGTGTTTAAAGGAGGTGTGTCTGGAGGCTTTGGAAAGTATGGGGAAGTTTGTGTGTAACACTGATAAATAACAAGTGCAATAATTCTCATTATCACTGATTCATAAATATAAGTTTAGGGGGTACAAGATTCTTTGTGCTTTGTCAACTTTCTGCATGTTACAAACTTACAGGGTAAATATAGATTGAGGTTTCTAGGCTTGAAATAACATTTCAGTTTTTGGCTTTTAATCAAAAGAGAAAAGTGCTTTTTAATTATTTTTTTTTTTGTTTGCCAATTAATATATAATAATAAAGAACTTTGTTTCCCATACTGAAAAAGTGTACATGCCAACCGTAAATTAATATATTTTAATGAATCATAATCTTTTAAACGGGTTGCTTGATGTTTTTTTCTATCATTATAAAGTCATATTAGCAATTTAATAATCCATCTATAAGTAATTATATTATTTTTTATAATATACACTACCAGTCAAAAAAGTTTGGACACGGTAAGATTTTTAATGTTTTTAAAAGAAGTTTCATCTGCTCACCAAGGCTGCATTTATTTAATTAAAAATACAGTAAAAACAGTAATATTGTGAAATATTATTACAATTTAAAATAAAAACACAATAAATGTCTCTTGAGCAGCAGATCATCATATTAGAATGATTTCTGAAGGATCATGTGACACTGAAGACTGGAGTAATGATGCTGAAAATTCAGCTTTGATCACAGGAATAAATTACTTTATAAAATATATTCAAACAGAAAACAGTTATTTTAAATTGTAATAATATTTCACAATATTACTGTTTTTACTGTATTTTTAATTAAATAAATGCAGCCTTGGTGAGCAGACGAAACTTCTTTTAAAAACATTAAAAATCTTACCGTGTCCAAACTTTTGACTGGTAGTGTGTGTGTGTGTGTGTGTGTGTGTGTATTTTTCTTGATTTGAATTAAATGAATGACTAAATCTGATGTGGTGTTGGACTGTCGCCTAATAGAAACACTAAATCCATTAAATCGAGCTAAACTAACTCAACTAAATGACTTCCTCTTCCAGCTGTAGCCAGTTCATTCCAGTGGACTGTAAACGGCCGGACAGGACAGTCTCAGAAGGGGTTCGGAGACTCTATTGTGAACGTGAAATGGGGGGCGTTACATGCAAACAAAACACAGCGCGCGCTTATGGCCGTATGTGTTCTCGTATATGCGCGTCCAGCAGAAGAACACACTGCGATCTGGACGCAAGTTTGTTTAGGACACAGAGCGATGTAAAATCGCCTGCTATGCATGTGCTGAGATACGCAAAAGAACAGCGCTGTCACGTACTACACGCCCGAATCCCCGCCCACTTCGCGCGCTTTGTGTGTGTGTGTGTGTGTACGCGCGCGCACGTGGATAGGCGTGATCGTGGCATTAAATGTACAGGAGTTTGTGTCCACGCACAGAGACGCGCTCAGGTAAGAGCTCAACTTATTTTCTCGTGTCTCGAGCTTTTCATTCGCTGACACACTGTTGCGCTCGAGCGGAATGTTGCGCTTGTTACAAGTGTAGCGGTTTCTGAAGTTTAGAACGTTCAACTGCTACAGTGTTTGGGTGTTGAATGATACAATGTCGCTTAAGACGCGCAGCTTAACAGTTTCTATTCTATTTTAGAATGCAACAAAATGAAGGGAGTGTGAGAAGTATCATTGACGTGTCTTATATGAGAGTTTGTGCTGAGTGAGTGAATGTGTGTGTGTGTGTGTGTGTTTGCACTGCAGGAGTCCAAATCAGAGGGTGTGTTTAAATGAATCTCTGCAGCATTGTGGGTAAAGGCTGCCCTCTTGCATACAAGTAGAGCTGTCATGTTTGAAACTATTAGTCAGGAGTTCAACAAGGATTTTTTGGCTAGTCATGGCAGTATGTCAGAATTTGTCTCCACAAATAAATACGCAAATTAAAATCTATGTTTTCACTTTACAAAAATAGCTGGAAATTATAGTTATAAATGCTGCTCCATGACAGCTATATTCATCAACTCCAGATTCAAATAGCTTTATTGGCATGGTTAAAAAAAAAAAAAAAATTTAAATTGCCAAAGCATTGGTAACATTATTACACATTTACACACACACACAATTAAAAAAAAAGTTTAATGAAATAACAAAATAACTTGGTTTTACTGCGATTTGATGGTCTGAAACAGTGTATACGTATGAATTTCTTTACAGAACTTTTTAATTATTATTATTTATTTTTAATGGGCTTTTTGGAAGGAAACAGATCTGTGTGCTCCCATGAACTCTGGGCACCTGTGGAGTTTTTTTACTTTCCTTTTCCTGTAAATCAAAGCTCATCCTATTAGTCAGCTTGTAGCCGGGGATCAAGGTTGTGTCAGCAGGTGAGCAACTCAACGCAGCATGTGTTGCCATGGGTGTGTACACGTACACGTACACACACACACACACACACGGTGGCAGCCGCTGCTTTACACTGGATGGTAACAGACTGCAGCGTTTGCTGCGCTGATAATCTGTGCGTGTGTTTGTTTTCCTAAATCTGCATGTTCAGGCCTGTTTGCTCAACTATGTCTTGGACTCAACATTTTTTCTATCGAATTTTGCAAGTATTTGGACTCTGAGCAGGAAAAACGGCGAATGCTGAACATTCCTGAGAAAGGGTTGAGAAAGACTTTCGATCCGAGCAGAACTGAACACTAATATTATTTATTGTACAGCACTGATCTATGTCCTTGCTGCACTGATATACTGCCAGTCAATGTTTCTGAATCATCATATTAGAATGATTTCTGAAGGATCATGTGACACTGAAGACAAAGATGCTGAAAATTCAGCTTTGTTCACAGGAATGAATTACAATGTTAATGGTTCTGTCATGACCCTTTGAAGACCTTTAGGATGATTTGGATAAACCCCGTCTGACCTCACTGATGCTCTTGTGTTCAATGGGTTAGGTAACAGACACCACATTTCGTTGCACTCTTTTTGACCCCTCACTTCTGATCTTCTTTCTTTCAGACCGTGTGTCTCGTGAGCTGTCGCTGTGAGGTGCGAGACCCGTCGTGGTGAGGAGAGCTGGCGGAAAGCAGTCAAGACTAAATAAAAGCACACCTGCTGAGATAATGGTGAGTGACACGAATCCATCGTGAAGTCTACAGAGTATGGAAGCTTGTTTCTGCCATTAAATAAAAAATAAAAAACGTAATTGTGATATAAATAATACATAGGCTTATACATATAAATAAAGTTTATTTCTCACAATTCTGACAGAACTGCGAGTTATAAACACAATTCTGAGGAAAAAAGTCAGAATTGTGAGATAAAAAGTCACAATTACCTTTTTTTTTTATTTAATGGCGGAAACAAGCTTCCATAGCGGTGTGTGTCAAAGTGCAATAACTTACTTTTTCTCTGATTTGGGTTAGAAATATGAAATTTTGGCACTGTTTATGCAAGATTCAGGCAGCTGTTGCAAATTTCCAAGGGTCACCTGAGGATAAACCCATGGTTTATTTGGTTAGATATATTTTGTGTGCTTCAAATCCAATAATCCATCCCGAGTGTAGCGCATGCTTTGGGCGCTGTGGTCTGTGCAGGCCGAGGCAGATGGGTAACGGTGCTCTTCGGCTCGATGCACACAACAGAAATGCCCTCCGGCTGAAGTGCAAGCCAAAACATCTTCTGTCACCTTTATGAAACAACCCTTCTTTTATTGGCAGATCAGAGCAGAGTGAAGACTGATGTAGTGATTTTCCTTTCTTTGGATTACATGTTTTTGTGTTTGTTTGGACTCCATCCTGACCTCGTGTTAATAACCGCCATGATGGCTTGCATTCCTTTCTCTTCCTGTTTTTCACTTTCCGCTGTTCTAGAGTGTACTTTCCCTATAAACTCCCATGCAGGATTGAACAGATGTCGGGAAGGTCTTTGATGTTTGCGTGTAAGAAATGTCAAGGAATGCTGATTCCTCAGCACATGTCCACTCTTAAACTCTGATGGATGCTGCTGGTTGACGTTGGTTGTCGTATTTGGAGTTTTATTGGATACCCTTTTGACTCCATGTGCAAGGGTTATTTGAGTCTTTTAGGGCTCCTTTTTACAAATGTTTAGACCTTAATATACAGTCATCTCAAACTAAACAGTGTCAGCATTAAAGCGATCTGGGCTGTGTTTGGCTGTAGTTTTAGTATGTTTTGACATAATCAGAGTTTCTTATTTGCTCCTCCACAAATTAAGGCCTTAAAAAAAGATCTTAAATGGGAGCATAAATTCATGAAATTAAATGTTACTGGTATTCAAGCCTTAAAGAGGCTATATGTAAGAATTTTTATGTATTAATCGCTTTTTATTGCCAGTGTGTGAACGGCTTGTAACGAAACTTAAAAAAACAAGACCTTCTCTTACTTCCTAGGTTGTTTATGAATGCCTGATTTTTATCTGAAGGACTCGGGATGTTTTTGCCGGGAAAATCAAAGGATGTGTGGTTTACACGCGCTCCCAAGAGGAAAAAATGCTGAAAGAGCTGTTCTGTACTGTAATGTCAATGTGCCGTGCAAAGAAAAGGGATTCATTCAAACTATAGTCTCACATAGCCAGATTCCAACGTATTTTTACTTCTAAGCTAAGAATGAAAAAGAAAAAGGACTGCAGTTCACTTAATGCCCACCGGTGTCGCTAATGACAAGTGTTTCTGAATTGTACATATAGCCCCTTTAAACACTATGTATATGGGTCAATGACGTTTAATTTTTTTTGTCCAAAGGCCTTAATAATAATAAGAAACAAAGATATGACATTCAAAGTAAGGTAGTACAGCTAGACCTCTTTTATTGAATCCAAAAGGTTTTAATTATATTTCGCTACATATAAAGGTATTTTAAAGATTTTGAAGTGTCAAAAGCTTCTTTCGGTTTAACCGTCCAATACAGCCATTTCATTTGTGATTAAAATATTTTAAAATGTAATCAATGTATATATTTTTTATTCTGACATGATTTTATAACATCATATACCAACACAGTACAACATTGAATTATTAAAATTATGTGTAGAAGTCATTGCTTTGTTATGAGAAAGAATGTCCGGAAAAATGAATTTCATTGTTGTCATTCGGAGTAACCAATATAAAGGGACCATTTTGGTTCAAGTCATGTGATCAATATCATGTGACAGGATGTGACATCATTCAGACACCTGCAAAGGACCACATGGTAATGAAGCAAAGTAACTAACTCTCTTTTAACTATTTGAAACATTTTTCACTCACTCATACGCATGTCCCGAAACATCAGGTCATTTGGTACAACCACTATAAAACATGGAAAATGTTTTAATATTTTAAAAACTTGTTCTAAATATAAAATGTTTGATTTTCCTTTTGTTAGTTAGCTAGATATCAGCCTGTTTGCATGGTTTGTTTGAAAATCGCCATTCGGTATAACCAAAAGTGTCATTCGGTAAAACTGAAATTTTTGTTTAACCGAATGACTTTTTTGGTGATAAATTTTGTCCATCTTGTAAAAAATGACAAAAGCAGTGTTAATTGATTATAAAAACCACATAATCTCACTGTTAACACTTAATAAAACTTCAAAATCAATTATATCTCTTATTCGTAAATGATCCATATCTTTTGAAAGTTGTTTTTTTAAACTTTGAAGTGTTGCTAAAACAACTCTTTGTGTTTCTCCATTGGCATTTACATTTAAAAAACATGACGTATTGTTCCATTCAGTTTATTCCTTTAAATTTTCTTTTCTTGGTCTTAAATAGGCAGAAACCTGCATAATTCTCTTGTATGAGACCATGATCAAGTGACATGTGATATGGTGTGTTATACCCAAAGTAGAGTGCCTAAAACCCTCTTTATTGTGATTAAAATCTATGTAACATGCATGGTTTTGATAATAAGTAATAATATCATTTAATAATCTGCATAAACAGTTCTAAGTAATATCAGTTCATTAGCCAGTCTGTAGTCAGTAGAATTCAACTGATGTTTGGTCAAGGGATGGAAATCATTCAATGATTCCGATTTCTCTTGATGGTTCTGTAATGATTTAAAAAATTTGATTACTTCTAGGAAACATCTTTTTGTTTGGTGGTCCATAGAATGTGAACTGTCATCAGAACCGAACATCATAAATCATTCGACTCGAATAGTATCTTGTTTTGTTGGGCTCCTGATTTTACCTTTATTCACAGTTTCTGTGAGCAGTGCAGTGTAAAGCCATGGCTGTAGTTGGGTTTTCCATTATGATGTGGCACTCTGAGCGAGCGAACGCGTCCCCTCGGCGCTCATTAAACACTTAGCGTGCTCCGTAAACAAAGCACAGCCTGTGCCTCGTCTTCCTCGAGACCGGTTGTAAACCTCTATGCTCAAGAGTGAACTGCACTGCGGCCCATCCAGAGCGGAGCTCGTGCCAAGAGCTGCTTATACACTCTTATTAGAAACCATTTTGTTATCTCATTGTGATGGAACCAGAACCTGCCCAATGCAGTTGCCCTTTTCCTAGTAACTAATTGGTGGGTGTGAGCGGATGGGAAACCTGGGCCTGATGCCGGTTGTGTTCTGGTCGAGTGGAGGCGATCAATGGTTCTCACTGGCCCGTTGCGGCCACAGTTTCCATTGTGTTTGCCCTCTTTAATTGTCTGGGGAACAAAGTGGCTGGAAAATGTTCGTGTGAAGATGTTCTGAATGTGATAATTTGGACTGTTTTTATTATTGACTGTTCTCTTGAGACTCCGTTTGGTAAATTAGCTAGTGTTTTTTTGTTGTTGTTATTTTAAGAGCATTTCTACATGATTCTCATGATGATTCTGTTGAGGATAGAAAACATGGTTATGATAGAAAACATGGTTAAAAATTCTTATCCACTCAAGATCTGAGCTAATATAATCAGTAGAGTGTGCTGTAGTGATGTACAGGTGCTGGTCATATAATTAGAATATCATCAAAAAGTTGATTTATTTCACTAATTCCATTCAAGAAGTGAAACTTGTATATTATATTCATTCATTACACACAGACTGATATATTTCAAATGTTTATTTCTCTTAATTTTGATGATTATAACTGACAACTAAGGAAAATCCCAAATTCAGTATCTCAGAAAATTAGAATATTACTTAAGACCAATACAAAGAAGGATTTTTAGAAATCTTGGCCAACTGAAAAGTATGAACATGAAAAGTATGAGCATGTACAGCACTCAATACTTAGTTGGGGCTCCTTTTGCCTGAATTACTGCAGCAATGCGGCGTGGCATGGAGTCGATCAGTCTGTGGCACACTGCTCAGGTGTTATAGGCCCAGGTTGCTCTGATAGTGGCCTTCAGCTCTTCTGCATAGTTGGGTCTGGCATATCGCATCTTCCTCTTCACAATACCCCATAGATTTTCTATGGGGTTAAGATCAAAGCGAGTTTGCTGGCCAATTAAGAACAGGGATACCATGGTCCTTAAACCAGGTACTGGTAGCTTTGGCACTGTGTGCAGGTGCCAAGTCCTGTTGGAAAATGAAATCTGCATCTCCATAAAGTTGGTCAGCAGCAGGAAGCATGAAGTGCTCTAAAACTTCCTGGTATGCTGGCTGCGTTGACCTTGGACCTCAGAAAACACAGTGGACCAACACCAGCAGATGACATGGCACCCCAAACCATCACTAACTGTGAAAACTTTACACTGGACCTCAAGCAGCGTGGATTGTGTGCCTCTCCTCTCTTCCTCCAGACTCTGGGACCCTGATTTCCAAAGGAAATGCAAAATTTACTTTCATCAGAGAACATAACTTTGGACCACTCAGCAGCAGTCAGTCCTTTTTGTCTTTAGCCCAGGAGAGGCGCTTCTGACGCCGTCTGTTGTTCAAGTGGCTTGACACAAGGAATCGACAGCTGAAACCCATATCTTGCATACGTCTGTGCGTAGTGGTTCTTGAAGCACTGACTCCAGCTGCAGTCACTCTTTGTGAATCTCCCCACATTTTTGAGTGGGTTTTGTTTCTCCAGAGTGCGGTTATCCCTATTGCTTGTACACTTTTTCTACCACATCTTTTCTTTCCCTTCGCCTCTCTATTAATGTGCTTGGACACAGAGCTCTGTGAAGAGCCAGCCTCTTTGCAATGACCTTTTGTGTCTTGCCCTCCTTGTGCAAGGTGTCAATGGTCGTCATTTGGACAACTGTCAAGTCAGCAGTCTTCCCCATGATTGTGTAGCCTACAGAACTAGACTGAGAGACCATTTAAAGGCCTTTGCAGGTGTTTTGAGTTAATTAGCTGATTAGAGTGTGTCACCAGGTGTCTTCAATATTGAACCTTTTTCACAATATTTTAATTTTCTGAGATACTGAATTTGGGATTTTCCTTAGTTGTCAGTTATAATCATCAAAATTAAAAGAAATAAACATTTGAAATATATCAGTCTGTGTGTAATGAATGAATATAATATACAAGTTTCACTTTTTGAATGGAATTAGTGAAATAAATCAACTTTTTGATGATATTCTAATTATATGACCAGCACCTGTATTTTTGTAAGCCAAAACCTGGAATCGAGTTTTAGGCCTTCCAGTTCCATCGTCCTGAACTTTTTAATGGGTTTTTGAAGGGTTAAAGGGATAGTTTACCCAAAAATGAAAATTATCCCATAATTTACTCGCCCTCAAGCCATCCTAGGTGTACATGACTTTATTCTTTCAGTCAAACACAATCTGAGTTATATTAAAAATATTCTGGCTCTTCCAAGCTTTATAATGGGAGTGAATGGGGGGTGAGATTTTGAAGCCCAAAAAAGCGCATCAATCCATCATAAAGGTAATCCATACGACTCCATGGGGTTCATAAAGGCCTTCTGAAGTGAAGCGATGGGCTTTTGTAGGAAAAATATTCATCCAAGGCCTTTATTAACCCTCTGGAGTCGTATGGATTACTTTTATGATGGATGGAGGTGCTTTTTTGGCCTTCAAAACAAGGCTGTAACCATGTCTTGAACATTGGAGGGGGCCATTTTTTTTTTCCCTGGGGGGGTAATTATTGTTTTTTTTTTTTTTTATTGAAATGAATTAAATAATTAAAGGATGAAAAGGGAATAACGAAAAAGTAAATGTACCAGGTCTATTGTAGTTAAGTAATCAATTTAAACTATTTGCAAATAATATATTTTTTTAAATATTCTCTCTTATTTGTATGTCCCTTCACTTCCTTTAATCCCTCTCTATTGTAGCTTATGATACTCTGAGCACTGCCTAAAACTTGTATTGTGAGCACTTCTTGTCCCTATTTGCCTCTTCATGACGACTCGCTTTCCGTATTCCTCACTTGTAAGTCGCTTTGGATAAAAGCGTCTGCCAAATGAATAAATGTAAATGTAAATGTCTAATATGTCAAAAACGCAAAATGTTTCTTGTCTCGTCACATTCAGTTATGAATTACATTAATCATATAATTTTATTCAAATAGTAACATTTTTCAAATTAAAAATGTCAATTTCATAAAATTTGCATCACTGGATATTGCTGTCGGTCGCTTAATATTTCAATCGTAAAGTAGTCATCAAATATTAAATGTTTAAAATATAGTCTATATAGTTTAATATCAAATATGAAATGTCGCGTTGGAATTCGCACTCGTCTTCAGTTAACAGTAAGCTCCGCCTTCTTTGATCTGATTGGCCAGCTCACTCATTTTTGGGTGAACTATCCCTTTAAGAATTGAGTCCTTTCAATATTTGAGTATGAATTTGAATCGAATCGGCTATGGAAACGCACAGGAAATTCATATTTGAATTCTAATTCTGCATCGGTTTCAATTCAAGTTCAGTTCAGGATAAAGAGTTGAGTTGAGGTGAAGTTTTCCATAGGTGTGTCTGTCACTCCTACACCTGAAAAACACAATCGTCTCGCACAGTCCGTTCCTGTTTGGATGTATTTTGTCTCCTTTCACTCTCATTGAGCCACGCTTTGTTCTGTCGTAAAATAAGCACATCGGTATTGAGTTCAACCGTGCAGGTTTTATCCAGCTGGGTATTGTGTGGTAAGAAATGACAAGACGGATCTTTTACCATGTTTTTGTCCGTATGAAGGTGGGGCGAACGCGCCTCGCCACGCCGCATGATGTCACCTCTGAGCTCACCTGTGTGTGTCTGTATAGAAACATGTACATGACAGAGGAACTGTGTTTCACTGAGTTGTTTTATGGCCTCATTCGCTGCAGACAGATTCCAGTGAAAGTTTCCATGAAGGTACAGTACACTGATATATGAAAACAGCTCCATCCATCGCTCTCTCCATCTGTCTGTCGTTCTATCCATCATTCTGTCGTTCTGTCATTCGTTCTATCATTCATTCTATTGGCCTATCATTCCATCTGTCGTTCTATCTATCTATCTATCTATCTATCTATCTATCTATCTATCGTTCCATCTGTTGTTCTATCTATCTGTCATTCTGTTGTTCTATCTATTGTTTTATCTGTCGTTCTATCTATCTATCGTTCCATCTGTCATTCTATCTATCTGTCATTCCATCTGTCGTTCTATCTATCTATCGTTCCATCTGTCGTTCTATCTATCTATCGTTCCATCTGTCGTTCTATCTATCTGTCATTCTGTCGTTCTATCTATTGTTTTATCTGTCGTTCTATCTGCCTTTCTTTCATTCTATCTGTCGTTCTTTAGTTTTATCTGTCGAACATTTGTTCTGTCTGTCCTATTGTTCTGTCATTCTTTCGTTCTATCTGTCATTCTATTTGGCTAGTGTTCTTTCATTCTATCTGCCATTCTTTCGTTCTATCTGTCGTTCTATTGTTCTGTTTTTATATCGTTCTGTTATTCTATTGTTCTGTCTGCCGTTCTTTCATTTTATCTGTCGTTCTTTTGTTCTTTCTATCATTCTATCGTTCTGTCATTCTGTTCTGTCGTTTTATCATTCTATCTGTTGTTCAATCGTTCTATCTATTTGTCATTCTTTCATTCGATCGTTCTATCTGCTGTTCTTTCGTTTTATCTGTAATTCTTTTGTTCAGTCTGTCGTTCTATCATTCTTTCGTTCTGTCGTTCTTTTGTTCTGTTGTTCTATCGATCTATCTGCCGTTCGTTTTTGTTCTATCTGTCATTCTATTGTTCTGTTGTTCTAACGTTCTATCTGTCGTTCTTTATTTCTGTCATTCTATTGTTCTGTTACATCATTCTGTTGTTCTCTGTCCTTCTATCATTCTATCGTTCTTTCATTCTATCTGCCGTTCTTTCATTTTATGTCATTCTTTTGTTCTTTCTGTCATTCTATCTGACACTCAGTCATTCTGTCCAGCTAGCGTTCTATCGTTCTATCTGTTGTTCTTTTGTTCTATTTGTCGTTCTTTCGTTCTATCTGTCATTCTATTGTTCTGTTGTTATATCGATCTATCGTTCTATCATTCCATTGTTCTATCTGTCCTTCTATCGTTCTATCTGCCGTTCTTTTATGTCTGTCATTCTATCGTTCTTTCTGTTGTTCTATCTGTCATTCTGTCTGTCTAATTCAATCAATCTATCCATATATTTACAATCTATCCATTCTATTTCCATATATCCATAAATCCATCTTTCCATGGTTAGTTATTTGTGTATAATGGTGTTTTGATTTGTCTACTTCATTGTGTATTTATTGTGTGTTACTCAGAATGATGGACATCACTCAAAATGTTTGTTCACTAGTAGTTGTACATGATGAATGATTATGACAGCGAGTGTTTACTGTCGACTAATGCTCTGACGGCACAGAGTCAGTTGTTGGTGTTTTCGTAAGTGTCTGTCATGCGTTTGTGTCACATGCTCGTCGGGTTACAGGGAATGACATGTACGTGAGACGTGTGTTATGCCGAGAGGTCAGTCTGTCTGTGGCAGGGTGTCCACTTTTACTAAATATAGCTGTACTGGAGTCAGAAGGCCACGTCTGCAGCGATTCACACACACAAACTCCATCAGTGTGTGTAATATATATAATATGTGTGTGCTAAATACACCCGTGCTGCACAGTTAGATGCTCATGGTGTAGTATTTCGGGCGTGCGTGATTGTGTCGTGGGGTAGAGTCGTGACTTAATATGTTTTAAAGAGCTTAAATCATTCATTCTCTTCCTCTGTGTCACGACAGCAGAGGTTCCCTGTGTTTAAGAGACGGCTACGCTAATGTCTCAGCTTTCATTTTCACATTATATCAGACAGAAAAAACTTTATTTTACATAGTTCCTTTTAAAGCAAGCTTCTTACAATGCTTACACAAAAAAGAGAACAATAAAACAAAACGCGTACACATGAGAATAAAATCAATTAAAAGCTATCCTAGAAATCTATTATTATACAATATATTTGTCATTTTAGAAGTTTAAAAGTGGGATATTGATATAAAATTCACCCTTATGTTGTCTTAAAGGAGGCATAATGTTAGTTAGAAAAATTTGAAATTGTGAGTTTAATATTTTATTCGTGGACATAATGTTCTGCGTGGTAAGATTGACCCTCGGGAACAGCACATCGTGGCACGTTCGTCACGCTCTGAGCGTTTTGGAGTCTCTCTTAGAGACGGGACTCTGAGGTACAGCACGTCCTTTTAGTGCAGACAGCGATGCATGCTGGGAAATTTGCCGAGCGAGTCTCCCTCAGCATGTTACAATGGAGACGGATGGTGCTGGGAGGGAGTGAGGAGAGGGGAGATGCTGAAGAATGCTGTGTCACTGGTGCCGCTGCGTATTCTCTCTCTCTCGCGCTCTCTGTGTTAGTCGGTGTCTCTCGCTCATCGTGACTGCTCGCTGATGCGTCCCCTCCCCCCGCTCTGCAGCCATGCAGCACAGCGCAGCATCACAGCGGATCAAGAGACAAAACTGACACTGAAGGATGGGTTAATGTGATGAGCGTGTGACTTGTGATGCTAGTGATGCTTTATTGCGTGTGTTTTCTTTTGTGTGTAAGAAGAGTGTTTGTGTGATGGGGATGGAAATCTTAAGCAGTGTAACGATCCCTGTATTATTACAATTTAAAATAACTGTTACTTTATAAAGTAATTTATTCCTGTGATCAAAGCTGAATTTTCAGCATCATTACTCCAGTCTTCAGTGTCACATGATCCTTCAGAAATCATTCTAATATGATGATTTGATGATCAAGAAACATTTATGATTATTATCAATGTTGAAAACAGTTGTGTACTTCTTTTTTTTTTTTCAGGATTCCTTGATGAATAGAAAGTTCAAAAGAACAGCATTTATCTGAAATACAAAGCTTTTGTAACATTATACACTACCGTTCAAAAGTTTGGGGTCAGTAAAGTTTTTATTTTTATTTTTTTGAAAAGAAATTAAAGAAATTAATACTTTTATTCAGCAAGGATGCATTAAATCGATCAAAAGTGACAGTAAAGACATTTATAATGTTACAAAAGATTATATTTCAAATAAATGCTGTTCTTTTGAACTTTCTATTCATCAAAGAATCCTGAAAAAAAATTGTATTTTTTTTTTTTCATTTATTGTACACAATAAATGTTTCTTCAGCAGCAAATCATCATATTCGAATGATTTCTGAAGGATCATGTGACACTGAAGACTGGAGTAATGATGCTGAAAATTCATTTTACATTTATATTTAGCTCAAACTTTAAGAGTACAGCGCTTGCAACACCAAGGTCTTGGGTTCGATTCCCAGGGAATTCATGAACTGATGAAATGTAATATAAGTGGCTTTGGATTAAAGGATCTGCCAAATGCATAAATATAAATGTAAAATTTAATGATTTAAATTATTACATTGAAAAAATAAGGAAAGATATATAAAGTAAAAATTGTTATATCCTAATATTAAAATGGATATGAAATATAAAACAAATTATATAAAAAGAAATTTAAAAATGACAATCTTATCAAAATATAATAATCCTATTTAAAAATATATAAATATTATAAAAACATCTAAAATGTAAAGTTATTATTTTTATTTAAACACATTGCCACATGAACAACAAAGCTTCAGAGCGTTATGTTTTATTCTATTGTATTTATATGTATAATTTTTTTATAAAGATTAAAGTAAGATTAATATTAAAATGATTAAAAAAAATTAAAGGATGATTTTAAAAAAAGAAATAATATATAAAAAGTAATTTGCTATATCCTAATATTAAAATGGATATGAAATATAAAACAAAATATTTAAACAAATAATGTAAAAAATGACAATCTTATCCAAATATAATAATCATATTAAATATATACATATTATAAAAAACATTTAAAATGTAAAATTATTTTTTTATTTAAACACATTGCCACATGAACAACCAAGCTTCAGAGCTTTATATTTTATTATTTTTTTTATAAATAAAATATAAAAATTTATAAAGTAAGATTAATATTAAAATTATTATACAAATGTAAAGATATTAATATTAATAAGGAATTAATATTAAATAAGGAATTAATAAGGAATTAATATTAAATAAGGAATATTACAAATAAAATTTGTTATATCCTACTATATTAAATTAATATGAAATATAAAACAATATATATAAAAACCAATCTGATCAAAATATAATAATCCTATTTAAAAATATATAAAAATATTATTAAAAAAACATCTAAAATGTAAAATTATTATTTTTTATTTATATGTATACTTTTTATGAATGAAGAAATATAAAATTTTATGAAATAAGATTAATATTACAATTATTAAAAAAAGTAAAGGATAATATTAAAATTAAGGAATAATATTAAAAATAATATTTGATATTATAAAATCCTAATATTAAAATTAATATGAAAATATAAAACAATTTTTGTCTTATAAAAATATAATAATCCTATTTAAAATATATAAATATTATTTAAAAAAAATATATTTAAACAAAACTGTGTATTTAACAACACATTGCCACATGAACGACCTAGTTAAGTGATTTGTTCTTGCGTTTGATGCTGATTTGTGGCTGTTTTTGACAGATTCATTAAATAAGGTGTTTAATGAGTGTTATGAGCTGATTCTAAAGAGGCGGCTTCAACAAACAATCCTGCTCGTCTAATTGTACATTAAACATCAATTCAGTGTGAACAGACATATTGTGGCTGGAAACCGGAGTCATTCATTGTCTTTATTTCCCATCTCGTCTATTTCAGACCGAAAACTGAGGAAACATTGTCTTGATCCAGTGTTTTTGTGAACATGAATGCAGTAATATCTGCTGCGCTGCCATCTTGCTGAGGTTGCAATCTGGCAGGGATGAGATCTCGGTGAAGGGTGAACGCAGGAATAAAGAGAGAGAGAGTGGTCGAGCGAGTGAGCGTGCACGTGAGGGGGATGCAGTGCACGAGGGCGGAGCTTAGCATCAGGCAATACCCTTTCTAATTCTCTCTCTCTCCATCTCTGATCTGGTCTGCGCTGACGCCGGTGTACCTGTCTCCTCTCTGTCCTGCTTTCACCAGCGACTCGTCTTTTGTTCTGGAATATTCTGGTCACCTGAGCAGCAGGGACCTCTGGACTGTACGTGTGGGATTGTGCATCTTTCTGATCGGGGTGTGTGTGTGTGTAAGAGAGAGAGAGAGAGGTGGCGAAACACACGCTGGTCTCCGCCGAGGGAAGGATGGTTTTGCCGGCTGGTCTTGCGGCGTTTCTCATCCGAGTGCGTGTCTCCCGGGCAACCGCTCCCTCCCTCCTCGCGCCATGAGCCGGACCAACCGCGTCTCCTGCTCAATGCTCAACTGCTTTGTAAGTGATGCTGTGTGTGTGTGTGTGTGTGTGTGTGTGTGTGTGTGTGTGTGTGTGTGTGCACGCTGCAGCTGTGGTTCAGTGATTGACGACACGTGACCGTACAGATGTGCCGTTTCCACTGAAAAAACAAGTGAAGAGAGTAAGAGTGTGTCATAAAGAGAGCAGATCTACACATGAACAGCATCAGATCAGCTGATCCACTGGGAGTGAGAGGAAGAGGAGAGAGAGAGAGAGAGAGAAGTTCAGAAGAAACAACAGATTAAGATTTATACTAAGAATATATGGAGGAAATTAGTGTCTTTCATTATAGATTCTCTTTATTGTTTGAAAACTTTTGTACTTTTGTATAATATTGAGAAATTATGATTATTATTATTTTTAGTAGTAGTAGTAAATTATAATAAAATAGTAGTAATAAATAATAATAGTAGTAATAATAATAATAATAATAATAATTAGTAATACATTTAAAAAATATTATAAGTACAATATTATATAAATTGTTGTTACTAATAATAATAATTAAATGTTATTTTTAAAATTATTTTCAATAATATATTTTATTTTATATTGTTATTATTATTATTATTATTATTATTAGTTTAATAGTAATGAATATTATATATATATATATTAATAATAATAAAAATAAATAACAGTGATATAATCTTTCTTTATTTACCATTATTTAGTAGAATAATAATAATAAATGTTATATATTATATTTATTATATTATATAATATTGTTGTTGTTACTAATAATAATAATAATAATAAATAATATATTATAATAATATATTTTCATTATTATTATTATTATTAGTTTAATATTAATAATAATAATAAAATAACAATGTATTTTTCTCTTCTAAAATAATAAATAATGATATAATCTTATTATTAGTAGTAGTAGTAGTATATTAATTAGTTTAATAATGAAAAGAGTATATCATTATTCCATTATTATTTAGTAGAATAATAAAAATATATTATTATTATATTACTGTTCTTGTTACTAATAATAATAATAATGTAATATATTAATAATATAGTTTCATTTTCTTCATTATTATTATTATTTAGTTTAATAGTAATGAAGATTATATATAATATGAATATTATCATTATTATTAATAATAAAATGATATCTTTTAATGATAGTAATAATAATAATGAAAAGAGTATATCATTATTTACCATTATTTAGTATAATAATAATAATAAATAATTATTATATTATATTATATTAGTTTTTGGTTTGATTCCCATATTTATATGTGGTTTAACTGTCTTTGTTGTTTGATTGTGGTGTTTTGGTTCTGTGTGTTGAGCTCTTGTGTTTGTGTTGAAGAGCACATGTGTCTCGTCTATAGAGTGTGTGATGTAACACGTAAGGAGATGAGATGCTGAAGATTGAGTCTCACTCAGCACTTCTGCGTCTCGTTATTGACGTTAATGAGGAGTGTTAAGTGGAGGCGTGGCTGAAGGGATGTTTGTGTTTATAGTCAGAGGTCAGGTAGGCTCAAGGTCTTGAAGATGACCTTCTGAGCATCTGATTGGTCCATCAGGAAAACACTTTTACAGTTCACTGATAGGCTGATTTTTATTTTAATCTTTCTTATACATGGATTTTTTTTTTTTTGGGTGCAATTAAATATAGTTTTAATAAAATATAGTTTTTGAAAACGTGTAGTTTTGCATGTTTGTAAGCATGAGGATGACTGTACTGTAAGTGATTTAAGTGTGTGTTTTCTCAGTGAGAGCAGTAAAAGGCTTTTATCAAATGAGAAGATTGTTCCACCCTGTGACGTCCTCTCAGTATCTGATTAAGCCGTAATATGAGCCGTTTGTGTGTTCTTTACAGGCGCGTGTTTTGCATGTATTTTCCCGCATGCTCGATCTATGTTTGGAGTCCTGTGCAAGAGATCTGTCTGTCAGTCTTCCGTCCCATGAGTCTGTGCGAGCGCACACTTGTACGCCCGTCCCCCTGCCACTGTCGGAGCCACGCTGGCAGCTGTGATGTCTCATATGAGGTGGCATCGTGTTCGCCGCGGCCCGCAGATGAGCTGCAGTAAACCCTGCGGGCAGATGGGGAGTCGTGACTGACACACCTTCAATATTAGAAAAGATTGAGATATATATATACACACACACACACACACACACACACACAATTATCTATATATATCTCAAAAATACACATACAAGAGAGTGATATTCTTGGAATAAAAAGACATATTGCTGTTGTAAAATGACACTAATTAAAGCATTAATTAAGGATTGTTGTTGGCAACCAAAGTGGACGGCAACATAATAAAGACTCTAAAGCTTTGTAAATGATTTGTAAAGTGATTAATAATCACAATAAACATTTCTTCAGCCATAAACTTTAGTCCATTAGTCTAAGTGCAGGCGTTAATGGTTACCTGAAGGAACTTGCTGCATTAATAGAGTTAAACAGATGTGTGGCTCCAGCTGTGTGAATGTATGGGCACGTACAGAGGATCTGACAGTATTAAACTGGCTGTAGTTTCTCTGCCCTGTGTTGAAGGACACTGCAGGTCACTGTAGGATCTCCTGAGGCTGCTGTGAAGGACATTGTACGTTTGGCTCGTATGTGGGTGCGTGATGTTGGTTATTAGTCGAGCTCTCGTGCAGATATATATATTAAGACGAAACAACGTGTGCTGTTCGGCCCCAGATATCTCTGCGTGTCGCTGTTTCACGCGTGTTCTTGCTCCGTGTTGGTGCCCTGGTGACTCCTCTGATCTTTTTAAATATTCCTGCTCCTAAAATATTCAGTAGCAGCAGGAGAGACTCGGATGCTTTTGTTCTTCATCTCTCTTCCTCCTCATTCGTCTTTTCCTCTGTCCTCTCTGAGGTTTGATTTGTTTCTCGGCATTACCCTGATTGTAGTTAGTGATGCACTGAAATTTCAGCAACCCAAAATATATATTTTTTTTTTTTTCCTTTTTTTTTTTTTTTTTGGTTTCGGACAAAACTGTGACATTTAATTTCATGCAACAACGTGGATAAACTACAATCAGCAAAAAGATCTTTAAGTCTGTGCTGTTTTCTGTTGATGCGTGAACAAAACTTCACTAAGCATTGTTTGTAACCCGCTTGATGCAATAAGCTTTGTGCTGCTTTGATACACTAAAGAATGCTGGGTTAAATAGACAAACCCAGAGATTGGGGTGTTTTAACCCAGAGATTGGGGTAAATGTTTGCCCAACCTGCTGGGTAGTTTTATTTAACTCAACTATTGTTAAAAATTACTGTATTGCTTAAAATGAACCCAAAGTATGTTGGAAATTAACATTTATTAATGTTTAATAAATGAACAAAGTTTAATGAATAATAACTAAACAGTAAATGTATTAAATTGCTTATTAATAAATGTTCACCTTTTGATTATTATTGTTGCCTCTAGTAATTATGTGTCTGATTTTTAATTGGGTTCATTTTAAGCCAGACATAGAGTAATTTTTAAATAAAACTGCCCAGCTGGTTGGGCAACCATTTAACCCAACCGCTGGGTTTGTCCATTTTCAACCCAACTTGTTGTTTTTAATCCAGCATATTTTTTTGGTGTACATTGGAAAGAAATATGACATGCATCCACTCTCCATTTACACACAGTAGATACTCTGCGGTTATATTTTGAATAAGAGTGACTCGTCATTCGGTAATCTGTTAACCCAGACAAAGCACTTTTTAATGAAGCAAAGAACTTTTTCTCCTCCATTGTGCATGGATATGTGGGAAGAGTAAACCGAAGTTGGAATTCCTGAGCGATCCATGGAAACGAGACTCATTGATGGATGAATGCATGTCTGGAAGTGTTTGAATGTGTTTTAATCTGAATAGCTGTCCTGTAATAATCTCTCAAGTCAATCTAACTCATTCGCTTGCCTCTGGATTACAGTAGATGATGATTGTTTTAATGAATTAAACCAATAGCTGTCCCGTCCAAAAACCTCTTTCAATAATTTCATTCATGCTCGTGGTTGTTCTGTAACACAATAGAGAGCTGGAGCTGGGCCGTATAACCCACTGACGTAAAGCTCCAGTGTTATTTTAGTATTTATATACTATTGTAGTTTTTATTAATATTTTTTCATCTTCATGTTTCAGTAAAACTTGGCTTTTAGGTTTACTACTTAGTACTTAAACTTACTAATTTATAAATTATTTCTCATGGTTATTTAAAAATGATACCATTTTGGGTTGCATTTCCAATAAAAGTAACTATGAATCATGAAGTTTCCATTATTGTGATGTAGAATCGCTCTGGCGTGTGTTGTTAATGCATTAGTGCAGCGTTGTCCTGACTCAGTGCTTCGTCTTGTGTTCGTCTACTGTTACTTCAGAACAAACAAATGAGGTAAAGAGAGGGATGGGGTTAGAATACAGTGTGACGAAGCAAAAAAAACGCTGCGTTCTCAATCAACATGTTCCCAGAGACCACAGGAGACGTCAGAGCCTCCGACAGGACGTTTTTCCACCGAGGGTTCTTGCAGCTGTCTTGAAGTGATGAGATGAATGGTATCAGGTTCACCTGACCTCATCTGAAGGTTCATAAACCATTTTTTTTTGATGCAAGAACATTGTGTTTTCTTCAAACAGCCCAAAGGTGATATTTGGTTATGAGAGGTGGTAACACCGGCGTGACTTCTTCCAGGTTTTTGCTGTTTTTTGTGTTTAAAAATGTATTTTATACATGTAGGTGAACGTTTCTCGCTACATGAGATTCATGTTTTCACTTTTCCATTGACTTAATATATAGTAATAAATAAAATTAAAAATGGAAATTAAATAATAAATTAAATGCATGAAAAATAAATAAAATATGTACAATGTATGACTTCTGATGGATTTTTTCATGATTTAATGATCTTAAAAATTAAATTAAATTAAATTTTAAATTAAATTAAACTCTTGACACATTTATAGTTATTACCTAAACAACCTGCTGAATTTGTTGGCACCATAGTAATGAAAGAATATATAAAAATAAAAAATAAATACAAATAAATCATAAATATTTAAAAAAAAAAAAATGAATTAATTAAATAAAGTATGTACAATGTGACCAGTGTCATTTTACCATTATTTATAATACAACTGTAGTTTTTTTTTTTTTTTTTTTTTTTTTTTTGAATTAGCATTTCTTTTTATATTTTAAGTTTTCATTTTAATTTTAGTAATGTTATGTACTTTTATCGTTTATTAATTTTTCTTATTTCATTTTGAGTTTTAGTAGTTTCAACAATTTTATTTTTTGGACAAATTTTTCATCTAATATTTATATTTAATTTTATTTCGGCTTTATTTCAATTACAATTTATACTAGTTTCAGTTAACAGTAAACAGATTCAAGAACTGCATTCTTGAAATGCGTTGCCTGAACATTTGGTTTCTGTTGTTACAATGTTTCTAGCCTCATTGTTCCGGACAGATGCTAAAAATATCCCACTGTCATTTCCTTCCTTATACTTATGTCGTCACTTTTCATACGGTTGGTTTCTACTTGCGTTTTCGTCTCAGTTTTGGCATCAGTCCTTGTCCTATTTCTGTCCTATAACTTGTTTAAGAAGGAGTCTGTGTGTTCTCACTGCAGCCGTTTGAAGATCCCTGTGTCACTCTGAGCTTTTTATAGCACGTCTGCAGCCGAGGCTCATTAGGAAAGTAAAATCTCTTTTTGTTAAGGCCGTCCAGTGTTTGTTTAAGGAGGTTTAGGTGTTGAATTAAACCACAATGTCTAAACGTCTCCGTCTTTTACCAGAACGCAAACGCAGCAGAACTGATCCATTGACTTATTGAAAAAGAAAAGATGTATGTTGAGGACGGAGAACGTGATGAATTGCTCACAGAGTGATGGATTGAAAACTCGAGCCCATCAGGAAGATTGAACTTAAATCTATCACCTGTCTCTCTTTTCTCATTTCTGTTCTGTAATTTATTGCTCTTGTCGAACATCACCACTATCACTTGTATTTATTTAATGCAGGTTTAGGATACATCAACATAAAACCAAAATGTACTATTTACTAGTTTTTAATGCATGTCCCTGGTTAGGGCTGCATGACTATTTGAAATAGTAAATGTGTGTATATTTTTAAGTAAAATATAATTTTCAATTTCATTCTTGTTTCTGTCTAACATGTCAAAAATGTAAAAACAAAAAAAAATTCAGTTATGAATGACATTTAAATGATAGCATATTTTCAATTCAAAATTGAGAAATTCCATAAAGTTTAGTTTGCATCACTGTATGTTACTGTGGGTTGTTAAACATATCCATTGTAAAACAGTTGTCAAATATTAAATGTTTAGCTACTTGTGTCTTACCACGCACACACTCTTTCACTGTTGGAATTCACATCGGAGCTGTCTGTCGACATCTTGGCAGTGCATCACTCCGGGATAATCGAAAATGGGCAAAGAGGCGGGACGTGGGTGGAGCTGAGGTGCCTGGTTGCTGAAACCACACCCACCTAGCTCGACATGACCACGTTAGCTCAGGCTAAGGAGCTATCTATCTATCTTAGATATTATCTAAAATATCAATAAAGATAACAAATTATACATCATTTGAAAGGGTTTACTGCCAATCTACGGTGTCTGTTTTACGATGTAGATGCTCCAGCAAGAGTAATATTGTAATTTGTGTCGGGTGTGCAAATGACAACACGCAAAATCAAAACAGGACTTCATACCTTTGTAATGAAATAGCGATCGCGAGATGAATCCAATCTGTCGCACTTGGGTAAAATGTTCATGATAAGTGTCCATTGAAAAACATCCAACAGCACTTTTTGTCCACAAAAGCGTTAAATTCATGAAATATTGATATATTGTCCATTGTTTGCATCATATTTCTTTTGAAAGATCTGTTCTCCAGCATCGTTCTTCAAGAATGCAATCTGAGCAGCGTTTATGTTGTAAAACTGTATTTGATTGTATAGACTCTCACAAAGAAATGAGCCCAAAGTATATTTTTCAAAATAGTGCAGCAGTTTTAGTTATAATATCCAAGCAGTGCTGTCAGATTTTGTGTTGTCTTGAGAGCCATGTTCTCCAGCCATTGCCATTGTAGTGAAGCTGGCGGACAAACTTTTAGCCAGTGCTAAGACGATCCAACAACGATGCCAAGCTCAGCGGCTGGAATTAGCTGACGGCTCACAGACAGCAGACAAACGGCTAGCGGCAATCTACCTGTCACTCAAGTGGCCGCGCCCTTAATTATGCAGAACTTTAAGGCTTATTATAATTTAAATGGATGAGTTATTAAAAAAATTCACCCCCCTCAGAGTTGTCATGAAGGGCAAAATGAGCTATATAGATCAAAACCACTTTTTGTACCAGGCTGTAAACATGTTTTTCTGCTGTAAAGCTGGGCATTTTAACATGGGATTGACTCCCTTTTGGAGCCTGTCTCTAGCGGCCAGTCAATGAATTGCAGTTTAAGTCACTTCCGTGTTGGCTTCAAGAGAGAGAACGGAAGTTTGCCGCTTGGTCTTCTGTGAACAGTAAGCCCCGCCTTCTTTGATCTGATTGGCCATCATTCTGAGATTGACGAGCCGAGTCAGACCAGCCTAAAAATCTAACTTTTTAAACTGTCTGTCATCCTGAGAACAAACAGTGGTGCGTAATGGAGAGCAGCATTAAGAAATATTGGGGGGTGGGCAATTTGGCCATTTCCAGTTACTGGGGCGGACTTGTCCCCCTCAATGCCCATGATGGTTTACGGTCCTGATTCCACTGTTCATGGACTTTGTCTCTTTTTTGTAGCTCAAAGTATGCACACTGGTTTTAGTACATTTGAGCCACGCTACTTGGTGAATGCGATCGTCCCGAGCAGTGAATGCTGTGATTTCCCGTCAAGGGCGTTTCTAGGGGCCGATCTCTGGCTCGTTGCCTGCTGACTGCAACCCTCAGAGAGTTTCTGCTGGCTCGATGCCTCAGGGACACGGAAAGAATGGCTTTCCTTTCATCTGGTTAATGGAGAAAGTGCTGGATAATTTACATGGGATAAAGGGGACGGCTAAAGAGCGAAGAGATTTCTTCGGCTAATACAAGAGACATTCATTTCTCTTAACTGACAGAACTTTTCCCGTTTATTCTCCATTCCAGCCAAATACACATATCTAGTGCAATTTTCCAAGTTGTAAATTAAGATTATTTGAGTAAGAAAATACAATTTCAGTCTTTGTAATTCCAAATTTCATGTGTAATTCAATGTTTTACTTAGTTTCTTTATAATTATTTGTAAAATTACTAGCAATTTCTGAGAGGAAATTGTTTGTAAGTAAATCCTACATCAGTAAAACTTAATATGCAATTGCTTTTATTATCGTTTGACTAACACTAACTGTAATATTTATGATATTTTGGCTGAAATGGGTTCTGATAGAAAGGCCTGTGTGAGTTTGTATTTTGACTAACTGCTCGTCATGTAACTTGTTCATTTGACTTTGTCTATTTAAAAGCCATCACCCCGTCTCTTCTTTAGCCACCTCACGCTAATGAGGATATACAGCACAGAATTAGCAGGCAGACAGTCACTAATTATATTAGCTTTTGACACTAGTGCAAACTGTACTTTGATAGCTTGCAAACAAAGAGCTACGATTTGGGGCGTTTTTCTTGTGTAGTAGTTAATATGACATAAATCAAGTCTATTTATTTATTTACTTAATTTTTTTTTTTCTTAATCTTCATCTCTCTTTTTCAGTCCTTTAGCAGTTTTCATTACTTTTCCAGCTCAGTCGAAGCAGAATCTCTCGTCGGCGTCTGATGCACGTGCACACGCAGGTTTCCTGTCTCCCTGGAGGAAGATTTTCTGTGTCATCCTGATTTTTGCAGGAATGCACAGATGGAATCTGCATATCAAACCATTTCTGAGTTGCCAGCAGTTCTGCCTCTGTTTCTCCCTCTTTTTTTTTTATTTATTTTTTTTAAGCTCTTCTGTCACTCTTTTTACTCATTGTCCCAATTCTGAACTGCCTGTAAATAGATAGATGGATGGAATGGAATAGAATGGAATGATGGACAGATAGATGGATGGAATGGAATGATAGACAGATGGATGGAATGGAATGGAATGGAATGGAATGGAATTGGATGGATGGATGGATGGATGGATGGATGGAATGATGGACAGATAGATGGATGGATGGATGGAATGGAATGGAATGGAATGGAATTGGATGGATGGATGGATGGATGGATGGATATGGATGGATGGATAGAATGGAGAATGGATGGATGGATGGATAGTCGGATAGACGGATGGATGGAATGATGGATGGATGGATGTATGGAATGGAATGATAGACAGAGATGAATGGAATGGAATTGGATGGATGGATGGATGGATGGAATGATAGACAGATAGATGGATGGATGGAAAGACCGGATATACGGATGGATGGATGGATGGATGGAAAGACTGATATATGGATGGATGGATGGAAAGACTGATATATGGATGGATGGAAAGACGGATATACGGATGGATGGATGGATGGATGGATGGATGGATGCATGGAAAGACAGATATACGGATGGATGGATGGAAAGACAGATATACGGATGGATGGATGGAATGATAGACAGATAGACGGATGGATGGATGGATAGTCGGATGGATGGATGGAATGGAGGATGGAATGTTAGACGGATGGATGGATGGGATGGGTGGATGAATGGAATGAAATGATAGATGGATTAAATGATGGATATACAGACGGACAGACGGGTGGAAATCATTCAATCCATCTATCATTCCATTCCATTAGATAGATAAAATGTTTAATATGAGATTCTTCAATCATAATCTTGTGTAATTGCAACTAAAGTAAAACAGCTCTAAAGAATTTTATTTATTTATTTTTTTCCCATTTTGAATCATCATTATAGATGTAAACACATGCAGAAATAAAGTCAGATGACTCATGGCGGTTCAGTAGGTGCCAGTGTTCTCGTGTGAGCGTCATGACCTCTGTGTCTTCATGACAACTATCAAAGAGTGCTGCCATAGCAACATGCCACCTTCTGCCCCGTGGAATTGTGGGAGTAAACCCATGGGGATTCTGGGAGTGTGGCGTGTCTCATACAGCTGTGTGAGCAGTGATTCACGTTCAGCAGGAGCGAGGAGTTTTTCATGTTTTTTCTAAATGTGCATTAAAATGAACTTGATACTTTCTCATTCTTTAATTATAAAATGCTCCAGAGAATCATAATGACATAAGATGATCAAAAATCTAAGCTTTTATGAGCAAAATGTCAGGAAAACCTCTGCCATGTTTACTTGGCAAAGATAAATGTTACATTTTAAATGCTTCTAGATTCAGCTTGTTATTTTGTAACATTCTGAAACTGTAGCAGCTGAAGTTCTATAATGATGCGTTAAATGATCATTTTTGCGTGCAGCTCCTCCTCTTCCTCGGTCTCGTCTGACAGGTGTTGGCATCTTCTGTCGCTCTGTTCTTCTGTGACCGACACACGGCTGAGCAGAAACGTCCTCAGTCACCTTCATACTGGCATCATTCAGTGTGCCAGAGCAATAGTTCATACAGCGTACGCAGTCATGTGACCGCCGTGTGTGAGGAACAGACCCACATTCATGTGCTGTAGGTTAGACTAGCAGGTGATAGTGATTTGTCTAAATATTGAATTATGGTGTTGATGATACTTATGGTTCAGATGGGTTACAGGCAGCATTTTATGGCTTTGTGACATGCAAATACCCATTATACTTATTTTTTTAACAAAATCAATAGTTTTATTCAAAGATGCATTAAATTAATCAAAAGTGACAGTAAAGACATTAATAGTGTTACAAAACATTCTGCTTCACTGTTTTCAACACTGATAATAATCATAAATGTCTCTTGAGCAGCAAATCGTCATATTAGAATGATTTCTGAAGGATCATGTGACACTGAAGACTGGAGTAATGATGCTTTGATCACAGGAATAAATTACACTTGACTATATATTCACAGAGAAAACAGCTGTTTTACATTGTAAAAATATTTCACAATTTTACTGTTATTTTTGATCAAATAAATGCAGCCTTGGTGAGCAGAAGAGACTTCTTTGAATGGCATTATAGTATTGGCACAGTGTTTTTGTTTTTCTTTAAAACGATATTTCTAATCGAATGCAGAGTTTTGGTGTCTGAAAATCTCATGAACTGAAGTTTATTTCAGCATTTATGTTTATGATGTTGCATATCAACTTGCGTATAGATATTCTCTATTCATTCTATAGGGAATGCTAGGATTTATCCGAATATTTGAGATGTGGGCGACCAAATGTCAAAGTCGTAATGAAATCAAAATTGACTTCTTGTTTTTTTTATGGTATATTGCTTTGTTTATTACAAACAATTCATCTGTGCACATCATTATTTTTGTTTAAATTCATGTTCCTTGTAATCTTGAATCAGAATAACCTCTCCTCCCTCTTGCAGCATCTTTTCTCTTCTCTGATGATGAGGGCGGAGCAACCTGTCACTCACATGAGATCCACCAATAGGAAACTACAACCATCCAAACAGTTCCCCACAGACAAAATCAAGCTCCGCCCTACATTTGTTCTTGTTCCTGAAGCGTTTCACTCAGATATACGGCACAATAGGAAAGAAAAGACTAGCTTAACTTCAGTTTCATGCTGACTTTAAACGTTTAAGTATTGGTTACTAAAACTGTTGTGTGTGATGTTTAAAGACCTGATTGAATCTGTCCAGTCTGTCTCTCAGTTGTTTGTTTTGATAATATCTGGGATGTGTGTTAGTGTGTGTGTGTTTCATGGCACAGCTGGCTCGGCTGCTGTTGTGCCAGTCAGGTTACAATTTAGAGACTCTTACACACAGACAGACAGACACACACACACACACACACACACTCACTTACAAAGGTGTCCTCTGTCCATCTGGCTGTGTTAGACAGGGTGTGTGACTGCGGGACGTCGTAGACGGAGTGTCTGGGTCATTCGCTCTTTGTCTCTCCCTACTGATAACACAAACGACACACTCCTAAACCTTCGCCAGAAACATGCAATCATGCTTCAGCAACAAGGTACGAAAGATGTGACTTCACTGCTATACTCGAGTATAATTTTGAGGCATCTGTACTTGTCTTGTACTTTTACTCAGTTGAAAATGTTTTTTACTTCCATTACAATTTCATGTAGACTTCAACGTACAAAGTATATGTCATGTGACTTCAATCATTTCTCAATTATTTAACAATAAAAATAACATTTTTCTTTATCCCGACGTGGCTTTGAAAGACACGGGTGATTAAATGGCAGAACATTAATTTTTTTTCGTGTACTATTCCCATCAGACAGACACTGAAGTGTGTTTTTATAATAACATCGCTGTAGATGGATAAACTTGAGTCCAGTGTAAACGCAGTTCATGATTATTAGTCTAAAAATCCCTATATTCAAATGTCAAACCACTGTAAATATCATCTGCTGAAAATATTCAGGATATTGGTTTACCTAGTCAGAACAATGCCATTTTTGACAGGTTTCTTTACAAAAAAAAAAATCTGCCTCAAAAATACTAAACTTAGAAAATCTCTAATACCTCGTTTTCAAAAGTCAATGTAATTTTACAACTTTAAAATACAATTAAATGTAGAAACTTATAGTCAGGGCTAAAAGGCTGTTTAATATATGTAAGGCACATAATATATTAAATTATATTAGTCTTTCCTTGTTTGACATATTAAATAGGTTCCTGGTGCTGATGTATGTGAAACATTCACCCGCGTTTGGTCACAAACTTTCACATGTCCTGTGTGGCAATTGATGCCAAACCGCTGCATGAAGAAGTGGAAAGAACTGATGAAATATGCAGATCACTGCGTTAACCTGCGTTTCTCAATCATCAGACTTCAGTTCAGAGCGAAGGTCTACAGATACTTTTCACACAGTTATATGACATCTGGACCATTCCTAATGTCTTCTGGAAACAGTCTTGTTTTAATAGTTGTGTGTGTGTGTGTGTGTGTGTGTGTGTGTGTGTGTGTGTGTGTCAGGCGGTTGGTTTATTTCTTCAGCCGTGTCTGATGCCAGTCGCAGGTCTTTCACCTCGTCCTGTGATGTGAACGGCGGCTCAAGGTCCCTTTAGATCAATGTTTAATCCTCTACGTGATGTCGATGAACACGTACCTCTGCCATGACCGATTTCTGAAGCTCCGAAACTCTGTCCTGCGGAGAATATTGTGTGAAAGGACGGTTTAGTCCAAGGACACGCTTGTAATTCTGCAGTTAAACTCATTTATAGTAACTTTTTTTTATTAAAAATGTAATTTTGTTTCATGTAATTTTTCTATTATATTTTTACAATTAATAAAGTAATTTCTTATTTTCAAAATAGTTTTAATAATAATAAAAATAACAATATCATTAATAATTGTATAATAATAATTATTAAAAGCAATATATTATGATTATATGTAGTAATATTTATAATAATTATAATATTTTATTATACTTATAATATGTAATAATAATAACAATTATTTTTATAGTCCTATTGAGATATATATATATATATATATATATATATATATATATTTACAAATGATGTCTTACAAGTAATTTCTTATTTGCAAAAATAGTTTTAATAATAGTAATAATAATAAATAACATTATTATTATTATTATTATTATTAATTGTATATGAATGAATGATCATGATTATATACAATAGTAATAATACATATTATAGTTATTACTACTATTTACTATTATTAAATATAATAATAATAGTTATTTTGTAGTTCTATTGATAAATAATCTGTTTTTTTTTGTGTGTGTGTGTGTATCCGTACAAACAAGCATAGTAAATCTGGAGCTCTTTTTTTTAATTCGAAATTGCAGTCTTTACGAGAAGTCACAATTTTCTTCTCAAATCATTCAGCTCTAGTGCATGTCATATGAACAATCATTCAGTAATTGCTCATAACTCAGTGAATATGGTTGATGTTGCTGTTTTTCTCTGATGACAGCTGTTATGCTTGTCTGTCATCTCTTTGCTAATAGCTGATTTGTCCTGCACACGCTCCATCAGTCAGGAGTCTCAGGCTGATTGTGTTTTCTGACCGGAGCAGAACAGATACGTCACTGCTGTAAATGTCACTCAACAGATGGGAGACAGGTTTCCTCTGTCCATGTGTGTGCATGAGGAAATTAGACACGGTTAATGTACATTCTACAGCAGGATATATGTGATTCTGCCTCAGAATTTGGCAGAAGCGAATTGGTTTACTGTTGCCAAGAACAACTGAAGATTCAAGTCAAACATGGCTCGTCCAATCAGAATTCTGATTTGGAACTGTCTTGTTTTATGAAGTTCATGTGTCATAATGTGTGTGTTTTGTGTGTTTTCAGGGTGAGGAGGGACCGCCCAGCCTGGAGTACATTCAGGCCCGGGACCTGTTCCCCCAGAAAGAGCTGGTCAAAGAAGACGATGCTCTACAGGTCAGTTTCACTCGCCAGACCGATAATATCCACTTTCGCCCATGCTGAGAAAGCCTCATGTCCTTCTCTAAATTACTGAGTAGTAAAATGTTTAATGATTAATAATAATAATTTTATAATAACTGTAATTAAATACAATAATAATAATAATAAAGGTATAATAATAATAATAATAATAATAATAATATGATCTTAGTAAGTGGGTCAACACACCTCAGACTACAAAGGAAGTATCAGTGAAATGAAATGAAATGAGAGGTCTAGAATGTTTGGGGAGATGGTGGGTAATGGGTGAGAAGGTGAAAAGAGCGAAATTAATCAAAAGGACGGAGCAATGACACGATACAGCAGGGACAACCAGAGACCAGACACAGGAACAAGAGCGGGAGAACTTGACATTGACTCTTATTCAATGATTTTGCGTAAAACTATGAGTCTAAATGCAGCACTTAAAGTCCAGATGAAGGACTCTTAAAATATGTTCCTGGTCTTACTGTGATGGATTCATCAGTGCACATTATTTTAAGGTTGATGTTTGTCTGTGTAAAACTGGCCACCATGATTTTGGAGTGTTGTGAGGAAAACAAACCCTTAGACTTTTTGACCCAGCAAGCACCCTAGCAACCATCAAAATTACCCTAGCAACAGATTTGCAATCACCCATAACACCACAGCATTGTGGTGATGAGTTTTGCACATCTTACAGTACACTTACTATACCTAGAATAACATGCTCAAAAGCATGGGGGACTTTTATGTTTATTTAATTTTTTTATTAGTTTATTTTAATATTTATTTTTTGAATTATTATAATTTTTTTTAATCAAAACCACAATGGTGGAACTTTTATATTTATTACATTTTATTTTTATTTTATTTTAATATTTTTTTTTTTTTATATTTTTCAAACCAATTTTTTTTCAGTAACGTGCTTAAAAGCACAATGGTGGGACTTTCATATTTTTTTTTATTAAATTTTATATTATTTTGTTTTATTTATTTTAATATTTATATTATATTATATTTATCAAACCAGTTTTTTTCCCAGTAATGTCCTCAAAAGCACAATGGTGGGACTTTATATTTTATATTATATTATTCTTATTTTTGTGTTGTTTTAATATTATTTTATTTCAGTATTTATTTATTTTTGTTGTATTATTTCTTTTATTAAAACCATTTTTTAATCAAACTAGCAACATGCTCAAATGCACAATGGTGGTACTTTTATATTTTTATTAAATTTTATATTGTATTTTTTATTTTATTTTTAATTTTTTAATATTTATTTTTTTATCTATATATTTTTAATCACACCAGTTTCTTCCCCAGTAATGTGCTCAAAAGCGCAATGGTGGGACTTTTATATTTTATATTATTTTTATTTTTTATTTTTATTATTTTGTTTTAATATTATTTAATTTTAGTATTTTTCTTTTGTATTAATATTATTTATTAAAACCAGTACCTCATTACACATGTGTAAATGGCTCATAACCTTCCAAAATATGTTACAGTTTTTTTTTTTTTTTTTTTTACCAAATATCTTGGGTCAAATGGAAGCAGCTCCCAGCTTGTCTGACACACTTTCTTATTTTCCTTGTTCCTGCAGGAGGGAGTGGATTGTGCCGATACACATATAATTTATGATTCACTGTATGTGCAGTGATTAATGCCTCCCCAGTGATTTATACATGAATATAACAATACTTGAATGTTCAGTATCTGCATTACAGTTCATTTAAATCCCATTTTTATCTGGATCTTGGTGGATCAGTTTTGGTGATCTAGATGCATTTAAAAAGAGAATGAAAATGATCCCACACGTTTCTGTATTTGGTGACATTACGGTCTCACATGCAGTTTTGCATGATTTTTAAGCGGGTTTAGGTATTTGTCTTTGGGATGCAAATGTAAAGATGTGCATGTCGTTGTTAAATGTGAAGGGATCCTGATAAAGATGCCATGAATCTGTGCTCATAAATTTTGTACAATGACTGTTTTCACCAGAAGGTAAAATACAGCTGTCACTAATGCAAGCGTGCGCTGGGATTCGAGTCTGATTTTGAGTCACACACTTTATTTGGACTTCATGCGACGTGTGTTTGGAGTCACGCTCGTGCTGTGTTGAGTTCTCCGTTGCGCGTGTTGTCAGACTCTCTCTGTGAAGATCCGCGGTAGAAGTCGTTCTCCCAGTGCTCACCTGATCCCTTTGAAGCAGCGCTGCTTTCATGGCTCGTAGTGTGTCACTCGGTTGGCACGCAGCTCCATGAAATATGGATGCAGTTTCCCGTAGATCAGCATTACAGCAGCAGAATGCACCAGCGCTTACAGACACCATGATGCTTTATTTCTCTGTACACATTCTTCATGTTTCTAGCATTTTATTTTTTCCTAAAGTTCTCTTGTGCACACTGGAGTACAAATATAAAATTGCCTATAAATATCTTTTAAATACAGCTGGTGTAAATCTGAGGACAGTGACTCCGTCCTGCTGTAGGTTTGCAGTAATTCCTGAAAGATGGATGTGATATGACTGTATATATTCTCCTGACATGCTGTTATCAGTCACTTGGACGTTTATTATCTTGCAGGTCGTTAAACACACATAGAGCACGCATACTCATAACCTTAATAATAGAGTGCAAGTCTTGATTTCATTCATAAGGATTTGATTAAAAGTATCATTGAGTTATTAATATGTAGGCTCTAGACATTAAGGCAGCTCTTGAAGGAAAGTCATTTCAGAGAGCAAGTTATTATATTTTGATGAAAGATGGAATAACAGACACTAAGCATGCAATTTGATTTTATGTGCATTTATATCTTTAAAGGGGTGGTTGATTATGATTTCTCTTTTTAATTTTAGTTAGTGTGTAATGTTGCTGTTTGAGCATACACAACATCTGCAAAGTTACGACGCTCAAAGTTTGAACAATGTCGAACACCGTTACTGACAATCCGCATTTTGTCTGCGTGAGATTCTCCAGCTTTGTTGTTGTTGAGTGACCGAAGCGTGAGCTGTTAAAGCTCCGCCCTCTTCTGGAAAGGGGGCCGGGAGCAGCAGCTCATTTGCATTTAAAGGGACACACACAAAAACGGCGTGTTTTTGCTCACACCCAAATAGGGGCAAATTTGACAAGCTATAATAAATGATCTGTGGGGTATTTTGAAATGAAACTTCACAGACACATTCTGGAGACACCAGAGACTTGTATTACATCTTGTGAAAGGCGCATTAAAGGTCCCCTTTATGTTTTTTTTACTCCACTTTCATGTCTGTATTAGCATACATCACATTTGTACGTCTTACCCAGATGTCTTTCTAGGCAAGGTCATCTTTCGCCGTCTTTGTCCTCCAAGTAGGACAGACTCGGTGTCGGTACCGGCTGTGCAGACGTGTAGAGAGATGGAGTAACAGTAGGAAGTTGATGAGTAAGATCTCATGTGGACGTGCTGCTTTTGGCCTCAACATTACAGACTGAATCATACAGCACTGAGTGTGAGACGGCTTCACAATCCCTAGAAAGGAAGCAGTCAAGGGTAGACAGAAGACACGTTTGTGCATGATCGTGTGTGTGCTTTGGCTGTTAAAGTCAGCATGAAATGCTGGTCACAAACCATCACGCAGCGAGTTGTTGCCGTACTTCATATTTGTCATCAGTCAACTGTATGAAATGTCAGATGACCTATGTAGGTCTGGGGCAGGGCAAGTGTGTTAAATGCGTTTTTTAACACATTATTTTTCAGTTAAATCGACAGCCCTAATATAAATATATACAAAAACATGCCGTTTTTGTGTGTGTCCCTTTAAATGCAAATGAGCTGCTGCTCCCGGCCCCCTTTCCAGAAGAGGGCGGAGCTTTAACAGCTCACGTTTCGGTTGCTCAACAACAACAAAGCTGGAGAATCTCACGCAGCCAAAATGAGGATTGTCAGTAACGGTGTTCAGCCTTACATTGTTCAAACCGGAGTCGACACTGATGGAGAGACTCAGGAAGAAGTTACAACTTTTAGAATGAAACTGGACGTTTCTGAATGGATAGTGGATAAATTGATGTAGTTGCTGTGGAGTTGATTCAACTCATCCACTAGCATGTGCCGTCATGTTAATCTTTTGTGCAAATCCAGTGTTGAATTGACCCTCATTTGTGAAGCAGTCCGGCGTAAAATGACGGCATGGCAACAACACTCTACTACAACAACTCTTCCTCTTCTCTAAAGCAGCCCAACATGACCCCGCCCCCTTTGTTGCGTGTTCTCGGGGGCGGGGTTTATGTAAATTTTAGGGTTTGTGATGTCACTAACCCAGGAGGAAGCTTGTTGTAGTCTCTACCAGCCATTTGTTGTAGTCTTTAAAAAGCGATTTCTATAAAAGAAAATATCTCCCTTTGCATTGAACTTTGAGCGTTGTAACTTTGCAGATGTTGTTTATGCTCAAACAGCAACATTACACACTAACTAAAGTTAAAAAAGTGAAATCATAATCAGGGACCCCTTTAAACACATTGCAATTCTGTTTTGCACAGAAATCACACGCTTTACATCTAATGCAGTATATGCCTTCAGAAAAAGCTGGAAAGACAAATGTTGCCTTGTTAACTTTGTAGTAAGAACCTCTTAAGTACAGCCTGAACTGCTCCAGTGTTTGGAGTTTGAAGGTTTTTAATGTCCTGTTTACTGAGAGCTCAGATCAGGGCATTGACTGGGCAACCACACAAGCCGCTGGCACAGATGGCATTATGGGAAAGGAAAATTGGAAGCAGAGGTGATGCGAAGCTACAGAAAAACAGCTTCTCTTAGTTCAAACTTCAGAAGCTGAGAAAACCACATTCAAACCATAACAGACAAACGGATTTAGATGTGTTGAATAAAAACAAAGCAACAAAGAGATATGAATTTCTATGCCAGCTAATCAACCTTTCTGTCCTATAAATGTGTTCAATTCCATATTGTTGTCTTTGTCTCTCCAGGTCCCGTTCCCTGTCCTGCAGGGCGAGTGGGTGGAGTTTCTGGGTCGAGCGGACGATGCCATCATCGCCATCTCCAACTACAGACTTCACATCAAATTCAAAGACTCCATCATTAACGTAAGAGCGCCGATAACACAAATGAAAGAGTTGAGCTCACTGAATCACAGTTCAAACTCTGCTGCAGCTCCTTTCATAGTCATCCAGCTGTTGAAGTCTTTGTTTTGCCTGCCGAGGGCCACGTCTCCTCTTATCTCAGTAAAAGAGCCGTTCTCTGGGCGCTGGTTTGATTTCTCCAGCCTTTGACCTCAGAGCTCTGGGAGGTCTGAACAGAGACTGAGCTCATGTTGGCACACAGGCCTCTTTTTCTCTTTCTTTCCACCCACAACCTCCCTTGGCTTCGAGCAGGAAAACTGCTGCTGTTGTCTCTGGTCTGACTTGAGTGAAGTTGAAGTTTAGAGTAGTTGTGTAGTTTAACTGCCGTGTTTTGAAACAGACGCGTTGTTCCTTTTTTGTTTGGCGCTGTTAGCAGAGCAGTAGTTATGTTTTGATAAATTAGTTGGCTTAGCATTTCCTTCAGTTATTTTCATGCCTAATTATGCTTGTTAAAATGTATTGTAGGAGCTACTGTTACCTTCACTGTTCATATTATGTCACTATCATATTTTATCTTTAATTTAAAAGCACAGCGTGCACTCACTCTCTCTCCTTACCGTTAACGTTATTAATATGTCTTGATTTACTTTCTATGCTATTGCCATTTCCATATCCAAGTGCTTAACAAATTGATTAGACCAGCTCCCAATGTAAGGTTTGTGCCACAGCTAAACTAACAATATTGGTCATTAACAAATCATTTTTTATGTTTCTGTAATGTTAATCCACCAGTTTGTGTAAGCTCTTTAGTTACAGTAGTGTTTCTGATGCTAAATATGATTATTGTTGGGATTTAATGGATTCAAAGATAGATCATGCAAAAGTTTCAACAAAACCAAGTCTTTGGGAACAACTAGAAAGTATTTGGAAGTCATTAATAACATAGACTGTGGAAAAGTACATAAAAACAATGCCAGCAAGAATGGAGCCCATACAAAATAAAAATAAAATATATATATTTTTTGGTTATTATGAGTAAATAAAGACTATTTAGTTGTTTCAGTTTGTTATTTGCCTAATAAATGACAATAACATTTTTAGTTTTAAACAAGTTTGACAGATTCCTAAAATATTTGTTTTCTCTTTACTACTACTTATATATAATTTTTTTTAAATGTATATACATGCATACATAACTTTTTAATAAAAATGTCATTACAAAATTACATTTTATACATATTAGAATGTTACCTTATTTAAAATATAAAATTTAAAATATATAAAATTATATTTACAATATCTTACACACACACACTCTCTCTCTCTCTCTCTCACTCACTCACTCACTCTCACACACACACACACACACACACACACACACTCACACTTAGACACATTTAGTATATTTTTATATTATATATTTAAAATATAATATATATATATATATATATATATATATATATATATATATATATATAGATTATACTTTTTAAATATATATACATCCATACATAACTTTAATAAAAAGTCATTACAAAATTTTATACATATTAGAATGTTATCTTATTTAAAATATAAAATTTAAAATATTATATTTACAATATCATTTAAAAAATTCTACACATACTATACTATTTGATTGACTGATTGACAGATAGACAGACATAGATATATATAGATATAATATATGTTATATTATTTCAAATGTATATAATTCAAGTATATAAATACAAATTTTATGCATATATAAACATACATGCATACTATGGGCCTGTTTACACCTGGTCACTTCATGTGTTTTTGCTGATCAGATATCTGATTTATCAAAACCATTCCATTTACACTTGGCCACATAAATGTGTCTCTGCGAAATGGATATAAATCCGATCTTCAATTCCTACGCTATATGCAGATTTCATCTCTGAAAGCAACAAATATGAGCTGAATTTTATTGACCATCGGCTAATTTCAAAATCAAAGGAGAGAACGCGGCAGCAGCACTGGTAAGATCATTCAGTCTCGTTAATTTTACAGAAGATGATTGTGTTTTGAGCGTCTGCGACTTACTTTTCATTTCAGTTTCGGCTTGCTGAAGAGATCCTCAGCTGCTCATCTGCAGTGATGTGTGCTGCAGTAGCGCTGTCATGTCTGGTTATAACTTATTTAGCCCATAACACACACTCAAGCGTTTATTTTTTAGCATTTTTGGGAGGAGTAAAATTTACATATGTGGTTTCAACAACCAGATGCATTTAGACTTTTTCAGTTTTGACTCGAATGCATCCCAGACCAGCTCCTGAAGTGATCGGATTTATATCCATCGCAAATGGATTTCGGAGGGCATTTACACCTGATCTTTTCACGATCGGATAGCTATCCTATCAGAAAACGCATGAAGTGACCAGGTGCAAACAGGCCCTATAATATTATTATTGTTTTTAAACATGAGTGACGATGTGTGACTGACAGTGGATGGACACTGGACACTGCAGTCGTGGCTCAGCAGTGATTTGTTGATGTCTGTCAGTGTAAACGCATTTCAGCGTGAGGAGAAAAGCCTCTTATCTCGTACTTGTGTCGTGAGTGACCCCGTCTGCGCCCTGCACTATTTCTGTGTCGACTCTTCATGTCTGAAGGACAGGCATTTTTAGAGTTCTTCGACCTGTTGTTCCTTCTGGATGTTTTTGTTAAGTTGTCTGTTAGCGTCTGCGGTCCGACGGTCACTCATCCTGCTGATCATGTACAGTTTCACCTGTGGTCGTCCCTCGTCGACTCGCGTTCACTGGAGCACTCAGATCAACTTGCTGATAATCGTCATGTCGCTCTGACAGTATTTGTTCCTTTAACACGTATGATGACGTTCATTCTGATCACATAGACGTCCATGTTTTCTACAAAAAAAAAAAATGAGGGATGAGACGAAATATTTGTCATAATCTGCATTATGCTAACAGTATGTTCCTTTAAGCTTGAGACTGAAATCCTAATGATGCTGCCCAGAATCCTTTGCACTTAGAGCATCATGTGACCCTGAGATTTAAGGCTCTTTTTAACAATTCTTTACACACAACTTCAGCAACTTCTCTTTCTTCTCTCTCTTCTCTCTCTCTCTCTCTCTCTCTCTCTCTCTCTCTGTCTTTGTACATTTTTCATACCCTTCCATTTATATCCTCCTCTTTGTTTGCTCGTTTTGCTGAGTCACCTTTTCATCTCCCTCTTTTTTTCCCCACCCTCTCTTCCTCTTCCTGTCCTCCTCCTCCTCCTCATCCCTGTGTCGGTGTCTGTGCTGGTGTTGTAGATGTATCCAGGTGTGGACAGTGAGATTTCTGTGAGTAATCTGCACCCTCACCTCTGACCTCTGACCTCTTCATCCCTACATTTCATGTCTTTGTTTCCCCCGTTACTGTTTGTTTTGATGTTTCTCTTAGTTTCTCACATTGATGCAGTGTGGATATTAGGATTCAAGCTATATATTATATTATATTTTTTTTATTACCTTATATAATATCATTAACAGTTCAAATTAAGACTAACTTTTGAGACTATTAACGCCTTTATGTCATTATATTATAGTGTATAGTAAATATATTTAAACGTTTTTTTTTTTTTTTTAAAAAGTGTCTTCTGCTCACCAAGGCTGCATTTATTTAATTAAAAATACAGAAATAACAGTAATATTGTGAAAAATTATAATTCTAAAATTTTCTATGTGAATATATTTTAAAATGAAATTTATTCCTGTGATCAAAGCTGAATATTCAGCATCATTCTAATATGCTGATTAATTGTATGTTATGTAATATAATATAATATAATATAATATAATATAATAATTCTATTATATATAAAATGTATATACTATGAAGAACTATGAAGGCTTTATTCTGCATCTGATGGGCAAGAGTTACATTTAAAACGATTTGTTACATTGTTGCAGGTCGAGAGTTACATTTGTTACATCGTTGCATGTGTTTGTAGTTTGATGCTCATGATTGGTTGATGCAGTCATGTGATGGAGTCTTCTGCTCTCTGATTAGCTGATTGTGTGTGTGTGCAGGTTCCTCTGAGGCTCATTGAGGGCGTTGAGAGCCGAGATATGTTCCAGCTACACATCATCTGCAAAGACTCTAAAGTAGTGAGGTAAATACCCACAAACACACACAAACACACACACACACACACACACACACATACAGTCGGTTAGTCTTTGACCTTTGACCTGCTCACTGCAGGTCATTGAACTAATTGGTTCTTTTTAATCTGACCTCCATCTCTCGTCTTATCTCATTTGTGTCGTTTCACTGAAGACTTTCTGTTAAATAGAATAGATCAGATTCCTCACATCAGACAGAGGACATACTGTAATATACACACACTCTCTCAGACACACACACACTCACTCACACTCTCTCTCTCTCTCTCTCTCAAACACACACACTCACACTCTCAGATACTCACTCAGACACATACACTCTCTCTCACACACTCACACACACACTCTCTCACACACACACACACACACACTCACACACTCACACACTTAGACACACACTCTCTCACACACACACTGTCACACACACATGCAGACACACTCTTTTTCTCTCCCTCACACACACACTCTCTCTCTCACACACGCACTCAGACACACACACACTCTGACACACACACGCAGACACTTTCTCTCACACACACACACACACACACACACACTCACTCACACTCTCTCTCTCTCTCTCTCTCAAACACACACACACTCACACTCTCAGATACTCACTCAGACACATACACTCACACACACACACACTCACACACTCTCTCACACACTCTCTCTCTCTCTCACACACACACACACACACACTCTGTCACACACACATGCAGACACTCTCTCTCTCTCTCTCTCTCTCTCTCTCTCACACACACACACACTCTGTCACACACACAGACACTCTTTTTCTCTCTCTCTCTCTCACACACACACACTCTCAGATACTCACACACTCTCACACACACACTCACACTTAGACACACGCTCTCTCTCACACACTCTCCCTGTCACACACACACACACGCAGACACTCTTTTTCTCTCTCACACACACACACACACTTCTTACTTACACACACTGACTCTCCCACACACACTCTCTCTGTCACACACACACACTCTTTTTCTCTCTCACACAGACACACACTCTCTCTCACACACACTCACACACACACTCACACACTCTCTCACACACACAGAACACACTGACTCTCCCACACACACACTCTCTCACACACACTCTCTGTCACACACACACTCTTTTTCTCTCTCTCACACAGACACACACTCTCTCTCACACACTTCTCTCTTACTTACCCACACTCACACAATCACGCAGAGACACACAGACTCACACACGCACACTGACTCGCACACACTCACACTCACTCACACACGCACACACTCTCACACACACGCACACTGACTCGCACACACTCACACTCACACACACACACACACACTGGCACTCTCTCACACACACTGTTACGACCCAGATTAGGGACCAACATAAAAACCCATTCAAAAAAAGTTATAAGCAAAATTCGCAATGGCCAGGGCAAAAAAGATCAAATTTATTGGCAGTAAAAGTATCAAAACTATAACAAACAAAAAAACAAAAACAAAGGAACAAATAAACATACAAAACTCAAATCAGGACTGGTGAGCTAACTAATCTAAACTACAACTTTCCTCACTCCCGAGAAAAATAACAAACACAAAGAATCTTCCGGGTCAGCTTGCTTACTTACGCTTTCCTCTATTCTAATATAAACTAAACAAACAGATCTCACCATCCTGTACAAAAGAAAAGAAAAGAAAAGAAAAACAAACTCCAAAACCAAAAACAACAGGTTTCTTGAGGTAGGCCAAAGTGGAATGCCACCAGCAGCTCTTAAATAGACAGAGGCCACAGGTGTTGGAGATAATCAGGCTCCGCCCCCATCCTGTTGGCAACTATGCTCGGAAAGAAGAAGAAAAAAAAAAAAAAAAGAGTAGGGGCTCGTAACACACACACACACACACACACACACACACACACACACACACACACATTCTCACACACACATTCTCACACACTGACTCTCTCTCTCTCTCTCTCTCTCTCTCACACACACTCACACACACACACACACACACACACACACACACACACACACCTGGTCAGGGGTGTGAAATAAGGGAAATGAAGTTCTTTTTTAAGATCAGAAGTTGTATCTGTTAACATTAGTTAACGCACTGTGATCTAACATACATATGAAAAGTAAATAACATTAACAAAGGTTAATGAAGGCTGTGAAAATTATTAATTTATAATTCCTTACATTTAGATAGCACTTTTCTGAGTACTCAAAGCGCTTTACAAAATATATCACTTAATGTTAGTTCATGTTAATGCATTAACTAATGTTATCAAATGACACATTGTAAAGTGTTATTGTCCCTCTCAGCTTTCAGTACGCTGCACATGTCTCTTGCGGGAGGAATCCGCCGTAATCCGTGTTGTTTTGCGTGTCAGGTGTCATTTCTCGACGTTCAAGCAGTGCGAGGAGTGGCTGAAGCGCTTGAACAAAGCGATCGCTCATCCCGCCCGTCTGGAGGAGCTGTTCGCGCTGGCGTACCACGCCTGGTGTTTAGGAGGAAACATGGACGATGAAGACCAGCACCTGCACCTGTGCAGACCAGGTACACACACCTGTGCTATCTCAGTGTCATTAAGATAAGGTTATAGTTTATTTCAGGTTTAAACTGGAATAACCCTGACACAGGCGGCATTAAACGCACATCCTCATTTCTAGATACTTTATAAAATGTCATTTAATCCAGACTTGCATTCAGAAACCGTGTCGTTGGTTTCTCTCAGGTGATCATGTGCGGCACAGGATGGAGGTGGAGGTGAAGCGGATGGGCTTTGACATGCAAAACGCCTGGAGGGTGTCTGATATCAACAGCAACTACAAGTAAGTTTGAAGTGTGATAATGGATGGATGGTAACTCCCTTAAATGCCTCCAATGTAGTCTTGAGTTTTCTTCCAGGAACGAACACATTACAATATTCCTCATTTAAATAATTCATACACAGAATAAAGGGGCGGGGCCTGGTTGAGTTAAGTTATGGTTATGGTATAGCAAAAATCATTCATTTTTTTGTGCAATATAACACGTCCTCACTGATGCAGCCGGTGGGAGACGTGCTGTAGAGATGGATAATTAAAGCCAGCCTGAACCTGCTGCGTCACATGAGTCACATCAGACAGACTCGTGTGTGTGTGTGTGTGTGTGTGTGTGTGTGTGTGTGTGTGTGTGTGTAAGGTCGGTCATTGAGGATGTCAGGAAATAATTGGACTGAGTTTTGTCATTTGAGGGTGAGACAGACACACAGCGGGCATGAGACGGAGATGGTGTGATTGATCTAAACATCAGAATGAGACGAGAGAGAGAAAATGACTTCAATCCTCATCTGATGTTGTTTTTGATGTTCAGATATTTTTATGTATCGTAGTTTAATGCACTTCATGGTCAAAAGGTGTTGAGTTTGTTGGTGTGTGTTGAGTGAAAATAAACCGATAGGACAGAAATCAGAATTGCTGTCAATTATGATGTTAATATTATTCAAACAACAGTAATAAGAGAAAATCACTCACCTGAACAATTACAAACTTAAGCAATGTTTATTTAAAATACTTTAAAGATACATGATGACGTTGTTTTAATTAATTTGGAAATACTTTAGTAAACATCAAGTCCATTTTATTTGTTTAGCGCTTTTCACATTTACTCAATGTTTCAAAGCAGCTTTACAGAAAATCGTGTATAATATGTAAATATCTGGGTTTGTAAACATGTATTTATTAAACTATGGAGAGTTACTAGTATGTAATATTTATTTAAAACAATTAAATATTATTGTATTGTTTATTGATTTATTAAATAATATAAAGCATGTTTTATTGAAATGATGTTGGATATGATATTAGGCAATGGTTTTATTCAGAAATGTCATTAATGGATTTTTTCAAAAATATTAGATTTTTTGTTTTTTTTAATCAGATGTCACACTGAAAGGGCTAATTATGGCCCTATGAAATCCGTTTTATTTTTTCCCAAATTCAGTTTTATTTTTTTCCAAATTTCAATTTTAATTCCAGTTTTAATTTTTCTGGATTCCATTTTTTTTTTTTTTCCCGTTTGTTTTTTTGGACTCCATTTTAATGGTTAAATTAAATTAAATTAAATTAATTAATTAATTGAGATCATGAAACTTATACAATTTAACAACAATTTCATTAAAAGTTGAACAAAAATTACATTTTTAGGGCCTATTTTATATATTTTAGGGTTTTATTTTTTCACCCCTGAAGTTTTTTATTTTATTTATTTATTTACCAAATTCTGTTTTCTAGATTCCATTTTAATGGTTTAATTACATTTTAATAATCAAAAAACATGCATAATTAATTGAATTCATAAAAACAATTAAATGTTATTTTTCTAAAAAAAATATATATATTTTTTTGCAGAAATTTTTTGTGTATTTTAATTTTTCAAGTAAAGGCATAAAACATTAATTTATCTTTTAATCAAATGACATTAAACTTTTTTGTCAAACAAAGTGCTGCACAACAGAGCTTTACTGTTAAAATTAAAACATTGAAGAAAAAAAATATATATATTTTTTTAAAAATAAAGTTTTAATAATAATAATATATTATAATTATTATTATTATTATTAGTGTTAGTAGTATTATTAAATTGAGACTAAATTGTAATATATTTCTGTCACAATTTAAAAGTTAAACCGAATTTTTATTTTGACAGGTTGTCGTGAAACCCTTTGGGTTTCTGTGCGTTTATGATATGACGATATTTTTTTTTCTCAAATCAAACGGTAAAATGCTCATGAAGTGACTCTCAGAGTGGCTCTGGAGATGAAGTTCATGCATTGATGTCCTCATATAGTGAGGCGGCAAAGGCTGAAAACACCTGCTGATGATATGGCGTTTATATAATAATCAATAATTTGTTTTTGCTGTGGAATTGAAATTGGTTCTGACAGTCGGTTTTGTTCATGTCTGTCAGTTTCAGTGTCTAACTCTTGTCGTTCTGTCTTGTAGGTTGTGTTCGAGTTACCCTCAGAAGCTGCTGGTGCCCGTCTGGATCACAGATAAAGAGCTGGAGAGCGTGGCCTCCTTCAGGTCCTGGAAGAGAATTCCTGTGGTGGTTTACAGGTGAGAGAAGCCGCTCGTCTGTCCTCCTGCAGTCATTTCCATCTCTGTCAAATTAAAAATGCACCCCTGACAGCGACTGATCGATCTTCTCTGATTGGGGTCTGTTAATCGTGTTTCCCATCAGGCACCAGCGTAACGGGGCGGTCATCGCCCGCTGCAGTCAGCCGGAGATCAGCTGGTGGGGTTGGAGGAACACTGAGGACGAGTATCTGGTGACGTCGATAGCGAAGGCCTGTCAGCTGGACGCCGGGCCACGGGCCTGCAGGTCCAGAGGAGATGGACCGGACTCGTCCGACAGTGACTTTGGTAAGTCGCTGACAAAACACTGACCTTTTGTTTTAAAGTGGCGCTATTATGCTTTTTCGGATATTCACTTTCATGCAGTGTGTAATAGAGCTGTTTGTGAATATAAAAGATGCAACTATAATCAAAATACTCTCTGAATATTCAAAGTGACCAAATCCAGAGCTAAGAGATGGTTACAACTACACAGCCCAGCCTAAGATAGCTTACGTATTGGGAGATGTTTGCATGCATCAGGGAGCTGCTTTCAAAATGCAGGGTATTAAAATCACGTTTGCGCATTCGCGTTTTACTTTCGCTTTCGCTTTTGCGATCGTGTGTACTCTGTGAATAGGGAGCGGCGGTGTTGAGCGCACATTCTGTAAGATTAAAACATTTGCCAAATGCTTTTAGACTCTGTTGTGCAACGCTTCTTCCGCCATGGTCTTGTCAGTCATCTCGTCACTTACTCTCATCACGTGATCAGTGAACTCTGATTCCTGCTGCACTACGTACAGTGCTACAGCTCGTGTTGGATAAGGTGGATGGGATTGAAGCGACCGTTATCCAACTAAATTAAATGGTTTTTATTTCTATAAAAGGCAAAACGACAGTGGAGGCGTAATGTAAACGTAATGTAGTGGTGGCATATTCAATCCTAATTTCACCCTCACACTCCATCATGGCAATATTTCGAGACAGCTTTTCACCTCAACGAGAAATCTCATCACATTTAATCTCGCGATCTCGTCACACCTGTTAGAATGTATGGTTTACGCTTTACAATAAGGTTAACAGTGATCAATACCTGTACAGCATGTATTAATCTTAGTTAATGTTAATCTCAACATTTACTAATACATTTTTGAGATCAAACGTTGTATCTCTTATCTCTCTATTGTATGTAATTGGTTGGGGTTTTGTTAATTGGGGTAATAATATTGTAGAATTACAGTTGAGGTGAATGAGTCTGTGAATATATTCCACGCATTAGAAATGCATTTAAAGCCTGTAAGTACAAACATGAATCAGTGAGCATTTCAACAAAGCATCTCTGTTATATTCATGGACTTTATCCAAAAGTTTCAAATCCCAGTTTTCCAAATAGTCATCTTTTAGACCATTGAATCCTTTCTCTGTCAGATAATTACTGTATATGTGTTGGGGGGGAAATGCCATCTGTAATTAGTTTCTGTCTTAAACTGCATTCTCACCCTCGTTCTTTCCCACAAATGAAGAGCGTAAACCCGTATAGAGACAATTACTGTGTTGGACTGCAGATGAATGGCTTGCGCCAACCTTATTGTATATTAAGAATCATGGGTTTTGCCATGGGAAAACTGGTTGAAACACTCAATTATGGCCGTTTCCTCTCTGACACTGCCAGTGTCTGTTTGGGAATGAGATGGGCAGAGGTGCCTCTGACTCAACTGCAGACTGACCTCCAGAAGCGGATGGAAATGAGTTTGCACGCTGTTGTCTGAGAGAGAATTTGGCAGGAGTTTTTTTTTTTGCGCAGTTGAAGAGTAAATGCGCTCTAATTACGCACCATCTAATGAGTTGAGGGCCGATGCCAACATCCTCCCAATCAGACGCTCCGCGATCGGATGAAACTGTCTGATGGTCTGCAGAAATATGTTAAAGGGGACCTATAATGCCCCTTTCACAAGATGTAATATAAGTCTCTGGTGTCCCCAGAATGTGTCTGTGAAGTTTCAGCTCAAAATACCTCACAGATCATTTATTATAGCTTGTCAAATTTGCCCCTAGTTGGGTGTGAGCAAAAACATGCCGTGTTTGTGTGTGTCCCTTTAAATGCAAATGAGCTGCTGCTCCCGACCCCCTTTCCAGAAGAGGGCGGAGCTTTAACAGCTCACGCTTCGGTCGCTCAACAGCAACAAAGCTGGAGAATCTCACGCAGACAAAATGAGGATTGTCAGTAACGGTGTTCAGCCTTACATTGTTCAAACCGGAGTCGACACTGATGGAGAGACTCGGGAAGAAGTTACAACTTTTAGAATGAAACTGGACGTTTCTGAATGGATAGTGGATAAATTGATGTAGTTGCTGTGGAGTCGATTCAACTCATCGACTAGCATGTGCCGTCATGTTAATCTTTTGTGCAAATCCAGTGTTGAATTGACCCTCATTTGTGAAGCAGTCTGGCGTAAAATGACGGCATGACAACAACACTCTACTACAACAACTCTTCCTCTTCTCTAAAGCAGCCCAACATGGCCTCGTCCCCTTTGTTGTGTGTTCTCGGGGGCGGGGTTTATGTAAATTTTAGGGTTAGTGATGTCGTAACTGCCCAAAAAAGTGCATCCATCAATCATAAAAGCAATCCATATGACTCCAGGGGGTTAATATTAAATGGCCTTAAACGCAGCCCTAATCCATTAACCGAGGCACTTACATTACTCATTTATAAAAACGAACTCCAAACAAAAACTCATTCACCTCTGCTCTAGCTTGTTTACTAATCTATTTTCGTTTTACTAAACCTGGCATCGTGTACTATGAATATTGTTGCTTTAGGACAGATTGCTTGTGATGTTCCACATTTATAAGTCTGCTTAATGTATAAATGCATTGCACAGACTTTACGTAGCGTGCATGTGCCACATTACTCTTTGAAAACAAGCCGTTATCTGTATTTATTTATTGTGCGGTGAACGGTGGGAAGATTTGGTTAAACAAGCCCCACTTATCTTCTACATAAAATGTAATTGATTCATTTATTCTGTTCAGGGTGGTTCTGTTCCAATAATCATTTATCCTGAATTACATTACTTTATTCAATCACTCTTTTTAATTGGATGCAGGCGTGTCAGTGTTTTTGCTGAGTCGAGACTCATCTCTGGACTCTTCTGGTCCAGTTTTGGCTGGCCTCTGTAAAGTCTCATCTTAATGGTCCTAAGTGAATTGGCTGTCTTGTGCAGAAATTATCAGTGCTGTCGTGATGCCAGAAGTTTCTCCGCATGCGGCCGTCATTGATTTTTCCAGCAGGACAGACTGAAGAATTATAACTGCGTTGCATTAAAATGAGTCTTATGGGGCGGCTCTGTTGTGCTGCAGAAATTAACTTTTCACATTAAGGGGCAATATTTGCATTTGCAAAAGGGTAATTTTTTCAATTACCAGTACCTTAATAAATGTATGTGTTGTCTTATTGTCAAATGCTTTTACAATTATAGACTGTTACCAATAAAATATTCAAAAGTGGCATATATGTATTTACACAACAGTTGCATGATGTAAATAGCCTACAAGCCTAAGTATATACATTATAAAATAAAAAACAGGAACTCGTTAAAAGGCTAGGGCTGCGATATTATGACAAAAAATCATTATTGTCGATTATTGCTCTTGATGTTGTAATATTGATATTTTGGTAACACTTTACAGTAAGGTTTCATTTGTTAACATTAGTTAACATAAACTAACAATGTATTTTTATCAACTAACATTAGCAGATTAATGAATATTGTAACAAATGCATTGCTTGTTGTTAATGTTAATAATGCATTAACTATCGTTAACTAATAGGACCTTTTTGTAAAGTAGTACAGATATTTTTTTGCCCCCTTATCTTCAATTTGGGGGACATTTTTGTTCATTTTGATGCCATTTTTGCCCCTAGACCTGCTCATCGTATGCCATTCATGCAGTGTAGTATGTAGTAGGCAGTATGTCAGAATTTCTTTCTAATTGCATCCACTCTGTCTCGTCCTCAGACTCATCTCTGACGGGATGTCCCGCTCCTGACGCCAGCGCCGCGGCCCAGAAGTTACTGATTCTCGATGCCCGTTCGTACACCGCCGCCGTGGCAAACCGTGCCAAAGGAGGAGGCTGCGAGTGTGAAGGTTAGTGCTGGGCAACTCATGTCAGACTCTCTGTAGTAAATCTCTTGACATTGTTGCACGACATTAGCCATTTCCATCCGCCTATTTTGGGATATTGCATAAAAATTTTTTGTTTGTTTGTTGACTGAAGTCAGTTTCCTCTCTGGTTTATTTGTGTTTTTAGAGTACTATCCCAACTGTGAGGTGATGTTTATGGGCATGGCCAACATCCACTCCATCAGAAACAGCTTTCAGTCACTTCGAGCGGTTTGCAGTCAGATCCCAGATCCCGGCAAGTAAGTGCTGCAACGCCATGCTGAAATTAATATACACTCCTGTTCAAACGTTTGGGGTCGGTAAGACTTAATGATTTTGAAAGAAGTCTCTTCTGCTCACCAAGGCTGCATTTATTTGATCAAAAATACAGTAAAAATGTGAAATATTATTACAATTTAAAATAACTCTTTTCTATGTGAATATATAGTAAAGTGTAATTTATTCCTGTGATCAAAGCTGAATTTTCAGCATCATTACTCCAGTCTTCAGTGTCACATGATCCTTCAGAAATCATTCTAATATGATGATTTGATGATCAAGAAATATTTATGATTATTATCAATGTTGAAAACAGTTGTGCTGCTTCATATTTTTGTGGAAACATTGATTCATTTTTTTCACAGGAAACATACATTTTTTGTAACATTATATATGTCTTTACTGACACTTTATCAATTTCATCCATCCTTGCTGAAAAACGTTATTAATTTAAAAAAAAAAAAAATACTGACCCCAAACTTTTGAATGGTAGAGTGTATATTTCTATTTAAATAATTTATATTCTATTTATATATTTGTTTTTAAATACTATAAAGCATATACTGTATATATATAGGCCTATATATGTATATGCTTTATAATATTTAACATTTGGTTTGGTTTGATTTTGTTTCTAGCTTTCTGAAGTGTTCAAAATGAACTTTAGTGCAGTTTTTTTTTTTTTTTTTTTTAACGAGTAAAGCATCGAATGCAGCAAGGCCTTTTTGTATAATGCATTATAAGGGTATTCATAATGTACATTGTAATGCATTATATCTTTATATAAATATCCGTAAATAATTGTAATCAAAGTTAAAATGCATTATATTTGACTTTGCTTGTCATGTGTTTTAATGCATTATATTTTCTATGTATTATAATGAATTATAACTGAGGTTACGATTATTAATGCGTTATAAGGTGCATTACATGGCATAATTAATGCATTAAAAATAAGTTTATATTGCATTATATATAAAGGCTTCAAGTATAGTGTCACCCAATTTTCCATTTAGCAATCAAGTGTTTCAGTCAATCTGAGGTATTAAGAATAACCTGAGCTGAGAACATTTCACTGTGAAAACATCTGAAGTTATTTTCAGCTCTCTCTGCACGTACAGTGTCTCTATCAAGTTGCATTTCGACTTTTGTAACCCGAATCTCCCGTTGGCTCTCTCCAGCTGGCTCTCCGCTCTGGAAAGCACCCGTTGGCTCCAGCATCTGTCCGTCATGCTGAAAGCCGCCACTCTGGTTTGCTCTGCGGTGGAGCGGGATGGACGTCCGGTGCTGGTCCACTGCTCAGATGGCTGGGATCGGACCCCTCAGATTGTGGCCCTTGCAAAGATCCTTCTGGATCCCTTCTACAGAACCATAGAGGTAAATGTGAAGAAGTCCTTTAAAACGGGTTTTCAACAACCTTTTGTTCTCATCTGATAATGTCAGTACTGAATATTACGTTTGTTACATCCTCTAGATCTCCAGTCATCTCTCGATTGTTTCCGCAGGGTTTTCAGGTGCTGGTAGAGACCGAGTGGTTGGATTACGGTCATAAGTTTGCGGACCGCTGCGGTCATCAGGAGAACAGTGACGATGTGAGTGAACAGTGTCCGGTGTTCCTGCAGTGGCTGGACTGCGTTCATCAGCTCTTGAAGCAGTTCCCCTGCCTGTTTGAGTTCAACGAGGCCTTTCTGGTACGTAGTCTTTACTTTTATTTACTGTAGGGTGGGGCATAGAGTGCATTAGGGCCCGCCCCCTTTTTTCAGCAAATAGTCTTCGTTAAAGGGTTATAAGCCATGAACCAAACCAATCAGCTACAAGGAGCATCACAACACTGCAAACTTTGATTTGAAGGAAAAAAAGTTTTTTGAAAATCAGACAAAAATACTGAACTTGATGGAGAAATATAAAAACACTCATTTACAAATGTTGTTAAAGATTTTGGGAATAACAAGTAAACATGGTACTTTTGTAATGTCTGGTATATATTATGATTGATTTTTGAATTATTATTGGATGCTTATATTAATTTTGGAGCAGAAAATGTGGATTTTAAAACTGTTAAGCGAATCTTGACTTTGTGATGTATCCCTTTTTCCTGATTATACAAGAAGGATAAATGATCAGTTTATATAATCTGTAGGTCACATCCAGATGTTGTTGTTTTCTAATTTTATGCTAATTAACTAATTTATTCTAGGTGAAACTGGTTCAGCACACGTACTCCTGTCTGTACGGCACCTTCCTGTGCAACAACGCAAAAGAGCGAGAGGCTCGTAACGTCTATAAACGCACCTGTTCCGTCTGGTCGCTCCTCCGCACCGGCAACAAGAACTTCCAGAACTTCCTCTACATCCCCTGCCATGATATGGTCAGCACAGGATACAAACACACACACAAAGTCAAGTCAGCTTTATTTCTATAGTGCTTTATACAGTACAGAATGTTTCAAAGCAGCTTCACAGTTATAAACAGGAAAATAACAGAATCAAACTTCATCAAATAAAGCAGATCCAAAAAGACAGTAGTGTTTATTCAGCTCAAGTCAGTTCAGTGTTCTCCACAAATACATTCACAATAAATTGGTTTGTGTGTCATGATGTTTGTGATTGCCTCCATTGCAGATTTTGCAGCCTGTATGTCACACGCGGGCTCTGCAGTTGTGGACGGCCGTTTATCTGCCAACGTCATCGCCGTGCACAGCGGCCGAAGACGCCATGGAGATCTACCTGAGCCCTTCGGCACAAGGAGAGGAGTTCACCTCGCGCTCTCTCGACAGGTGACCGCGCAGATTAATTTCACTCAATAGCAGGTTCCGGTGCTTGAGATGCTTCACAATTACATTTGGCCGCATATTGCTTTGCTGAATCTTTATTTGGCCAAGTTCCAACCAACTTTCCCAAAAGTAATATCGTGATGCGCTTCTTTCTCTACAATCAGATTTCAGCCACTTGCTGCCAGTAAATTACAGATTGCAGGACTTTCTGCTGATCCAGTCTGTAGTTCATTAGTTCAAGTGTCAGTGTTTTTATTAAACAAAAAGCAAATTATTTTTAATTTTTATAAAGCATTAAATGTTTTATTTTTATAGTTTGCTTTACTTGGTCTGATGACATTTTCAGTGTTTTTTAAGCAAAATATGTTTAAGTGTCTGTATGTTTACGTATTAAACAAAAAACAAAGAATTTTTATGAAGCATTAAATAATTTTTTATAAAATATTAAGTTTATTAAGTGTACATTTTGAATGTATGTTTTAAACAAAATATTTATAAGAGCCACTATTATAACAAAAAGCAAAGTATTTTTTTATAAAGCACTGAATATTTTTATAAAACATTTAGTTTGCTTTACTTCCAAATGACATTTTTAATGTTTTCAGCAAAATATTTTTAAGTGTAAACAAAAGGCGAAGTATTTTTTAAAAGGCATTAAATAATTTTTATAAAGCATTAAATGTTTTATTTTTATAGTTTGCTTGACTTTTAAACAAGTATTGATATAAAGCTTTATTATTATATATTATTATATAATATTAATGTACATATTATAATATGTTATAAAGCATATAATATTTATAAAACTATTAATGTTTTATTTTTTATACATTTATTTAATTTTTTATAAAGTAATAAGTGCTTAAACATTTGCCCTAGTGGCATTTTCAGTGTTTGTTTTTAAGCAAAATATTTTTAAGTGTCTGTATGTTTATTAAACAAAAAAACAAGAATTTCTATGAAGCATTAAATATTTTTTATAAAATATTATGTTGGCTTTAATTGCGTTGGCAACATTTTAAACAAAATATTTATTTTTTATTTTTATTAAACAAAAAGCAAAGTATTTTTTTATAAAGCATTATATATTTTTTACTAAAACATTAAATAATGTTTTATTCTTATAAAACTTTGTTTTCTTTACTTGCCTTTTAGCAGAATATTTTTTAGTATATTTATTAAACACAAATATTTTTTATAAAACATTACGTTTGCTTTTCAAGACAAAAAAATAACACAATTTTGGTAAATATAAACCTTGATGATGATGAGTCACTGTACTGAGATGCTTTGATTTGTGTGTTCAGATTCTGCCCTCTTGTGGAGAACTCAAGCACATTGACATTGTGTGTTTTTCCATTCACTCAGGCTTCCCAAAACACGGTCGATGGACAACTTGGTGTCTGCTTGTGAGAACGGCGTGACGCTTACTCGCACCTCAAGTGACCCCAACCTCAACAAGCACTGCCAGGAAGGACGGCCAGCGCTGGAGTCCAATCAGCCGTTGTCGATCCAGGACACGCCGATCGCTGGGTTGATTAGCGATGAGCAGGAGTCGGAGACGTGTGAGGAAATAGTTTCTCCAAAATCTTGTGAGCAACATGAGGATGATTTAAGGGCGGAGCCTTGTTTGACAACCCAGCCTCTGCCGTCTTTGCCCCACCCCTTAGCATTAGATCAGACCCCGCCTCTTCCAGTTGTAAATCAAGCCCCGCCTCAAATCCCAATCAGTCCCCTCCCACCTTTACCACAGGAAGTGGAAGTCAGGACTGCAGAAATTACTTCCACAACCTCAAATCCGCCTTCTCTTTGTAATGGCTTTCCACACGTAGAAAACACTAGCAGCTCTCTGAACTCTAAACTCGAACGCTTTTCTCCAATGGAGGCATCCATTGAGACGCTAACGGAGCAAAGCGCTATCGCTCCAGCTAGGATTGAATCACACATCCCAGTTGAAGCAAAAAAGACTGAGGCCATACGGAATGGAGAACTCATTTCCGTGAGAGAACGGCCACCACCTGCCGACTACGCCAAAGCAGCACGGCGTCTGATTTCCCAAAGCCAGTTGACTGATCTTTCCCTACTTGGATCCCAATGGGACAGCGTCCAGGGCCTTGTCCAGTCGGCCTGCGGTGGCGCCATTCAGCACGGAAGCTATCACGGCCGTCGATTGGCAAACAAGCTTCTTCGCGCCCAAGGCGGAAGCGCAAACGGTGGGCCTTGTTGTCGTCGTGACCCTTTGCGCACTCCTGGAAGTCCGATCCAGTCGGGTTGGTTCTCCGCCGTGAAGAACTCAAGCTACGCCGCTCTTTGTTCCTCAGCCGCCTCTTCGTTAGCAATGGGACCGTCCTTCCGGCAGCTTCTACCCTCCCATTCTTCACCCTCCTCAGGTGGATCTCTGGCTCCCGCGTACCTGGACGATGACGGTTTGCCGGTCGCGGTGGACGCGGTGCAGCAGCGGCTGCGGCAGATCGAAGCCAATTACAAACAGGAGGTGGAGGTGTTGAGGCGGCAGGTTCGGCAGCTTCAACTCAAACTAGAGAGCAAACAGTTCTGCACGCCGCCCTCCGAGCCGGACGTCGACTATGAGGATGATATCGTAAGTTCCTACATATGCACGTGTTTCCCATTAGACCTGTGTATGGACATGCAAACTGATTTCTATGAAAGTAAATATATTATGGTCCCTGAGTGTCCTTGAAACTCTGAAATTTAAGGGTATTAAATATCTTAAATGGTATAACAGAAAGCTTAAATATCATTTTAAAGGATTACTTTAAAATCAATATTACCCTAAGATTTACTCAACCTCAAGCCATCCTAAGTGTATATGACTTTCTTCTTTATGATGAACACAAATGGAGTTATATTAATAAATATCCTGACGCATCCAAACTATATAATGGAAATGAACAGGGGTCATGACTCACAAGTATGAGCTGAAGAAAGTGCATCCATCCATCATAAACGTACTCCACATGGCTCCGGGCCTTCTGAAGTGAAGCGATGCATTTATGTAAGAAAAATATGAGTTATGAAGTAAAATATCTAGCTTCCACCAGACCTCCTTCCATATTCAAATTATGTCTTTCCTTCTTCAGTCAAAAAGAAATTAAGGTTTGAGGAAAACATATGGAGAAAACTTTGACTGAAGAAAGAAAGACATAAACATCTTGGATGACATGGGGGTGAGTAAATGATCAGGAAATTTTAATTCTGAAGTGAACTAACTCTGATTGTGTTCATCAGAAAGAAGAAAGTCATATACATCTAGGATGGCTTGAGGGTGAGTAAATCTTGGGGTAATTTCATTTTAAAGTGAACTAATCCTTTAAAAGGTCTTAAATTTGTGGATGGAAAACCAGGGACTGTGATACAGCCAACTAATTTTGAAGGCTAGGATCAAGCAATCACATGATTTTATTGAACAACACTGTTAAAATACATAATGTAATATACATAGTATAAACAATCAACTTGTGTACATTACATATTATAACAAATTCCTGCAGAGGGCGCCATTTTTTATTTATTTATTGAAATAGGAGCACAAGTGCTTTAGAAAATACATCCTAACACTGGAGAGCTGAAGGTTTTTCATCTACAGTACACAGTAACAGTACTTTATATGAGGGAAATTTCACTTTACAGTAAACTGTGTTTATTTGTTGTAGCCAATTGTTTTTTTGTTTTTTTACCTGTACTGTATTTTTTCAGAACTGAGAAATGACTGCTTAGGGAAGGTACATAGAAAGTCTTTTGAAGAAACTGCTGTAGTACTGTATACTGTAATGAAACTCAGCTGAAGCAGCAGATGATGCTGAATTTGTTACTGTACTATAATTGACAGTAATACTGTATTGTACTGCATACTGAGTTCATATTCGATTCTTTGGTATTTGAGCTTTTCTTTTCTAGTGCTTTTCATCTACTGTAAGATCACGTTACAGTAGTGTAATGTAAATAAACTTTTCTTTAAGCTCGTTGTATTTTACTGTATCTTCACCCCTCTGTTTATGTTGTTTACTGTAACAGACATTGAGCTGCAAAATCATTCCTGAATCCCAGTAAGAGGTTTTTGTTAGTGTTATGAATTGATCTCACTAGTGTTCACTGGGCAAGAAAATATTCTGTGTATTTGTTAGGTTTTGTGTGTCATCTGAGGCCAAAGTTTGATTCTGAAAATTTTTTATTTTGACGTGGAAGTTTGAGGTTTGTGCAAGTTTTGAGAAAATGTTGAATTGTGTGATAAAACATATGCATATACAAAATATGTATATCTTGATTATTTTAAACTTGCAGCTCCCCTGTTTGGCCTAATGTGAATATCACATCGTAGAAGGCTAGGATTTATTTAAATAAAAGTGTATGATGTGTTTCTAAAGCACATTATTTTGGTGAGCATATTAAGTTTAACGTTTAAAGCCTTGTTTCAGTGCAGTGGTTGAGTGCTGCTTTAGGATGCGTTCAGATGCGATGTGCTTACATTCATCTCAATCCCAGGGTTCTGCAGTGAGTATCTTTTGTCTGTTGTTCCTCCAGACGTGCCTGCGGGAGTCGGACGGCAGTGACGAGGAAGACTCTCTGTCCAATCACAGCGAGGATCGCTTCAGTGAGGGCAGCTGGGACCGCGTGGAGAGGAAGGACACAGAGGTGAGCGATCCACACTCTTTCCTACTAATGCTCAGTACAACTAATAGCAATCAGAGAGTCTAACAACTTGTTTCCGGACTCGCAGGTCACCAGATGGGTCCCGGATCACATGGCTTCTCACTGTTTCAACTGCGACTCTGAGTTCTGGATTGCCAAGCGTCGCCATCACTGCAGGTGGGTCGCGTCTGCAGATCCGTCAGCCGCTGGCCTGCTGGGACGTCCTGTGAATCATGTCAGCAGTGTAGAGTGTAGAGATGGAGGGATCAGCTGAATATGAGACTGAGATTGTCGAGCTTCTTTTTGTCAGCTTGACCTTAATTTATTTCCTTTAAGTACCCTTTTAAGTAATGTTAACTATTTAGTAAATGTACTGAATTTCACTACAATTGACTTATCACAAATAATTAACATAGCTAAGTTAATCAGTGCTTATAAGATCAAAGCGTCCTGTTCTTGATGCTTGTACAGTTATCAGTGGCAGTTCAAGCACCAATTTAAACTTTGATAGAATATTTAACTGGATTAATAGCATTTGATTTGTTTAGTTAAATATTGAATTTAGAGATTATTGGTTAATTTTACTTTTAGTATTATTTATATAACACTGTTAAAATATTAATATTTATAATTATTCGCTTTTATTTTTATATTTTTAGTGTTTATTTGAATGTGTTTAGGTTTTTAGTAATTTTCTTGATTTTGTCACTTTTATTATTATTATTTTTTTTTATATTTAGTGTTAATTTATTTTAATTTCAGTTTCTATTTGTCATTTTAGTACTTCAACTCATTTTAGTTATTTGCCAAGGCAGCATTTCTAATTTTCACTTTAAGTGTTTTAAGTTCAAGTTTATCATGTAATATTTATATTTTATTTTAGCAGTTAACAAAAACAATATTTATAGTGCATGTAATTGATTAGTTTGTTGCTTTGTTTTTGGATTTATAGGTTTATATGTAATTGGTTGGTAATATGTAATATGTAATTTATAGAATATTTGATTTATAGCCAGTGTTAATTTTAGTTTTATATACTATTATTTTATTAATATTTTGAACTAGATTTTATTTTTATATTTTCAACTTTACTTTAGGTTGTGTAATTTTTGTTACTTGCTTTTGTCATTTTTATTAGTTTTTTGTTAAATATTTCTATTTAGCTTTCATTTATTTTCAGTTTTAGTTATTTTAGTACTTCAACTTAAAAGTAAAAAAATGAGAAGTGTTGCCTGTTTTTCATCTAAAATTTATATTTTATCTCAGTTACCGAAAACATTTATAATAGTTTTAGTAATTTTTTTGCTTTTGTCATTTTTATTAGTTTTTTTTAATGTTTAGCTTTATTTTAATTTCAGTTTCTATTTGTCATTTTAGTACTTCAACTTCAACTCATTTTAGTTATTTGCCAAGGCAGCATTTCTGATTTTCATTTTAAGTTCAAGTTTATCATGTAATATTTATATTTTATTTTAGCTTTATTTCAATTTTCCGTAAACATTTTTTACAGTTAACAAGAACAATATTTAAAGTGCATGTTATTGATTAGTAAATTAATTAGCCAGTGTTATTTTTAGTATTATTTATGTACTATTATAATAGTATTATTATTTTAAACTAGCTTTTATTTTCATATTTTTAGTTTTCATTTTAACTTTAGTTAAGATTTTGTTTTTTTTTTTTTTTACTTGCTTTTTTTTTTAAAATTTATTTTAGTTTTTTGTTAAATATTTCTATTTAGCCTTCATTTATTTTTGTTTCAGTTTTAGTCATTTAGTACATCAACTTAAAAAAAAAAAACTTTTTTTAGAAAATTAGAAATATTGCCTTGGCGAAGTTTTTCCTCTAATATTTATTTTTCATCTCAATTACTGAAAGCATTTTTTAATCTTTTCAGTTAACAAGAACAACACTATTTATAGCACATGTGATTGATAGGTTGGTTTATTGTATGAGAATAGTTTAATTGCTCGGCTGTTGGATAGAACATGTGACTGATTGAATATGTGATGTTCTGACAGGAACTGTGGTAACGTGTTTTGTAAAGACTGCTGCCACCTGAAGCTGCCCATCCCAGACCAGCAGCTGTACGACCCGGTGCTGGTGTGCAACACCTGCTACGACCAGCTGCTGGAGTCCCGTACACGAGAGCTGCGCTCACAGCAGCTCAAGAAACCCATCGCCACCGCGTCCAGCTGAGACAGCCAATCACAGCTCGCCCAGTGGGCCGCTAAGGCCCCACACGTGGGTGTCCAAACAGATGCCCGTCATTTAGAGGAAGAGCTGCTCTCTGCCTCCTTCCCCCCCCAAACGCAAGAGGAGGGCGATTTTGAGTCCAGATCAGCTCTGAGACTGATCGACATGAGGAAGACGATGGATGAAGTCCAAAAAAATGAGCGCAGTTTGTGATGGAGGGGCGTTTGATTGAAAGCTTCTCTGGTTGAGGACATAAACTGAACCCAGCCGGGTTCAGATGCCCACAGAGGCGTTTCTTCATCTCAAAAATCATCACACACACAAACACACACACACACACACGGCCCCCTATGCACCACCAATGAAACACACACATGTAGGACAATCACCTCCTTCCCTCACAGCCCCATACGTGTCCATCGAGAGGCTCACTATTTAAAATGAATCAAGCTGCTACAGTATTTAAAAATGAAATAATTCTACTTTTGTATCCTTATTATTTTGTGCACTATGTAGGGGATTTGAGACCAAAATGGAGAAATCTGCAGTTGTTTACTTGCTGTTGTCTGCTGATACGCGGCTGTATGAAGCTTGAATGTACAATTGTTTTGTTTAATTTGTATTTTTTTGAAACTGGAGAGATTTCTGGGCTGCGGTTACTGAACAAGCTGCCAGTTTGCATTGATTTGATTGCAGTTTTGTGTTGTTTAATGGGGCAGTGCACAGAACTGATGGGTTTTTTGTTGTCCTTTTTTGATTTTCAGCCACTCCCTTCAAAATGGCGCTTCAGCTGAACTGTGAAATGTTCTTTTCACTCTGGTTTTATGTGAAATGCACCACTTTTAAATGCCAAAATCGAACTCGAATTCCAACATGTCAATGATATATAGACTTCCATGTTCATCTGGCTGGTTGAGCGTCTGTAGCAGGAAGAAAGAAAGAAAGAAAAAAAAGAACAAGCTGAACATTTATGCACCGTTAATGTGTATGTTGTTGTTGTACGTTACGGTAAAACTATAGCCATGTTGCACTGCTCTATTTCAGAAACTTTAGCCAGAATACTAGTGTACTAGTTTCTTTTCTACAACTTCATCTGAACAAACCAATGACAGTAATTTTACAATATTTAAATTGAATCTCACACACGTGGATCATTGGAAACTGGTGGCGATTTAAATGACTTTTGTATTCAATGGTTTCGCGGTTGCGTCTTTTTTCGCTCCTGTTCTCAGAAATGTGTCTTGTGAACTTCACACAATAGAAATACATATTCAAAATAAGTGCTATGATTTTTTTTTTCTCCCCTTTCTTTCATGTCGTCCGCGTCTTCAGGCCTGGTTCCCTTGTGTATTGTTAATAATGGTGAACCTCTCAACAGTGCCATGTGTTTTTGTTTCATTTTTTCTTATGGATTCACTATTTGTAACTTTAACATGTTCAATGGTACAATAGCTAGATGCTTAACAATGAGAAAAGGATCTGTAGAGAATCGATGTTGGGTTAAAAACAGGATAAACACTGAGAACAGGTTTTGGTTTTGTCTGATGGTTTAATTTTTCTTTTTTCATTGTGTTAATGAAGGACACATTTTGAGTTAAAACATTAAAAAGGAACCCAGAAATGTGATGTATAGTTATTTGGTCTGTAATAGTGGCTAAAAATTGTCACTTAGTGAATAATTGTTGTAAAGATATGCATTGTACAAGTTCAATCCCATGGGTTAAATAAAAAGATGTCTTTATCAGCCATCTGTGTCCAGTGTTAAAGTGTAACTTTGCAGATTTTCAACCCACTTTGTTATAATGTTGGTAGTAATATTTACTCGTTCTCCAAGACTGTCGTGGACAGAGAGTCATGTTTGTTTGTCAGCAAAAGTCTTTTGAGGTGGGTTTATTGTACCTTTATTGTAAGGGTAGGTTTATCACTGAAAATCAAAAGTAACTCACTCCACTAAACGTTTACTCTTTGAATTCTTGCACCCAGGAATACAAGTCGACACCATTATGACTAAAAGTAAAAAATTTGCTGTTAACATTAAATACATTAACATGAACTCTTTCCCCATCATTGACAGAATTTCGAGGTGACGTACTGCATTAAATCCAATGCCTACACTGTAAAAAATCAAAAGTTGAGAAAACTTAAACGTTTAAGGCAACAAACTTTTTGTAGGAGATTTTTGAGTTCTCAACTTTTTGTTTTATAAACTGAATACAAGAAGTTGAGAAAACAAAAATCTGCTGAAGTTTGTTGCCTTAAACTTTCAAGTTCTCAACTTTTGATTTTTTTTTTAGTGTAGTGGACAGCCCTAAACCCACCCTACTATGGCAAGCCATTTTAACATTTAATCCTTAAAATGTATTAAATCTATTTTCATATTTTTTAGATACTAATATCTATTATAGTACTTATTCTATTTAATTAATACTAGTACTTATTCATTTGCCACTAGTGCTTATTTTTTAGGTACTAGTACCTTTCTAAAGATAATAGTTCTAATTTATTAAATACTAGTACTTATTCCAATTACACTTAAGAAAAATCAGTATTGATTAGTAATTTAGACGTCATCACTTTCACTTTATTAAAACTAGTACTTATTTTTTAGTAACTAGTAACTTTTTAGACCAAAGATATCCTGAACTTAATAGGTACTAGTGCATTTTAGGGCCCGAGCACCGATGGTGTGAGGACCCTACTGTAATTGCTGTTATTATTGCTGAAATTATTTTTCTTCTCCAAAATGAATTGCATTTTTGAGAGCCTAAACATGCTCAAAAACTCATAAACTTTGCACACGTGTCAGAAGTGGTGAAAATTTACGTCTGATATGGGTTTCAGAATTAGGTGTGGCAAAATGGCTCTATAGCGCCACCTATAAAATTTCAATTAAGCATCCTTCGTGCTATGTTACACGTACAGGTATAAAATTCTATAGATGCATGTAACGGCACAATACCTACAAAAAAGTCCTTGGGTGCAAACTCTGAAAACCCAACAGGAAGTGAGATATTTTGAATTTCCTTTGCAAAATTTTTGCAGTTTTTGCCATTTTAGACGTTGTACTGTTAAATTGTGAAGATCTTGAGTTGGCGGCCTGACAAAGTCTGATGTTTCGCCATCAAAAAGGAAGCTCAGGCATACAATGTCCAATCTGCTCCAAACTTCACATGTTTGACAAAAGTCCTGGCCTGAAGACATCTATATGGCAATATTCAGTTACAGCTGTTGGCAGCAGGAAGTGTAGCACTTTGAAATGACTTTGCCATATTCCTTCTCTATTTATCCGCTTAAATGAATATCGCCCACTGTTCACAGTTTTCCTAAGGCCACCAGGTGGTGGCGAGCCCGGGTGCGAGGGCCCTTTCATCGCTGCTTGCAGCTTTAATTTTTATTTATTGTTTTCTTCTTTTATGCCATTGTTTGGCAGTTCTCATGTTTATTTGATATTATTTCTGTATTTATTATTTTCCCTCATTTATGCCATTGTTTAATTTTTTGGCATTTCTCATGTTTCTTTGATGTTATTGTTAATTCATTAGCATTGTTGTACCAGTGATTCACCATTGTCAGCAGGTGAATTTGCTGTATTAGACACCGGCTCCTTAAGACATGGTGCAGAAAACAGTGACTGTACAAGCGAAGTATAGCTTCACTAATAATAAGATCATATCTGGTTTTGCGTCTATCTAATAGAAAGAATGATTAGTAAACACATCATTCTTAATGTGTTGCATTTTATTAACATTATAAGGATTTTGTTCCAATAATTAGAATTTCTGTTTTTTCGGAATTAAGTAGTAGGAAATCACCAGTCATCCAATTTTTTATATCAGCTATGCATGCCGATAATTTTGTGAATTGAAAAGTTTCGTATAGAGCTGAGTATCATCAGCGTAACAGTGAAAACTAACGTCATGCTTCCTAATGATATCTCCCAAGGGTAGCATGTACAGAGTGAAAAGCAACGGTCCTAGTACTGAGCCTTGCGGTACTCCATATTGAACTTGTGATCGATATGACCTCTCTTCGTTTACTACTACAAACTGATAACGGTCAGATAAGTATGATTTGAACCATGACAATGCAGTTCCACTAATGCCAACATAGTTTTTGAGTCTATTCAAAAGAATGTTGTGATCGATAGTGTCAAATGCAGCACTAAGATCCAGTAACACTAATAGAGAGATACAACCACAATCTGATGATAAGAGCAAATCATTAGTAACTCTAATGAGAGCAGTCTCAGTACTATGGTACGGTCTAAAACCTGACTGGAAATCCTCACAGATACTATTTCTGTCTAAAAAGGAACATAGTTGTGATGATACTGCCTTTTCTAGTATTTTTGACAGAAAAGGTAGATTTGAGATCGGCCTGTAATTGACTAATTCTCTAGGATCAAGTTTTGGGATTTTTAATAAAAGGTTTAATAATAGCCAGCTTAAAAGTTTTCGGTACGTATCCTAGTGATAAAGATGAATTAATGATATTAAGAAGAGTGGTATTATTTTCCTTAATCTTCTTTTAGCGCAAAGGAGCAACTGTGTCTAATGTGTATTACAAGTGCAACCTTACCTTTTTTATTATCTAAGGGCCATACAGGAGCAGGAACCTCGTGCACAATAAAAGTCATGTCTGTCAGGTGTGAGTCTCTCATCAGTGCGTGATCATTTTATAATATAATGAATTATGTTGATGAAAGATGTTGAATTTAGGCTTTTATTCACATATAAACATTGATCAGCAAACATAAACAGAAGCTCAACTGAACCTGCTTGATCACTTTATATGATAAACCTCATTGGTTCTTGATGAAGCTCAAATGTGCTGCGTAACACAAGAATGAACCTTTATTGATTCTCACACATGTCAAGCAAACATGCTTGAGTTGATTAATGTTTTTATGTGAATAAAAGCCTAAATTCAATCTGTTCATCATATAAAGTAATTGAGTCTCTTCAAAATATTTGGACTAAACCGTGTAATGTTCGTATGTTCCTTTAAGACCCATGTTTGGGGTTTCTCCTGGATCCTGCATTCACACAGAGTTGGATACAGAATGTTCATATGGATTTGTTTTATGATCTTTTTATGAACTTTTTGAAGTGGTAGTTGCGTAGCTGGCAATGGAGGGACAGAAAGCTCTCAAATTTTATTTAAAAATATCTTCATTTGTGTTCCTAAGATGAACAAAAGTCTTACGGGTTTAGACTGAGATGACGGCGAGTAAATGATGACAGAATTTTCATTTTTGGGTGAACTAAACCTTTAAACTAATGCATATGCAGAAGTCAGTACAACACAACTTACAATCAAGAGTTTGATTACAGAGAGAAAAATACATCTCTAACCAAGAAAAATTGGACGTTCACTGTTGTGCTCACAAAACTTAAAGTACGCCTGATAGTAAATAAACAAATGCATAAACATTTTTTTAATATTCATTACTACTTGTACTATTATTAGTACTGCTGTAGGCTATTATTATAATATGGTATAATAGGTACTGAGCAGTTTTGATTCATTTGTGTTGTCTTCTCTTCACCGGCCATTAGATGTCATCAAAGCCACATTAATGATTATTTTGCTCTTGACTGCTCAACTACTCAACTACTGTTGAACTACTTTTGTGAATAAAGCAGGTGTTTACTCAAATGAACTTTATACAAGATATAATAATCTCCCACATGCATGCTATAAAGTGTATGAGTAACTCAACCAGCCTATAAAACAATATGAATCACAAAAATCACAAATAATGTTTACAGCACATACAGCGCAGTAAGATTACAGTACAGTAAACATTAGTTAAAAGGGGAGGCAGTAAAAGTAAAACAATGACAATAATTCAACCCTTCCTACTTTTTCTAATGATAAAATTCCCTTTCCCTGAATAACACGTTGGAACAGAAATACTGAAGGAATCATAATTAAGGTTTTCACCTGAAATAATCTAATAACAAGTGCAATTTTTGAGGTTATTCATGCTTTGATTAGTGAAAACTGTAAGTAGTAGGCTAATAAAATATATAATACAAGCAAAGATTGAATAAGATGACCTGAGACTCCTGAGGACTTTGTTTTTGTCATATGCTGCAATGACAGTTTACCTTAAAGGTAGTCAAGACTGAGATAAATAGATAGATAGATAGATAGACGGATGTGATGTAAACTGTTACAGTGATGCTCTCAATATAACTGTATCAGAGGAATGTGATGGGAGGGGCCAACAGACTCCATCCTGTCCATTGATAGATATATTACTATATAAGAGACATCACACTCTCAAAGGGTCACATTTGGTCCAGTCTCATTGCTGGAGTCACAGGACATTCACAATGCGGTGTCTGCTTTCAGCTTATCTTCTGCTACTGATTCTGCATTCATGCACCGGTGCAGGTGAGTCCAGGAGCTTCACTATACTGCATGATGCTGCATCATATATGCATTCATATTCAAGTTTATGTACAGATCTACAAGTTTTCAGTGTTTTGCAGGTACAATAGGACATTTTATGTGACAAAGCGCTGATCAGATCTATGTTGCATTTATTAGTGTGCATTAATAACTAAAGTGCATCATTTAAAGGTGAGCAGACTGACTCTTGTGTAAAATTAACGACCTGCATTAATACTGTCAACATGTATAGGCTGTTCGTAAACAGTTGCATACAAATCGCCTTTCTAATCAGTTGTTTTATGCACAAAACACTCAGTAATTAATATTTGATATTCATATTTAACAACAATAACTTGGATTTTGGAGCTTTTCAAAAGTACACACATGATGCTTTCTAACGTTTTTTCATCTTTATTTATTTTTACAGTTTTGACTATATCCACAACTAAGAATAACCTAAATTAAAATAAATAGCCTACATAATTTCATTCCGAACCAAAAATAAAGATGACCCCATTCATTAAAACGCAAAGCACATATTGGCTTTTATAACTTTTGTAAGTGTCAGTAAGCTGATTCAAACACTGTCTTACCTAGGCAGACTGGCAGATTTATCTTATAAATTTAGCAGAACCTTCTCTGTCATTTGACGCACAAACCTTGAACCTCCTAGACAAATCCGTCATCGAAAAATAAATAATTCCTGCGCGCCGCCTCATCTTGTGGAGGAAAGAGGAAGGAGCATCTTTATTTCTGCTCAAGGACATTCGGTCTGTTCCCGTTCCTTGTGTAGGAGGAGCGCAAAATTCGCAAGGCGTCCGAAGTGTTTGCCAACGAGTGAAGAAAGCGCTGAAGAGGAAACATTCATGACTAGAGCTGCACCTGCGATTTATACGATGACTTTCAGGCAGGTCGACTTTTTAAAGGAATACCGAAATGATCGGTACATATCATATCACTAAAAACCCGGCGTTTTGGGAAGATTTTAGATCTTTGGATGTTTGGCTGGAGCGCAAAAAGGACCATTTGGGTTGCGCGTGATGAACCTCAACATCACGCGCAACCCAAATGGTCGTTTTTGCGCCCCCGCCAAACGTCCAAAGACTTAAAATCTTCCCAAAACGCCAAGTTTTTAGTGATATTATATGTAAATGAACAATAAAGTGATAATTACAGTAGTTATGTTTCGGTTTTCAGAAGCAAAATGCTATGGTTATCTCCACAAACGAATGTTCACGAGCGTTTATTTACCGCCAGGTGAAAATACATACACTCTAAAAAAATGCTGGGTTAGAAACAACCCAAGTTGGGTTGAAAATGGACAACCCAGCGATTGGGTTAAATGTTTGCCACGCAAATGTAGTTTTATTTAACTGAACTATTGATTAAAAAATGACTATATGTCTGGCTTAAAATGAACCCAAAATAGGTTGGAAATTAAAAATCAGACACATAATTACTAGAGGCAACAATAATAATCAAAAGGAGAACATTTATTAATAAACAGTTTAATAAATGTTCATTTCCAGCATTTTTTGGGTTCATTTTAAGCAAGCAATACAGTAATTTTTAAACAATAGTTTAAAACCGCTGGGTTAAAACAACCCAATCGCTGGGTTTGTCCATTTTCAACCCAACTTGGGTTGTTTTTAACCCAGTGTTTTTAGTGTACACTACAAGCTCATCTTTTGTGGTTAGTGAAATGCAAAAACAAGTTAAAATGTTCTTTTATGCATAATAAAATGTATTTGGAAATGTAAAAATGTCTCAGTGTTAGAAAACACAATATCAAAGCAAGTATCAATTATTGTGAATAGCTATCAACATCAATGCATCTGGCTTAAAGAATCATAGTCTAATCTCTTGCTTAGACATGAGAACCTGCTCACTATAGGATCTAAAGACATTTAAACATTGACGCGTTGAAACAATGTGTATTGTGAAAGAGTAAGGCTGTACAAATAAAAATGACTTGACAAGCAAAGCTTTTGACAAAAGAAGTTTGTTCGTTTTGAAACACTAAAACCTGGAGTGTTGAAATTGAAGATTGAGTCAGTATTGTTTGTTTGTGTTTCGTGAATGATGTTGATATTAATGAGATTACAACACATTGAAAATAATAATGTAGTGTAGAGAAAAGATCATTTGACTGACATCATTTGCATTGCATCTAATGCAATAACATTCAGATGTTTTAAGTGTGACTTCATATACTTTCTAGGGCATGTGTATATAAAAAGTCAAAAGGCTCAATGTCTCCATACAAGAGCCAAAATTAGATACATGAAGCTACAAGCGCTTAGAACACTTTAATCTTCATATCACCATTACTAACTTATTATCAATAACTTGATGTAGTGAAAATGTTAACTGAAAGAATCAGGACTGAAAGGTCTTCCTCATTGTGCCCTTGATCAACACACTTATCACAGCTTCAGTCCCTGTGGAGTAACCTGAGGTGAAGTGAACTGTAAATGACTTTTCATTAGAGCATCTGCTAAATGGCAGCTAACTAAATTAAAGGTCAATAAATCTCAATATAGTTCATAAACTGCACTTTAAGTGCTACTAATGAAGCCAATTGGAATATTTACATGCTGGATCGAAGACCTGCATAATGAGTAGCCTGTCTTAAACATTGTGGACCAAAACCAAAATAAAAAAGAAAGAAGAACTAGAATTTATGTAAGGAATAACTGTCGACGGGCCCTTGAATCATTAGAAAATAATGCACACCTGAGGTGCTGATGTGGCCACAGAGTCAATTATTAATGCAGTTATTAGCAAGAGAGAGGGGAGAGAGAGAGAGAGAGAGAGAGAGAGAGTGTGTGTGTGTGCGCATTTGAGTGGGAGAGAGAGAGAGAGAGTGTGTGTGTGCGTTTGAGTGGGAGAAAGAGAATAGCCTGTGTTTTCCGTACATAAAACATAATTTTGTGGCAAAAAACATGGAAATAATTAGCTTTTTTTATCCAATTGTTTACTATATTTATTTGCTCGGTCGGTGTCATTGTGTGTTTTGGTTCTTTTGCTGTTATAGGCTGTAAGGACCTCAAATCATTTGGCGAAGTGATATGGACATGTAATGCAGTCAAGACCTGCCTGGAACTACTTTAGCCATGCATTTCACTGAAAATAACTGCAAACCTTAGAACGTTTGTCAACCAATCAGATTCAAGCATCGTCAGCCCCCATAATAAAAGAATAAAAGAAGTTAATTTCGATTATATATCTCACAATTCTTATAAGTAAAAACTAAATATACTCGTTATTCTGTTTTGTTTTGTTTTTTACTCAGAAATTGCCTGGAACTACTTTGCAAACCTTTGAATGTTCATCAACCAATCAGATTCACGCATTCAACAGCCCCGTGTTATAATGTAATCACTTTGAACTATTTGCAAACATTTTATTTAAAAATACACACACTCAGTCTTAATGGTACATAAGCCTAATATGCGAAAACGGCTCTGTTACAGTTAAATGTTAGCCTATATTTTCAATTTAAAACGGCAAAAATTGACCAGAAATGTTTAACAGTCTGCATCACATTACCATCGGTTGTTTAACATTCCTATCTTAAAACAGTTGTCAAATATTTAATGTTTAGCCTGCTTAGATTTTACCTCACACTCTTTCACTGATAAAAAGGAGCGTCACACTGAAATTCTTTATGTGATTATGAGTACTGGGTACCAAAAAAAAAAAAAAAAATTAATCGGTGATAGGCTACATTATGGAGAGAAACTGCACAGACACTGAATGGAGTCTATTCTAGTCTCAGCCTCAGATCTAGTCTAGTCTAGTCTCAGCCTCCACTTATCTGGAAACACTTTAGGATTTTTTGAAGTCGTCATCTGGTTGGTTGAATTCTGCAGGATGTCCGGAAGACGTGTGTGTCAAATGCCATGAAGCCAAACCCCCTTGTGGAAAAAGAACACCGTCGTGTTTACAACTGTGACAATGAGCGCGTATCAGGATCAAATAAACGCTGGAGTTTCAAAAGTATGTGAAGTTCGCGGCTCCATTGTTGCAGTAAACTTGCACAGTAATGACATCAATTTTACATTTTCACGCCCCTAAACATGACGCATAGCAAAATGAACTGTCATTGATTGCGTTACATGTCAGTCAAACGTCCTCTTGGGCGGTCCTTGGCCAATGAAAGCTGCGATAGAGTCCAGACCTTCTGCCGTCAGTCTGAAGGCTACGCGAGACTTGCTATAGCCCATACTTTAAAAGTCTGTGCATTCAGTTGTACGCATGCGCTAAGTGCATCTTTAAGTGCATCTCACTGCTGAGCCACTGTCTACATAGACAGCTTCCTTTCTAGGGCAGCTAACCAAAATGGATAAGTGACTGATTTGAAACATTCTTCAAGTAGCCTAACCTTCTGACTCATGTTACAAGAAATTTAAGCAAATAATAATAATAATAATAATCGGAATCAGAATGAGCTTTAATGCCAAGTTTAATGCTTGATATTTGATATTCAACAGTGTTTTGATCTGCCTGCATTGACACCATTGTATGTGAACTGAACTGAGCTGGATGATGACATCACTGTTTACTCCAGTGCTGATATAGATAAATTAACTAAATTAATAACTATTGATTCTTACATCGGAATGAATCAATACTGAATTTACTTAAGATGGATAATGACACCATTTTCTTTAAGAGCTGCTGTGCAGCCAAAATTATATACCAGTTATCACTGTAAAGCTGCTTTGACACAATCTGCATTGTAAAAAGCGCTATATAAATAAAGTATGTTTACACACACAGGGAATTTGTCTTGGAGAAAGGAGCTTCCAGTGCAGAAAAGAGTACTGACATAGAGATAAGGCAGTAAAAGGGACTATATAACACAATAGTAAAGAAAAGACAGTAAGATTTAATATAACATTATACAATAGATAGGCTACAGTGATAAAATATTGAAAAAAAAAAACTTTTTTTTTTTTTGTGGGTGGAGCCTACTGTACCTGGTGGCAGAAAATGACAGTTCTGCAGTAGCAGTCTGTGGAAGACACGGAATAAAAGAATAAAAAAAAGTTAATTTCGATTTAAATTTTTGCCGACTTTTTTCTTGCTAATCTGAGTTTATATCCTGCGATTCTGACTTTTTTCCCCTCAGAATTGTAAATAAACTCACAATTGCGAGTTATAGAGTCCAAACCGGGAGATATAAACTCGCAAATGCAAGAAAAAAAGTCATAATTGTGAAATTAAAATGTTATAGTCTATGTTTAAAAGTTATGTTATAGGTTTAAATATTATTGTGTACTGTAACTGCTATGTATGTATGTCCTCTATGAACTGCATATGTGAATATTATGTAGACTTTTACATCAAATTCATACTTTAATAGTAGACTCATTGCAGATTTCATCAGTCCAGTCTGTGACTTGCAACATAAACGTCTGCATTTAGCAGCTTCAAATGGCAACAACGGTATTCTATAAAAATTAAGACATTCCAATTCTGACATCCACAGGTGGCACAAAACATTTTTCTCTTATTCTGTGGATTTTGTCCATTTTGCCACTATTTATTCAGCGCGCAGCTGCAAGTGACGTAACTGTGACGTCTGCTCCAAATTGGTCTATACATGTTATGCATTTTGCCTGTACAGTAAGTGGCAAAATGCCAGAAGTTCAATCTCGCTGACTGAATAAGGAAACTCTCTTTCTGTAACTAAGCAGATTTTAAACCCTTTTCGTGTTCAGATGATACACACACTTATAGAGTGTCTGAGTCACTGCAGATAATATCATGCCAGGATTTTTGTTTTGATTTACGTGCATGAAACCGTATTTTCTTTGCTTTGTCTTTTGTGTCTTTATTCCACGACAGTGTTGAGTCTTTGAGATATTACTGACCTTATGTGACTCTGTTACTTTGTTTCTTGTGCTGCTCTAAAGATCAAAGGCTGTTTGTTAATAGCCTGTTGCTGTGAACAGCCAGGTATTGTTCTCCACTGACCGTACGCTGCAGACCCGACACGGTTTATGATAGCCGAGAGCAATGACACCTGCTCATTTCAATCCAAACTACATCAAGTCACCTTTATAGACTGTTTCAAAGCAGCGTCACAGTAATAAACAGGACAATAATAGAATCAATGATGCAAACTTCATTAAAATAAAACATTAAGGCTCAATGCAACAGTTTGTAACAATCTTTCTGAGTTAATGAAATGATTCAACCAACAAACTACACTGACTTAGAGGAACTTATTTTCAGCATAAACACAAATTTTTAAGTTGATTACTTCAACTGGCCGTGGAACCAATTTATCTTATCTAAATCAACAGCTAGTATAGCACATACTAAAATAACTTATATAGCATTTAAATTTAAAGGGGACCTATTATGCCCCTTTTTACAAGATGTAATATAAGTCTCTGGTGTCTCCAGAATGTGTCTGAAGTTTCAGCTCAAAATACCCCACAGATCATTTATTATAGCTTGTCAAATTTGCCTCTATTTGGGTGTGAGCAAAAACACGCCGTTTTTGTGTGTGTCCCTTTAAATGCAAATGAGCTGCTGCTCCCGGCCCCCTTTCCAGAAGAGGGCGGAGCTTTAACAGCTCACGCTTCGGTTGCTCAACAACAACAAAGCTGGAGAATCTCACGCAGACAAAACGAGGATTGTCAGTAACGGTGTTCAGCCTTACATTGTTCAAACCGGAGTCGACACTGATGGAGAGACTCAGGAAGAAGTTACAACTTTTAGAATGAAACTGGACGTTTCTGAATGGTTAGTGGATAAATTTATGTAGTTGCTGTGGAGTTGATTCAACTCATCCACTAGCATGTGCCGTCATGTTAATCCTTTGTGCAAAACCTGTATGGACGCCCACTTTACATAGCGTACCTGTTTGCCAAACAGAGCTATACACACCAGGCTAACGTTTATGATTTCTATCAAATGCTGTGAATGGTCTAATATTTTTTCCAAGATATCGCTCGGACAGAAACGCTCCTTTTTTAGCAATCAAGCGTGCCAGGGTCAACTTGCAGGCTATCCAAGCTAACAAGACTCTAAATAGTGTTCTGTGCTCGTCTGTGCAGCCAGTGACAGAACAGTTAGCATGCTTTGCTCCAACTTTTGCCATGGCGTTAGAACTGGTACACCGTTGTCACTTGCGACAACAAAATGGCAGCGCCATGGGTGGAAACATGCAGATTAAGGGCTGGTAATATTGTAATAATATCCCCTTCCTATGTCACAAGGGGAGCGAAATCTGAGTGGCTCGTTTTTTCACATGCTTGCAGAGAAAGGTACATGACATGCAGGAAAAAAATAGTAGGCTAAATCGTGCGCACAATTTACTAATTCGTTGCCTCAATTTACTAAATCGTGCACACGATTTAATTTTTTTTTCTTGCATGTCATGTGCGGGGCTCCGTAGAGAGGCTTACCAAAACAAAGTTACTGGGTTTTCCTTTTTCACATTTTCTGGGTTGGTAGATGCACCAGGGACCCGATTATAGCACTTAAACATGGAAAAAGTCAGATTTTCATGGAATGTCCCCTTTATTGAACAAGTTAAAAGTAAAAGAACAAAACCACAAAAAAGTCAACACAAACGGTCAAACATAACTGCATTAAATACTAACAGGTCTTTCCCTTTACTAATTAAATATATGAAATAAGACTTAATTACAAAAAATGTTCTCCATATCCAGTGCTATGCAAAGCATGCTGGGAACTAGAAATCCACTGACCAATTTTCAAAGTTATCAAGACAATTTCATTCAGTTACAACTTGGAAAAAAAAAAATCAATTGATGTAGAAATTCCAGTTTAATATTGTGTTTTTTAAGTTGATGTAATAATCAAGATTATGTCAACAAAACTCATCAAAATAATGTTTGCAACTTAAAAGGTTTAATTAAATCAACAAATTAGAATTTTTAACTTGCAACCATGCACTTTTTTCAGTAAACATTCTTAAATCAAGATACATTTACATGAGAAGCAGAATTACTCACAATATTAAATCCGCTTTATGCTTAAAACAAGAAAAAATATCTGCCAGTGGGGTCAGAAAAATAAACTTAACTTAAAGGGAAAACAAGATTATTTTTCTGACCCCATTAGCAGACCTTTTTTTTTTTCTTGTTTTAAGCATAAATTCACTTAATTTTCATGCTTTTTTTTTCTTTTCCATAAAATATTACATCATTACTTCTCAAGTAAATGTATTCTGATTTAAGAATGTTTACATAGTTACTGGAAAACAAGGCAAAAACACTGAGGAAGAAGCTCACTTTTTGCAGTGCATGCATTTATTCAAGTTAACAAGTCCTCTGAATTTGAAAGTTGAAAATCAGTAACATTCTCTGATTTGAAAAGTATGCATTGGGAAATGTTGGGAAATGCATTGGGGAAAGTTGTGAACATGTAATCATGCAATGTTTATATGTACACAAAGCATGAAAGTTTGCACTATTGGGGTTCGTCTTAGAGGATGCTACCAAAAGGGAAATGACATCATCTGCATTCTGGGTAAAAGCAGCTCACAATGGGAGATGATAAACACGGCGCACTGTTTTGATGACGACCTTGCACCGATCACCTCGTTCCTGGCTTTGTGCTCCAGACGGCTCATGTGGAGAAACAGGGATGCTGTTCACATGGGTTTCTTTGTGAGCCCGATTATCATGTGCCCGCAGAAGGAAACGGCATCACAGATGAGGTAGAAAGACCTGCCGGTGGAGCCACTTCGCTTCCAATCTGTGGGGCAGAACATAGAAATAACAAAACGAGCCGACCCGACCCATTAGTTCCAATGCCGTGCGTGTTTTTCATAAATATTTGATTTCAGAGATAGGGTCAAAATATTTGTTCCACCACTAAGGTGGAGACGTGCGTCTCCATTGTGAAATATTAATAAAATAAGTAAGAAGAATGTGACCCTTGCAAAGCCTGGGTCGTGGAGTCGTCTGTGAGCAGATAGCAGAGACAGATAGAGCGATTTGTGTCTTTGCGGCTCTCTAACAATAGAAAAGCAATTCCTGTGTATTAGAAGCATTTGAATGGCAGAGAATAACAGCTAATGGATTGAAGACGTGGGAACAGTCTTTTGTTTGTGAGGAAGTAAAACGAAACAAGCCAACAATCGAGGACGAGTTTAATAAACATGAAATGATAAATTTGATTGACACCGTGACTGAAAACAAGTTTTGTGCCAAACCCGTGAACTATTACGCTTGATGAGGCCAGTGTAATAAAATATGTTCTGGGGGCCGTTAAAATTATCAAAATGCTGGCAACTTTTTAAAAAAGAAAGAGTTAAAGTACAGTTAAAGGTATATTTTAATAATACCTAAATAGCTAAAAACGTGCAAAAATAATGTAGAAGAAATAAAGTATTAGTATGATAAGTTAACTTGAAGGGGTCCTTGATTATGATTTCACCTTTTTTTAACTTTAGTTAGTGTGTAATGTTGCTGTTTGAGCATAAACAACATCTGCAAAGTTACAACGCTCAAAGTTCAATGCAAAGGGAGATATTTTCTTTTACAGAATTCGCTGTTTAAGGACTACAACAAATGGCTGGTAGGGACTACAACAAGCTCCTCCCGAGTTGGTGACATCACTAACCCTAAAATTTACATAAACCCCACCCCCAAGAACACACAACAAAGAGGGTGGGGCCATAGTTGTTGTAGTAGAGTGTTGTTACTGTCATTTTATACCGGACTGCTTCACAAACGAACGCTGGATTTGCACAAAAGATTAACATGACGACACATGCTAGTGGATGAGTTGAATCAACTCCACAGCAACTACATAAATTTATCCACTAACCATTCAGAAACGTCCAGTTTCATTCTAAAAGTTGTAACTTCTTCCTGAGTCTCTCCATCAGTGTCGACTCCGGTTTGAACAATGTAAGGCTGAACACCGTTACTGACAATCCTCATTTTGGCTGCGTGAGATTCTCCAGCTTTGTTGTTGTTGAGCGACCGAAGCACGAGCTGTTAAAGCTCCGCCCTCTTCTGGAAAGGGGGCCGGGAGCAGCAGCTCATTTGCATTTAAAGGGACACACACAAAAACGGCGTGTTTTTGCTCACACCCAAATAGAGACAATTTGAGCTGAAACTTTACAGACACATTCTGGAGACACCAGAGACTTATATTACATCTTGTGAAAAAGGGACATAATAGGTCCCCTTTAAAGAAAACTTACTTGGAGTATAAAACTACTAAACTAGTAGTTTACTGAGAGTATAGTTCAAAGTGTACTTTCATAAACTAAAAAATGTGCTACAAGTGTTTGACTAGTAAACTATCAGTATACCTATAAGTTCACTTGTAGTATATTTGCAGCTATACACTTAAAGTATAATTAAAAGTGTACTTTTATACAAAAAAGTAGGCCAATTTACTGAAATAGTACACTTACAATTACACTACTGGTACATTGATATTATTATACTTACAGCATTAAGTATACTTAAAAATATAATTGAACTTTACTTAAGAATACTAAATAAAAAGAACTTGAAGTATACTTATTTCTTATAAGGGTCTTTAAAGAGGTGTGGACAACTTCATATCCAGTCATTTGCTTATATATTTCAGAGTTATCTCAACAACGTGTCAAATGTACTCAGATTTGCCAAGTTATCAACGTCTGCTATCAAAAGTCAGAGATCTCAATATGAACTCAAACATTCATGCACTTACAATAATTGACTAATAGAGTCATCTAAGACTAATGTTAAACAAATGAGAACCAAGTGCAATTTCCAAGCAATAACATTTGGGTCATCAGTGACATTTCTCTTTAATTCCTAAAATAACAGGATCTCATTCGGAGGAAAAAGGAGATGTAGGGTCATGAAATCAAGTCACTTCTTAGAAGTCGCCTGATAGACTTCAAAACATCCCGTTAGTTATTTCTGTTAAGAATATGAAGATAGTTGTGTCATCTTTTAACAATTCTCATAACAGTTTAATATAATCTGTGTTTATTGTGAGTGACAGGGAGAGGTTTTCCTGTTGGACAAGACAATAGAATGAAGTCATTAGAATTAAAAACTTGTATAATTGAGGTTTTTAATGTTTTTGAAAGAAGTCTGAATACTCACTAAGGCTGCAATAAAAAAATACAGTAAAACAGTAATATTGTGAAATATTATTACAGATTAGAACTGTTTTCTATTTGAATATATTTTAAATTTAATTTACTCTATTATTGGTGCTCATTTATTAATAATGGCTCTTATTATCAATGTTAAAAACAGTTTTCGCCGCGATGCGACACTGAAGACTGGAGTAATGATGCTGAAAATTCAGCTTTGATCACAGGAATAAATTACATTTTACTATATATTCACATAGAAAATTAGTTATTTTAAACTGTAATAATATTTCAGATTTTTACTGTTTTTACTGCATTTTTAATCAAATAAATGCAGCCTTGGTGAGCAGAAGAGACTTCTGCCAAAAACATTAAATAAATCTTAATTATTCCAAACTTTTGACCAATTGCATTATACCAGAAATGCCCTGAGGATCAAAAACCAAAACAAGTACTAATGCAAAAATAATCTAAGTAAAGCATTTCAATGTACTAACTAATCCTTTATACTCATACAGACTGGTGCTACCAGACGCAGGTTAACTGTACTTCCCACTGTAAAGGTAAGTTGAGTTTCTGGAGAAACATCTTGTGTCTCTTAATGTGCCGTTCTAGACACGTCACTCGTTTACAGTATCTAAACTAAATCTAACGTAGCGTCTCTGTGTTGTTCTATAAGGACCAGACCGATGGAGTGAAGTGAACGGAGAGTGTGGGAAAAGCAGACAGTCACCAATCAACATAGTGACGAAAAAAACCAAGCTAGATGAGCGACTGACGCCTTTCAAATTCACCGGCTACCAGGAAACATTCGAAAGCATCATAAAGAACAACGGCCACTCGGGTATAAAGACAGCAGATGAAGACAAAAAAAACACAACTAGTGACTGATCAAGAGCATGTAGCTCGAAATTTGTAGATGTGCCAAATTTTCTGATCTATATGTTGGTCGTGCATCTGATTCTCATTAGTTTTGGATGTGCATGCTCTATAATATTGTTTAAAAAAAACTACACTATAACATATCGCCAACACTGCTAAAAATTATTTGCTTACTTAGTATTTTTGTCTTTTTTTCCATTACAAATATCTAAAAATACTTTAGTCAAGATACATTTATCTTGTTTTCTTGTTTAATCTTGTTTTCCCTTTGAGTTACGTTTATTTTTCTTACTACATTGGTACATATCTATATATCTTGTAGATATATAGATTTTTTTTTATTGGAAAAAAAACAAGGCTTATTATCTTAAATCATTTTGATTCTCAAGTAAATGTATCTTGATTTAAGAATGTTTAGATATTTGCATTGGAAGACAAGACAAAAACACTGAGTACACTGTAAAAAAGAATTGTTGGTTTAACTTAAAAAACCTGGTTGCCTTAAAATTTTGAGTTCACTGAAATTAAAAATTTGAGTTAATACAATGAGAGTAATTGGTTTAATTTTATTTCGTATTTAAAGCCAAAAAAACTCAGATACGTGTTAAAAGTTACTTTTAAAAATAATGCAATACAATATTGTGCTACTCCCTAAAAAAGTAACTAATTACTTTTTAATGAAAGTAATGCCTTACATTACCAAAAGTGAAATGAATAATGAAGGAAATGCAAATTCGCACCTGTACAGTAGAGGGCGCCGCTCAAACAAACCTTTCATCTCTGCTGCCATTCTGGATCACAGAAGAATAGGACGCAGGAGTTATATATTTTGTTGTGAATTTAAAAGTAATGCATTACTTTACTCATTACTTGAAAAAAGTAATCTGAGTAACTCACGTTACTTGTATTTTTGCTGTTTACATGCGTGCAACAAGATTCAATCTGTGTTCATGGAATAAAAACAGAACTGTAAATGTGTATCACTGCCGATCTTCACAGTTCAAACACTAAAATCACTCTTGAAGCATTAACTTGTTGTTTTTTCCACCTCAGTTCAGGTCAGTATTCCCATCCTAGCCACAGTGTCTGGAGGAAACCTGGAAGGAACGTACAAGGCTGTGCAGTTTCACCTCCATTGGGGTAAAGACGGAGGGCCTGGATCTGAACACACCATCGATGGAGAGCAGTATCCCATGGAGGTGCGACCTATTGTTGCGATTAAAGCCCAAAATATACTTTGATTTTTACGCGTACACGAGGATCCCCATACAGTGTGCGTGCTGCAAATTTCATCACTAGAATAGGACGATTTTTGCACATTGAACATTGAAGGTGCCAACATTGACCCAGGCCGGAACAACAATTTATCAACAATTAGAATCGCTGTATTCTGCTGCCAGGTCAGTAGATGGCGATGTCACTTTGTAAAGAAACACTACGCACCTATAGACTGGACACGTAACACGCATGACGTCACCATTTTCACAAATCACATTTTTGTATTTTACACAATAAAGAATGAGACGATAACGGTAAACCGTAACTTTGAAACCCGTCTTCGTTTTTAGGCCTCCAAAATACTGTTGTTGTGTAAATGAATGAAACAAAAAGTTTTCCATTTTTAGTTGATAATGGTTTTGTGTAAATGGCCCATTAGTTTTTTGTTTTGTTTTGTTTTTGTTTTTTTAAACAGAACACTTTTTATGCAAACTTTTGAAAATGGGTTTTAAAGTGCAAGTTTTTGATACCATTATTGTCTCAGTGTAAACTACAAAAACATGAATTTGTGAAAACGTTGACATCATGCGCTACGTATTAGGTGTTTAGTCTATAGGCACATAGTATTTCTTTACAAAGTGACATTGTGCATTGAATTTGTTTTGCACTAATCAGTTGTTCCACAAGGTGGCAACACTGGTCCCGGCCGGAACAACAACAAAATACTGGAGATTGCAACACCAACAGATGCCGCATTGACAAGTGCTTGTGTGAGGGGGTTTAGTTAAAAAGAATACAAGACATTTTTATCGGCTATAACTTCTGGAGAAAAATAGCGCAGATTAAACTTTTTAGACCGCATGTGTCAACAGCCTGCGTTTGCGCACAATATCTAATGGAGTATACTTTGAAAGGCTACGTGTTTGAGCGTACGTTAGGGTAAGTATAACTTTGTAAGTATACTTTGGGCTTAATTGTGAACAGCCTACAGTTAAATCCACAAAATATATTAATCAGAACTAGCACTTTTAGAAAGAAAAGGTTCAGCGGGGTTCTATATAGAATGGAAAAGTTTTTCCTTTGCTTTTTTCGCATACAGACGACAACGTTGTCAAAACGATACCCATTCACACTGATCCGCAAAAACGATTAAAATCGCTGTATTCTGCTGCCAGGCCAGTAGATGGCGATGTCACTTTGTATAGATACACTACATGCCTATAGACTGAACACGTAATAATACGCATGTGCATGACGTCAGCGTTTTCACAAATTTGCATTTTTATAGTTTACACAGAGATGTAATCTGTATAGTTTTCAAAAATTTACACTTTGAAACCCGTTTTCAGGCCCCCGAAACACTGTTGTCGTGTAAATGAACGGAACACAAAAAGTTTTCCATTTTTAGTTGAAAATGATGATGTGTAAACACCCCCTTAGTCTTTTATTTAAAATAGAAAACTTTTTACGCAAACTTTTGAAAATGGGTTTTAAAAAGTGCATGTTTTTGAAAACTATACCATTATCGTCTCTATGTAAAGTGCAAACGCGAATTTGTGAAAACGGTCACATCATGCGCATGTGTATTATGTGTTCAGACTATAGGCACATATGTTTCTTTACACAGTGACATCGCCATCTACTGGCCTGGCAGCAGAATACAACGATTTTAGTTTTCGTGGATCCGTGTGAACGAAGATCGTTTCGACAACGTTGTCGTCTGTATGCAAAAAACACAAAGGAAAACCTTTCTATTTTTACTACAATACTGTCATGTAAACATACCCTAAACTGTTAAAGTTACGATAAATTTTTACAGTTATAATTATTATAAATAAATGGCATTATTTACTCTCTCACCAGCTGCATATTGTGCACATGAAACAAGGATACAACAGACTTGAAGATGCACTCAAAGATCCTTCTGGAGTTGCTGTGTTGGGATTCTTCTATGAGGTTTGATATGCTTGTGCTTTAAAATGCAGAGTTTGAGTTTGTTCAGTTTGCTAAGAGAATATGAAATGAATTTATATGACAAACATCAATAGCATCACTTCTGTTCGGCAGGAGTCAAGCAGATCAAACAGAAAGTACGACCTCCTCACACATGCCCTGCGCAGCGTGCAGAACACAAGTAAGACCTTCTGAAACATTACAGGAATATTTCATTTGTAGCATGCTGTCGATTTACACAGACAATCATTTTGACTTGGTTTAAATATGTGCACTTTGTATTTCTGATACTCGTGCATTCATTTCTATGCTCCCTCTTTCCTGCTGTGAATGCATTTTTTCATTCGTTTTATATAAACTAAAGAACAATAGCAGAATGATGTGGCACACTGATATCAAAATAAATATATCCTGGAATATTCCCTTAAAGGTAAAGTCTGTAATCTGCTCAATGTTCAACTAGTTTGCGGTGTGTCAGTTTAATGTTCAGAATATCAATAAGTCAGTCATTAGTAGTTTGACTTCCACTGTGACTCTTTCAAAACATTGATCTGTTTGTTTGAGTGAATTATGACTCAACCAATGACGTGAGTTTGAGAGACAATAGGAGCATTTGTAAATGACTTATATCCTTATTTTTCATTATATAGTTCTGTTTGGTGCTGTTAATGGCACAGAAACTACACGCTTCACAGTTGTTGATCAACTATATATATTTTTTAAATTAATTAAAATGTAATTTTACCAATTTACCAATACCTTGGTAACATATAAAAATTGTGAACAACAAAAAAATGCCATCTCACTTTCTACATGGAAACTTGCCACATACAGTCATGGTCAGAATGATTGGCACCATTGGTAAATATGATCAAAGAAGGCTGTAAAAACAAATGTGCATTATTAATCCTTTTGATCTTTCAAAAAAAAAATCACAAAAATCTAACCTTTGTGAGATATATCTAAGGTATTTTCCCATTAATATTTAGTTTTTGGGAACATGAGGAACATATGAGGAAACGCAAAGGCCAAATTCCATTAATCATTCATCCATTTCTTTATCTAACCAGGTTAAAAACTAATTGAGATTAAAAATCTTTTATAAGAGTGACCTGGTCAAGAGGGCCGCAACAAATAACATAAATATACAAATGTACAACATCAAAACACAAGACAGCACAACTCGGCTTTAAGTTGTTTTGTAAATTATTCCAAGCAACAAAAGCATTATATTTAAAATCTTTTTTTTTTTCTTTCTCCAAGCTCAGTTCAGACCCAAGAAACTTTGAGGTAAAACAGGTCTTTTGAACAAAGATTATAGCATGCATTTGTATTAGATAAGCTGAGAGACAAATAAAATAAGTAAATGAGTAAAATCAAAGAATATAGTTCTGATGTGCAGCAAAAGATTGTTAAGCTTCACAAAATAGAAAGTGGCTGTAAGAAAATAGCTAAAGCATTGAAAATCCCCATTTCCACCATCAGGGCAATAATTAAGAAGTTCCAATCAACTAAACTAAAATGTTACAAATCTGCCTGGAAGAGGACGTGTATCTATAGCGTCCTAATGCATGGTGAGGAGGAGAGTTTGAGTGGATAAACACTCTCCAAGGATCACATCTGGAGAATTGCAGAGATTAGTTGAGTCTTAGGGTCAGAAAGCCTAAAAAAATGATCAAACAGCACCTACCTACATTACCACAAGTTGTTCGGGAGGGTTTCAAGAAAAATCCTCCTTGTTCATCCATAAACAAACCCTTTAACCTCAGCGAGTTTTGTTCCGATCGGCCTCCGTTAACCTTGTCTGATAGCTGCTCAAACTTCATTGGCTGATGGCGGACATGATTGTCCTCATAGACAAACATGGCACCTTGGATAAAGACACTGCATGCCAATTTTCAAGTCGATCGGACTAACGGTGAAGTACTAAAGCATTTTTTTTCCCGTTATAGCTCCACCAAGTGGCCAGTCACCATGTCCTCTTTCACATGACCACAGAATGAGCTCTTACATTGGTGTGCCAAGTTTGGTAAAACTATCTAATTCCGTTCACGAGTTGTAACCATTTTAGTCAAAGTGGCTCTGCCCACTTGGAACGTTTTGGCGGCCATTGAATTGAAATTTCAACTTCTTTGTTAATTACTGACAATCAGACTCCAGATAAACTTGCTGCACTGGTTTGGCTCTGGGGTGCGTTTCCCGAAAGCATCGTTAGCCAACTATGGTCGTAAGTCCCACTGAACTCTATTGGTAACGACGGAACTTGCGACCATAGTTCGCTTTGGGAAACGCACCCCAGATTGGGCCAAAAACCTAGGACTAGATTGCAAAAGTAGATTTTTCAAAAAATCCTAAATACCCCAAAACTTTGCAAATCCTAATGGTTTAGGGGTTATGAGCGATTTCGTACTTTTCACCACTGTAGCGCCCTGTCTGCAAGCCTTTGTGATGTTGTAGGTACGTGCTTGAACCCCTAATGACTAAAGACTAAAGACATGCAGGTCTGTGTAATGAAAAAAGGCGCTAGGTCTAGAAATGCATTGAAATTTTTAAGCGGCGCCATGGGCGGGAAACTTCAAAAGATGCTTGCACACCGTGATGCGAGATGTCCGTCTAGCATGTGTTTACACCAAAAAAAGAAAAAGGAAAAGTAGTGCAGTGGAATGCAAAAATGCATTCTGTGTGAATGGCCAGCTTAAAAAACGCGGTTTGAAACTGATTTAACTCATTCGAACCCATACAGTAAATAACTGAATAACTCTTTTTCATTTGCACAGATGGAAACACGACCCTTCGTAAGATCTCTCTGAATCAGCTCATTCTGTCTGAAGTGAACATGACTAACTATTACCGGTATGACGGGTCACTAACAACACCGGGCTGCACGGAGGCTGTGGTGTGGACGGTGTTTGAAAACCCCATTCCCCTCGACAGGGAACAGGTACGACCCATGCTGACTTCACATGCTACCAGAAATATAGTATTTATTTAACCAAAACTTTAGAATCGTCAGCAAGCTGACAATCTAGATAGTGTGGTGAATTATACAATTGCACGGGTAATGTTTATATGCTTGTCAATGAACGGAATGCTACAGTTCGTTAAAAATCTACAACGCCCCGCACATGACATGCAGGGAAAAAAAAAGTATATCATGCGCATGATTTACTATTTCATTCCCTCGATTTGCTAAATCATGTGCACGATTTACTATTTCGTTCCCTCAGTTTACTAAATCGTGTGCATGATTTACTATTTCATTTGCTAAATCATGTGCAGAATTTACTATTTAGTTCCTTCAATTTGCTAAATCATGCACACGATTTACTATTTCGTTCCCTTGGTTTACTAAATCTTGAGTACGATTTACTATTTCTTTTGTGGGCACGATTTACTATTTCTTTCCCTCGATTTGCTAAATCGTGCACATGATTTACTATTTCGTTCCCTCGATTTACTATTTTGTTCCCTCGATTTGCTAAATCGTGCGCATGATTTACTATTCGTTCCCTCGATTTACTGTTTTGTGTGCACGATTTAGCAAATGGAGGGAATGAAATAGTAAATCGTGCGCACAAAACAGTAAATCGAGGGAACGAATTTACTATTTCATTCCCTCGATTTGCTAAACTGTAATCAAGATTTACTATTTAATTCCCTCGATTTGCTAAACTGTAATCAAGATTTACTATTTAATTCCCTCGATTTGCTAAATCGTGCACACGATTTACGATTTTGTTCCCTCGATTAGCTAAATCGTGCGCATGATTTACTAAATTGTGATCAAGATTTACTATTTCATTCCCTCTGTTTACTAAATCGTGAGCACGATTTACTATTTCTTTCCCTCGATTTACTATTTCGTTCCCTCGATTTGCTAAATCGTGCGCATGATTTACTATTCGTTCCCTCGATTTACTGTTTTGTGTGCACGATTTAGCAAATGGAGGGAATGAAATAGTAAATCGTGCGCACAAAACAGTAAATCGAGGGAACGAATTTACTATTTCATTCCCTCGATTTGCTAAATCCTTCTTATGATTTACTATTTTGTTCCCTTGATTCACTATTTTGTTCCCTCGATTTGCTAAATCATGTGCACGATTTACTATTTCGTTCCCTCAGTTTACTAAATCGTGTGCATGATTTACTATTTCATTTGCTAAATCATGCACACGATTTACTATTTCGTTCCCTTGGTTTACTAAATCTTGAGTACGATTTACTGTTTCTTTCCCTCGATTTGCTAAATCGTGCACATGATTTACTATTTCGTTCCCTCGATTTGCTAAATTGTGCTCAAGATTTACTATTTCGTTCCCTCGATTTGCTAAATCGTGCGCATGATTTACTATTCGTTCCCTCGATTTACTGTTTTGTGCGCACAATTTAGCAAATGGAGGGAATGAAATAGTAAATCTTGAGCACAATTTAAATCGAGGGAACGAAATAGTAAATCATGTGCACGATTTAGCAAATCGAGGGAAAGAAATAGTAAATCGTACTCAAGATTTAGTAAACCAAGGGAACGAAATAGTAAATCGTGTGCACAAAACAGTAAATCGAGGGAACGAATTTACTATTTCATTCCTCGATTTGCTAAATCCTTCTTATGATTTACTATTTTGTTCCCTTGATTCACTATTTTGTTCCCTCGATTTGCTAAACTGTAATCAAGATTTACTATTTCATTCCCTCGATTTGCTAAATCGTGCTTATGATTCACTATTTTGTTCCCTCGATTTGCTAAACTGTAATCAAGATTTACTATTTCATTCCCTCGATTTGCTAAATCCTGCACACGATTTACGATTTTGTTCCCTCGATTAGCTAAATCGTGCGCATGATTTACTATTCGTTCCCTCGATTTACTGTTTGTGCACAATTTAGCAAATGGAGGGAATGAAATAGTAAATCTTGAGCACAATTTAGCAATTTGAGGGAACGAAATAGTAAATCATGTGCACGATTTAGCAAATCGAGGGAAAGAAATAGTAAATCGTACTCAAGATTTAGTAAACCAAGGGAACGAAATAGTAAATCGTGTGCACAAAACAGTAAATCGAGGGAACGAATTTACTATTTCATTCCCTCGATTTGCTAAATCCTTCTTATGATTTACTATTTTGTTCCCTTGATTCACTATTTTGTTCCCTCGATTTGCTAAACTGTAATCAAGATTTACTATTTCATTCCCTCGATTTGCTAAATCGTGCTTATGATTCACTATTTTGTTCCCTCGATTTGCTAAACTGTAATCAAGATTTACTATTTCATTCCCTCCATTTGCTAAATCCTGCACACGATTTACGATTTTGTTCCCTCGATTAGCTAAATCGTGCGCATGATTTACTATTTCGCTCCCTCGATTTACTGTTTTGTGCGCACGATTCACTTTTTTGTTCCCTCGATTCACTATTTTGTTTCCTCAATTTACTAAATTGTGATCAAGATTTACTATTTCGTTCCCTCTGTTTACTAAATCGTGAGCACGATTTACTATTTCTTTCCCTCGATTTACTATTTCGTTCCCTCGATTTGCTAAATCGTGCGCATGATTTACTATTCGTTCCCTCGATTTACTGTTTTGTGTGCACGATTTAGCAAATGGAGGGAATTAAATAGTAAATCGTGCGCACAAAACAGTAAATCGAGGGAACGAATTTACTATTTCATTCCCTCGATTTGCTAAATCCTTCTTATGATTTACTATTTTGTTCCCTTGATTCACTATTTTGTTCCTCGATTTGCTAAATCATGTGCACGATTTACTATTTCGTTCCCTCAGTTTACTAAATCGTGCATGATTTACTATTTCATTTGCTAAATCATGCACACGATTTACTATTTCGTTCCTTGGTTTACTAAATCTTGAGTACGATTTACTATTTCTTTCCCTCGATTTGCTAAATTGTGCTCAAGATTTACTATTCGTTCCTCGATTTACTGTTTTGTGCGCACAATTTAGCAAATGGAGGGAATGAAATAGTAAATCGTACAAAACAGTAAATCGAGGAACGAATTTACCATTTCATTCCCTCGATTTGCTAAATCGTGCTTATGATTCACTATTTTGTTCCCTCGATTTGCTAAACTGTAATCAAGATTTACTATTTCATTCCCTCGATTTGCTAAATCCTGCACACGATTTACGATTTTGTTCCCTCGATTAGCTAAATCGTGCGCATGATTTACTATTTCGCTCCCTCGATTTACTGTTTTGTGCGCACGATTCACTTTTTTGTTCCCTCGATTCACTATTTTGTTTCCTCAATTTACTAAATTGTGATCAAGATTTACTATTTCGTTCCCTCTGTTTACTAAATCGTGAGCACGATTTACTATTTCTTTCCCTCGATTTACTATTTCGTTCCCTCGATTTGCTAAATCGTGCGCATGATTTACTATTCGTTCCCTCGATTTACTGTTTTGTGTGCACGATTTAGCAAATGGAGGGAATGAAATAGTAAATCGTGCGCACAAAACAGTAAATCGAGGGAACGAATTTACTATTTCATTCCCTCGATTTGCTAAATCCTTCTTATGATTTACTATTTTGTTCCCTTGATTCACTATTTTGTTCCCTCGATTTGCTAAATCATGTGCACGATTTACTATTTCGTTCCCTCAGTTTACTAAATCGTGTGCATGATTTACTATTTCATTTGCTAAATCATGCACACGATTTACTATTTCGTTCCCTTGGTTTACTAAATCTTGAGTACGATTTACTATTTCTTTCCCTCGATTTGCTAAATTGTGCTCAAGATTTACTATTCGTTCCCTCGATTTACTGTTTTGTGCGCACAATTTAGCAAATGGAGGGAATGAAATAGTAAATCGTGCGCACAAAACAGTAAATCGAGGGAACGAATTTACCATTTCATTCCCTCGATTTGCTAAATCGTGCTTATGATTCACTATTTTGTTCCCTCGATTTGCTAAACTGTAATCAAGATTTACTATTTCATTCCCTCGATTTGCTAAATCCTGCACACGATTTACGATTTTGTTCCCTCGATTAGCTAAATCCTGCGCATGATTTACTATTTCGCTCCCTCGATTTACTGTTTTGTGCGCACGATTCACTTTTTTGTTCCCTCGATTCACTATTTTGTTTCCTCAATTTACTAAATTGTGATCAAGATTTACTATTTCGTTCCCTCTGTTTACTAAATCGTGAGGACGATTTACTATTTCTTTCCCTCGATTTACTATTTCGTTCCCTCGATTTGCTAAATCGTGCGCATGATTTACGATTTTGTTCCCTCGATTTGCTAAATCGTGCTCAAGATTTACTATTTCGTTCCCAATTGTGCTAACGATTTCCAATTTTATTCCCTCGATTTATAAATCGTGCATGTGATTTAGCAATTCTAGGGAGCAAATTAGTACAATTTTTTCCTGCATGTCATGTGCGGGGCTCCGTAAAAATCCGCTGAATATTGGCTAAAAATCTAAATAGGCACAAATGAACATTGTGTCCTCTTTTGTTCCTATTCTTTCCAACAGCAAAGCTTAAATTAACATTAAATCAAATGCAATAATTGCTGTTTAGATAACAAAATATTTAGTTTCTGTTGATTAACCTAATTAGTTTGTATTAACTCAAATTTTTAGTTTCAAAAATGTGAGGCAGCCAGCTTACTTGCAACAATCATGTTTTACAGTGCAATTATGACTTCAGAAATTTACGATAGCGCGAGAGCACTTAAAGGGCCAGTTCACCCCAAAAATGAGCATTGTTTTAAACCTGTATGACTATCTTTGATTATTATTATTATCTTTATACAGCTTAGTGCATTTTCCGCCCTAAAGTTTCATGATGGGAGTCCAATGGTGGGGACGTTCAGACCCGTGCAGCCTCGTAACGGACGTGTGGTGTATCGGTCCAGCAGCATGGCGGTCGTGGCCAGCGCCGTCCTCCTTTTGGCCTCCATCAGCACAGCGTTTGGTCTGTCCCATCTGAACTAGAGCAAGACCAACCCATTACCTGCACATTTAACACAATGAGTTCTCATCGAATCAACGGACCAAAAGGATCAAACCTATAAAGACAAACCACAGAATTACAGCGTCCCAAATGCTTCCAACTGAATAAAACCACAAACGAGCCATTTCTACAGGAGTAGTTAGTGTAGAAACGATGGTGGTTGACTGCATGAGTAGAATGACCATTAGACGTTTACTCATAGCTATCTATAGGAGCTGGACTAAAACTGCTCGGACCCTCTGTGAAGGTCTGACGGGTAATAAATGCATGACCTTTATCTATTATAGACATCTGCCAAGACACATGCGCACACACACACACACACACACACACACGGCTATATTTATGAGGCTGGAAGGCTTTGATGTGTCATGCTGGAGATGTGCGTTACAAATACACACAACGATGATCAGCACTCTACAAGAGAATGATGATGCAGAGGTCAAGGGTGAAAGGTCACAGAGCCTCGAGAATAGAGCAGAGAGAAACCCAGACAGAGCAAATACACAACTTTACATTTACATGAATTTAACTGACAATTTCTTACGGTGTTTTTACACCAGAGTTTAAAAGACTCAAAATTTGACCCCTTTAAATGGACCAAATATTACAGTACATTTACTATATATAGGGTGATATTATATATATACAGTAATGTTAAAAATTTGGATGCATTAATGTTTTTGAAAGAAAATGTTTTTGATCAAAAATACAGAAAAAACAGTAAAAATGTGAAATATTATTACAATTTAAAATACCTGCTTTCTATGTGAATATATAGTAAAGTGTAATTTATTCCTGTGATTCAAAGCTGAATTTTCAGCATCATTACTCCAGTCTTCAGTGTCACATGATCCTTCAGAAATCATTCTAATATGCTAATTTGATACTCATTTATTATCAATGTTGGAAACAGTTGTGCTGCTTAATAATTTTTTGTAACCTGTGATACTTTTTTTTCAGGATATTTATTAAAAAATAGATTTTTTTTTTCTAACAATATAAGTCTTTACTATCACTTTTTATCAATTTAACACATCCTTGCTGAATAAAAGTATTAATTTCTTTCAAAAAAAGAAAGAAAAAAAAATTACTGACCCTAAACTTTTGAATGGTGGTGTATATTGTTACAAAAGATTTCTATTTTGAATAAATGCTATTCATTTTAACTTTTTATTCATCAAAGAATCCTGAAAAAAGTTTCACAGGTTATAAAAAAAAATATTAAGCACATTGATAAATTTACATTTATGCATTTGGCAGACGCTTTTATCCAAAGCGACTTACATTGCATTATACTATACATTTGTATCTGAGTATGTGTATCTGAGTATGTATAAATCATCATACTAGAATAATTTCTGAAAGATCATGTGCACTGAAGACTGGAGTAATGATGCTGAAACTTCAGCTTTGTATCACAAAAATAAATTATATTTTAAAGTATATTAAAATAGAAAACCATTATTTTAAATTGTAATAATATTTAAAGATTTCTTCTTTTAAAGCCTTTAGACCCCTAAAAATGAAGTGTGAAAACCCCCCAAAGTCACTTTAAAAAGAAAAGGAACCAAGTACTTTGGCATTTCTAAGTTTAACCCAGACTTGCATTGCTTCATTCAGACACATAGGCCTAAAACATACTAGGTCAGCGAAGACAGTGAAAACAAAAGTAGTGTGTTATCTGTGAGAAGAGGTCATCTTAAACTTAACTAGAATTTACTAGAACACAATTTCACAACACTTACACACAGTCTTTGGCATGATATTTACACACATTCGGACTTGCTGTAGACGTCTAAAGTCATGCATCTTGTGCACAAACTTAGTATGCTGTACATCAAACAGTTTCTGCTCCAGTCTGTTGTGAGGACACATGATTTGTGTTTTTAAAATTTGAAGGTCTCAGATGCACTAAACGTGATGTGTTGATGCTATGAAAATGAATATGAAGAACACATCATGTTAGTAGGATTTTGTCGTAAAGGCCGTGCAGACTTTACACACAGGGATACGTGCAACTTCTGTACTCATGGCATGTTATCTTTATCTTTATGTTTAGCTTTTTTCTACACATTATGTATGTATGTATGTTTATTTGTTTGGTATTTGCATTATAGCTGAAAGTGAGTGAATCTGACCTCCTCTAGACACTGGAATCAATGATCCGACGATCGCCGTCTCCTGCCTGTGCACATCGACAGTTTATTCTTCATTAAATGTCAGTTTTGTCAACATGTCTGAATGCACTGATGATATTATGATGATGTAACTGCTAATGATGTAGAGAATGCATTCCATTATAATAAAAAATGACTGCATTTCATTTTTTAAATCAGTCTCGTGCATTATGTCCCCCCATAACTTAAAGGAATATTCCAAGTAATTAAATAAAAGTTAAGCTCTATTAACTGTCAATGTACAACAAATAAATCAGAGCACAGCATAGATTAAAGGGGAAGTCTGTAATTTCTGCATCAGTGTTGTTATTGTTAACTAAAATTATTAAAATCATTTTTGGTAACTGAAATAAAATGCAATAAAAAATAAATATATGAAAAATTTAGAAATGTTGCCTTTGCAACTAACTGAAATAAATGTTGAATTATGAAAATTGCTAAAAAAAAAATAAAATTGAAATGAGGGTTAAGTACATTAAAGCTGAAAAAAGACAAACACACATAGCAAAATTACTCAAACTAAAATTAAATTGAAAACTGAAAAAAGCCAATTCAAAATATTAATAAATACTACAGTGTCATTCCGTGTCAAATCAAACAGAGGTCCTTGGCTCAAATTTTTGATTTTGTTCATATTTTTTTCTGTAGAAAGACAAACATAAATGGTGATGAAAGACAAAATATTAAATGTCACAGATGTATAATCCATTTAGTAGAGGGGGGTCAAAATGACCATTTTCACCTGAAATTTGGAGCTAAATTAATGTGCATCATTATTTTATTTTTACGAAGAGATTGGTAGGTCTATTAGTAAAATCTGTTGACTCTAGCAATCTTTATTTCATTATTTCACTTCTTGTGTTTTTTTGCCCCAAGTTTGCATGCCTATAACTCAAGAAGTATTAAAGATATCTTAATATCCTTTTAGATTTTGGTTCTTAAAAAACTTTTCTTTTGGTATCTTCATTTTAAAGGCCCCTGATGGTTCAGTCCCAAAGATATGGAGATCTATAATGTGACTCCATGAGTAAACTGGTCAATTGTTCACATTTTCAGTGGTTAAAAACTAAATGTGGGTCACTTTGCATACAGCTGATATGTTTTTCTTTCAAAGAGGAATATCTGAAGAACAAATAATGAAACTAGAAAGTTGAAACTAGAAATGTATCTCATGTTTTTCTATCAGCTCAATTTCATGGAACATACCTGTCTGAGAGCCATAAGTATTCCTTTTACAAAGTTTGCATGCCTGTAACTCTAAAAGTATTCAAGATATCTTAATATCCTTCTAGATTTTCATTCTTAATACACTTTCTTTTTGAAATCTTCATTTTCAAGGCCCTATATCCAGTCCTGTAGATATAAGGATCTCAAAGCAGCTCCATGTTCAAATTGTTGAATTTTTTCCATTTTCAGTGATCGAAAACCAAATGTGGTTCACTTTGCACACAGCTGTGCAGACAAACTAGAAATGTATCTTGTTTCCCTCTATCAAAAGAATAGCATAAAACATAACTCTCTGAGTACCAAAAATCCACTGAAAATTGTTGAGGCACATTAACTTGCTCTCAGAAGTGTATTTATAAGAATCTATATTTGAATCAGTTTTTAAGGATATTTGGAAGATGGGATTTTGTTCATTTTAATAGCTTCTGAAGCTACCAAGAGTTCAAATATGCAGTATCGTAACTACACGTTACCGCATTGACATCCCTATATCTATGAGATTAACCATATAGAGCCTTAAAAATGAAGATTCCATAAGAAAAGTTTCATAAGAACAATAATTTAAAATGACATTAAGATATTTTTAACACTTCTTGAATTAAAGACATGTAAACTTCAGAAAAATGTTTGTTTTTGGCACTCAGAGAGGTGTGTTGTGTTCAGTTGTTTTGATAGAGGGAAACAAGATACATCTAGTTTCCGTGTTATTTGTTCTTCAGACATTCTTCTTTGAACACAATAACTATCAGCTGTTTAAAAAGTTACCTACATTTGGTTCTTGACCACTGAAAATGGGTAAAATTCAACAATTTGGACATGAAGTCACATTGGGGTCCCAATATCTATGGGACTGAACTATATAGGGCCTTAAAACGTCTCAGGTTACACATGTAACCATGGTTCCCTGAGAACAGGGAATGAGACACTGCGTCTAACACGCTATGGGGAACGCCACCGCTGGAACCGGTGTCTGAAACGCTATCAAATCATGACAATCATATTTGCCGGCGACAGCCTATGATGTCACTAATTGCGCACACAATTCATCCTCTTTTCATTTGAAGGGATTGTTCAGCAGGCAGCCCCGAGGCATGGCAGGGAGACGCAGTGTCTCGTTCCCTGTTCTCAGGGTACTATGGTTACATGCGTAACCTGAGACGTTCCCTTTCGAAAAGGAACTCACACTGCGTCTAACACGCTATGGGAAACGAAATACCCATGCCGCCATGCTGAGGGGAGTGCATGCCAAAGAATGGCTGTGACAAAAATCAGACATTTCAATTACAACTGAAATGCCAAAAACCACTCCTCCTCATAGGGTCGAATAGGCTGTCAGTGACAGCATTCCCTATGGCCAACACTCAAGCTATAAGCCTCAAAGAGGCCTCCCGAAATATCTAGAGGACTACCGACCTAAACAGAGTCCAACAGGAGCTGATCTACCAAGGGAGTTCTTACTAAAAGAATCTCTTAAACCTCTAAGACCAACTCAGGGGGCGAGGTCCTCTTTATGATGACCCACACAAGAGAGGGGAGTACCAACAGCCTAAAATACTGATCTACCAGGGAGGTCTCATGAGAGACCTTTGACCTTCCGACCAGACCTCAGGAGCGCTGTACTCTAAAGAACGACCCTCAACGCGAGGGGAGTACCAACTAGACTCAACCGAGACGAGTACTGACCAAGCTCAACGCAAGTACCAGGGAGGCTACTGAAGAACCTACACTCTGATATAACTCTAGGGGGTCGGCAATTAAGTTTGGCATCGGGCCAAAAAAAAAAATTCGCCACTAGATGGCGGGCCAGAACATAGTCAAAGGATAATTTAAGAAATTCATTGAAAAATGCAATTAGAGTTGCCTGTGAAAAACTGTTACAGTGTCTTTTTTAACTGGTATTGAGCTGTTACTCTGTGTTAAATCCTGTAGTAGGACAGGATGATATTGTCTACACTGGATGTGGCACGGCGCGACACAACACATTCCCGACAGTAAACAGATTCCCCGTTCTATTTCTGACGTAGTCCAAGTGCTTTGCAACGGTCGGTTTGTCGCGTTCAGTGTAGACAGCTTTTAGCTGTTGCAGCGTGGCGCCTGTGGTGTAGACACATTGATGATATAGACGGCACCACGAGACGAAGATCTATTTCAGAACCGGCCGCTATTAAAATAATCTGGCTGCGGACGTGGGCCAGATATTATTGCTGGCGGGACAGTTTTGGCCCGCGAGCCACCTATTGCCTACCACTGCTCAAGGGAGTCAGGATACTAACTTAGCTGGAAGTGCTAAGGACCTACTCGAACCAGAGGATAGCCTCCATGGTGGCCCGCTCGAGGGCCAACTACTTGCTAGCAGATCTAGAATTCTAGGGCTAGTATCAGGGAGGTTCCACTGGAGCCTGATAACCATCTGCTCAACTCTAGGGAACTAGGACACTCAGGAACCTAGCTCAACCTGGAGGATCGCTCGTAAGGAGACCCAAGGAGGGCCAACTCCTAGGAGTAGCCTACTCCGAGCTACGGCATGCTAGAAGGCAGAAAAGCTACAGCAGAACCACCTCTGTCTAAAAGACATATTCCTAAAGTACTAGCCTAGGCCGGATATATAAGGGTTGTAAGTAACCTAGTCTTGGTTGAGCAGAGTAACTCCCCGCAATTGCAAGGGTTCAAAAATATATATATAAAACATATAAGGGCAGGACCAGAGCTTTCAACATTGATGCCTCTCCAGCCACGCGATAGCTCGCAAACATCTCGTCTGATCGGGGCATCGACACATATCTAAGCTCACGCAACCCCTCGACATCTGCATAAATTGCATGCTGATGTTGACGGATGTGGGACAAAAACGGATTCTTCCATGCCCTGTCGATCTCAGAGTGGAGATCAAAAGGGAAAGGAAGGCTCATATATGCGGGTGCAGATAAAATAACACGCGACTGGAACACTCACAGTGCGGGCAAACGGCTTTCTCAAAAACTGAACGCGTGCACTCCTCGCCCAAACAAACAATGCACAAGTAATGTGTGTGATTAAGTGTCAAAAAATTGAAAACAAATCCACACATCACTCAAATGTATAAAGAGCACAGTCTGCTGATATTGAGGATGCAAGATAACACATCCTCAATCAGCAGAACACTCGTCAGCCGCTGAAGCATATGAAATAAACACCTACAAAAACTTCAGCGAACTTCTTCTGTGTGCATCGAGCACAACAGATTGTCTCTCTTCCCTCAAGAAGAGAGACAAATGAGAGTGGAGCTTCCTCAGTGGGAAACGGACTCTCAAGCACTGAACATGCATGCTCTAACAAAGGACAAGTCGTGTGTGTCATCAAGTATCAAATATCTATGACACGGAAGTACACACCGCTTGAAACGTCTGCTTAAAAAAGCCATTCTTACCTTGAACAGCGTTTCAAACAAAAAAGTCCCTGAAGACGAAAAGAGGATGACTTGTTCTCTAGGCGCCCCTTATGTGCGTTTGGGTCGCACTAGTAGTGATATCATAGGCTGTCGCTGGCCGATATGATTGTCGTGATTTGATAGCGTTTCACACACCGGTTCCCGTGGAGGCGTTCCCCATAGAGTGTTAGACGCAGTGTGAGTTCCCTTTTGAAAGGCAATGAAGATTACAAAAGAAAAGTTTGTTAAGAATGAGAATCTAGAAGGATATTAAGATATCTTGAACAATTTTAGAGTTACAGGCATGTAAACTTTGGAAAAGGAGTATTTATAGCACTCAGGTGTGTTCTATGCAATTGTGTTGACAGAAAAACACAAGATACATTTCTAGTTTCAACATCATTTGTTCTTCAGATATTCCTCTTTAAAGGAAAAAAGTATTAGCTGTATGCAAAGTGACCCACATTTGGTTTTTGACAACTGAAAATGTGTACAATTGACCAATTTACTCATGGAGCCACATTCAGATCTCCATATCTCTGGGGTTGAACCATCGAGGGCCCTTAAAATGAAGATAACTAAAGGAAGGTTTGTTAAGAACCAGAATCTAAAAGGATGTTAAGATATCTTTAATACTTGTTGAGTTACAGGCATGCAAACTTCCATGTCATTCCATGTCAAATGTTAATATTTTGACACGGAATGACAAAAAAAAAAAAAAAAAAAAAGTGCAAGAAGTGCTTTTTGCCATTTTTGAACTGTCACCATCAGCAAATAATGAAACAAAGATAGCTAAAGTCAACAGATTTTACTAATAGACCTACCAATCTCTGTGCAAAAAATAAAATAATGATTCTGCCATCTTTCTAAAGTCATTTTTACACCCCTCTAATTTGGCTCCAAAGGTGAAAATGGTCATTTTGACCCCCTCTACAAAATAGTAGATTACTCAGTAAATATACATCTGTGACATTTAATATTTTGATGCGGAATGACCCTATAGTGGTATTAAAAAAATAATAATAATAAATAAAAAATGAAGACTCTTCTGCATTAATTTCCAAATGGAATTGCAAAAATAATGATTTAATATAAAAAATATTATATATTAAATCTGGAACATTCTTTAAGTTAAGATACACTCTTAAAAACAAAGGTTCAATGCAGAACCTTTAACATCCATGGAATCTTTCCATCCCACAAAAGGTTCTTTATAGTGGAAAAATATTTAAAAAAATGGTTCTTGTAAGAGCTTTTCACTGAAAGGTTCTTTGGGGAACCGAAAGCCCTTTCTTGTAACCTTTATTTTTAAGAGTGAAGCAATTGCATTCTAATTCATCTTCAGCCTTTCGATAAATCAAATCATGTTAAAATCCAGTATGAAACTATATATGCATTATATCAGTTTAAAGTAAATTGAAATTTTTGCACCATTGATCACACAAAACCCCTCATCCATCCGTGACTGCACACACAGATATTAGATCATGTTTTCAGAAGGTGATCTCCATCTGTCTTCTGTTAGGAGCACCTCTGAGGTGAGATTTAATTGCATGTGTCTCACATTCCTACATAAACGCGCTCCGCTCCGACACATATCAACATCTAATCCTTTTATAATTGACTCACACATTCTGAACCTGTCAATTTCACTGCAAGGACACTCAAGAACAACATTATAAAGAGCCTGTTGCTACCAAAAACATATTCAACTGCATAGGGGATTAAAAGTTGATTTCAAGAAATGGCCAGTGGTCTTTCAGACTGTGAATGTTTCTTTGCTAAAGATTTACTTTTTTACTGTTTGCTTAAAGGAATGTCCTGTGTTCAGTGTAAGTGCAGCTCCGCCAACAGCATAATGTCTTTCACCATTAAAAATGCAATAAATGCACAAACAGTTTTGAAAGTACAGCTACGGGATTTAAACATTACACATGTTAACATGAGACTGGTCATAAAACAACTCACCATCGTTGTATCTGCAAAGTTATGAATCCAATATTTAAACTTCTGTCATACCATGTAAACCTGCTAAACCAATGAGTTCTAGCTAGAGAGATTTATCTGTTAGCATTCCCATCCATTTCAGTGCCGAATGCTCATTTGGCACATTCCGCCATGTAATGGGCACTTATTTCTGTAAACAATTTTTTCCACCCGAGCCATAAATATCATATGAATAATCATATGTATTAGAAGGGATCAAGGCTGGTTAGCCCCCTGCTGATAAATGACGTAACTACATAATTCTAAGAGGAGAAAAGCATCTCTCTCCATTGACAGCTAATTTTCAAGCATTAAAATAGAAGATATTTTAATATATGAGATATTTGATCAATGCATAACTTTTGGGGCTCTTAAAGGTACACTACTCTCTAAAAATGCTGGGTTAAAAAACAACCCAAGTTGGGTTAAATATGGACAAACCCAGTGGTTGGGTTAAATGTTTGCCCAACATGCTGGGTAGTTTTATTTAACTCAACTATTGTTTAAAAATGACTATAATGAACCCAAAATGGGTTGGAAATTAAAAATCAGACACATAATTACTAGTGGCAACAATAATAATCAAACAGTAAATAATTTCCAGTCTATTTTGGGTTCATTTTAAGTGAGCAATATAATAATTTTTAAACAGTAGTTGAGTTAAATAAAACTACCCAGCAGGTTGGGCAAACATTTAACCCAACCAAACTCTGGGGAATCACCCGTTTAAACAAACTGCGAACAGAGGAGAGTCTGCTGGCAAAAAGAGAATCGTAATAAAACAAGAATCAACATTAGCTCGGCTTTTCTGAGTTGATGAGAACTGAGGGATTTAAAATGTTGTAAATGCTACTTGGAGATGGCGTTTTTATTACTCAAAAGGTGAGTAAGGTATTTAATTGAACAGATGAATTGCCATATGTATCTCTCTAACAGAGTTAATTTTAAGTACCATGTCTATTAATGGTAACAGTAACATCTTCAGCTAGTCAGCTTGAGATCCTTTCCATCCAAACTGGTTATATCTCTCTAGCCTAGTAATGAATGTTTCATGAGCAGTAGGATAATCATTTTCATCCGCACAGACACACAGAGCCGAAGCACAACCAAAATAATGTTCTTCCACAAAATACATGCAGTTTTGTTTTTTAACCACTAGAGGGCCAAAGTTACATAGTGTACCTTTAACAGTGTAAATAGTCATTAATATAGTTTGTAGTAAAGGGTTTGAGACTGTAAGTTGTAAATAAAGATTACTGTTGTATGTTTCACAAGAAAATCCTACAGTGTAAAAAAAAAAGATTTTTCCATGTTTTAAAAAATGTTTTACTAGTAAATACTATTTCAGTCTTTTTACTTCAAAATTTCACATTTAATTCAATGTTACTTGTTGTTTCTTGGCAGTTATTTGTGAAATTTACTAGCATTTACTGAGTTAAAATTGTTTCCTAGTTTGTTTCCAAATAAATCCTACGCCAATTTTATTCAGTGTATGCGTTCTTCAGCCCATACACTGGAATATGAGAGTATTTTAAAGGGGTGGTTGATTTTGATTTCACTTTTTTAACTTTAGTTAGTGTGTAATGTTGCTGTTTGATCATAAACAACATCTGCAAAGTTACAACGCTCAAAGTTGAAATTGCTGTTTAAGGACTACAACAAACGGCTGGTAGAGACTACAACAAGCTTCTTCCTGGGTTAGTGACATCATAAACCCCAAAATTTACATAAACCCCGTCCCCAAGAACACACAACAAAGGGGGTGAGGCCATGTTGGACTGCTTTAGAGAAGAGGAAGAGTTGTTGTAGTAGAGTGTTGTTGTCATGCCATCATTTTACACCGGACTGCTTCACAAACGAGGGTCAATTCAACGCTGGATTTGCACAAAAGTTTAACATGACGACACATGCTAGTCGATGAGTTGAATCAACTCCACAGCAACTACATAAATTTATCCACTAACCATTCAGAAACGTCCAGTTTCATTCTAAAAGTTGTAACTTCTTCCCGAGTCTCTCCATCAGTGTCGACTCCGGTTTGAACAATGTAAGGCTGAACACCGTTACTGACAATCCTCATTTTGGCTGCGTGAGATTCTCCAGCTTTGTTGTTGTTGTGCGTGCGGCGCACAAGCTGTTAAAAATCTGCCCTCTTTTGGAAAGGGGGCCGGGAGCAGCAGCTCATTTGCATTTAAAGGGACACACAAAAACACAGCATGTTTTTGCTCACACCCAAATAGGGGCAAATTTGACAAGCTATAATAAATGATCTGTGGGGTATTTTGAGCTGAAACTTCACAGACACATTCTGGGGACACCAGAGACTAATATTACATCTTGTGAAAAGGAGCATAATAGATCCCCTTTAACATAAGAAAAACAACACATTTCTCTTTTAAGACTCACAGTGCCACTGGTCTAAGAGATGAAAATGAGGAAATATTCAATTGCTCCAATGTTCAACTTTCTGTCGGTGCAATTCAGATGCGAATGAGGGAATTCAGTCTTTTTGAATGTGAAAAGACATACACAACACAAACAGAAGACTCTGGCCTTTAAGGAGCCCTATCAAATTAGTGGTCTGACGTGTTTTGGACCTTCCTCAGGTCTGGAAGTCTCCTAAAAAAAAAGCACTCATCTCTCTTGGGATCTTCGTCTTTTCTCTGTCCTCCAAACAGATGTCAAAGGAGAATCAAAAGACTTTTTGTCAATGGTAGGACAGAAAGACAGGAAGAACTTTAGGGCACAAAGGCATTTGTGGAAACAGAGATGCCCTTTTCCGTGCTCTCTCTTAGTCTGGGCTCTCAATGGAGCAGATATGATGGACAACTAATACATGTAAAGGTGATTCCTTTGACCTTTGACATGGACATGCACACATGATCAAACACAAATTCCAGGTTCTCATATGTGACATGGTGACCTCAAACAAAGATGTCCATTTTCTTCAAAATACCCCCCTCACACAACAATGTGCCCATCAGATAATAGTGAAATACACCGACTGATTGGGAAAAGAGGAATTCTCAGGAAAGATCCAATCTGCATGGACTGATGTGTGCGAAAACTCACTTATAGCACTCAGAATTTGGAAACGTGGCATGCAGTTTGCATTCAGTAACTTTTTATGGGGGCAAAAATGGTTTTTAATGTTTTTTTTTTTTTTTTACTTTAAACAAGATAAATATACATAACACTGCATATAAAAACTTTCATATGTCATACAGTATGAGTGTATGAGTGTATGTCTTCTAACTGCACACAGATTTTTTCACTTGTTTATATTTAAAAATAGTGAAAAATCTGCAAATGCAGCAAATCTTAATATCTTATAGTAAAAAGTCTTTTTTGACTCGAAACAAGCTTCATATGAAGACTTTATTATCTTGAATATACGTGTATTTTGGCTCACTGCACTGGCCAATTTTTCACTTTGGTTTTAATTTGTTTATACTTAAATCTAGCGAGAAAGAATGCAGCGAGTCTTAATATCATATGCGGTAAAGATTTCTTAAGGAGTTTAGTCTTTTTTGACTTAAAGTATTTATACTTAAACAGCATTGCATATGAAATTAAGACTTTCATATCTTAAATATAAGTGTAGTTTGTGTCTTAATATCATATGCACTTATGCTTCTTCTTGTTTCAAGGATTTTTAGATATGTTTTATCAGTGTGTTTCCTGATTTGGGTGCAATTTTATTTTTGTAAATTCCTTCTTTAATGTTTGTTGAGCAAAGACCTTATTTTGGGCATTACTGGTCACTCATGATAAGGCTGGCAAAAGACAACAAAAGTAGATAAATACAAAAAAAACCTGACTGAATTAAACACACAAAAAGGACCATTTAGCGTATTTCTGTTCAAAATGTTGCATAATACTGTTTCATATACTTAAAAAATATCAGTATGCATTAAGCAGTATGCTAGCATTCAATACTAGACCTGACAGAGATTGAGGGATCAGTATGAGTGTTAAATTGGATCAGAGGTCAGTGGAGAACAAAAACAGAGAGTGCTAACCCAAATAATCCTGGTGTGATCATCCTGTGACCTGCAGACATGAACACCGCGTGCTCTCATCTGTTTGGACCTTGATTAAGACCACAATATTTGCTTTTATGGTGATGAAATGAACTATTTCTTCATATTGTTTAAAATAGTTTCAAAAGTTCAATGCATTGAATTTAAAAGTTCAAGCAAATAATGAGTTAGTAAATAAGGAACCACTTCACTGCAAGAAGTGATTTATTTTTTCTGACCCCATTTGCATTTTTATTCTAGTTTAAGCATAAACTTAAAAACACATTTTTAATAAAAACAGCACAGATACAGTATTGTTTACGTTGAGGACAGCTGCTTTGGGGGTTTAAATGAGGCATTTGGAAACAATAGTTTTCTGCTCTTTTGTCTAGTTCAGGTCAGGATGTGAGCGGGACGGCTGCTTTGGGATCATTGTATGTGTGAAACGTTTCACCCAGAGAAGATTTGGGACAGACTGTGAAGGAAAGCTGCTAAACTGCAAGACAGGCGGCGTTCCTGATGATGCTGCGCTAGCAGGAGCAGATTTCCTATCACCTCTGCTCTATATTGCTGAAATTTAATCAAGCTGTTACCGCAGTGCAAGGTGAGATGCAGGGGGACACGGTGTGTGTGTAAAAGAGGTCCTGAAGAGAGGTAAAATGGGACACGCAACTTAATAAATAAATAAATATAAGAGGAAACATTAAATTATAAATGTAGGAAAAATTAATTAATTGACAGCAGAGTGATGAAGAAAACTAGACCTTAATTTTGTCTAAAGAAAACTTGCCGGTGTGTTATGAGTTATGATATGATAGAATGATAGATAGAATGATAAAACGATAGATAGAACGTCAGATAGAACAATACATAAAATAATAGATAGAACGACAGATAGACAGAACTATATATAGAACGATAAAACGATAGATAGATTAATAGATAGAACGATATAGAACGATAAAACGATATAGATAGAACAATAGATAGAATGAGAGATAGAATGATAGAACAATAGATAGAACAACAGATAGATAGAATGATAAAACGATAGATAGAACAATAGAACAATATATAAAATAATAGATAGAAGGGCAGATAGAACTATAAAATGATAGAACGATAGATGGAATGATAGATAGATAGAACGACAGATAGAAAGAAGGATAGAATGATAGATAGAATGATAAAACGATAGATAGATAGAGAGATAGAGAGATAGAAAGAACAAAAAAACGATGGATAAACAACAGAACGATAGATAGAACGATAGATAGAACAAAAACCAATAGATAAACGACAGAATGATAGATAGATAGATAGATAGAACAAAAAACAATAAATGATAGATAGATAGATAAAACGACTAACCGATAAATAGAACAATAGATAGAAAGAATGATAGAATGATAGATAGAATGATAAAACGATAGATAGATAGATAGATAGATAGATAGAACAAAAAAACGATAAACGACAGAACGATACAACGATAGATAGAACGAAAGATAGAACGATAGACAGACAGACAGACAGATACATAGATAGACAGATAGATGAAACGATTAAACGATAGAACAATAGATAGAACGACAGACAGACAGATAGATAGATAGATAGATAGATAAAACGATTAAACGATAAATAGAATGATAGATAGAACGATAGAATGATACATAGAATGATAAAACGATAGATAGATAGAACAAAAAAAGACAGATAAACGACAGAACAATATGATAGATAGAGCGATAGATAGAACGACTGACAGATAGACAGACAGACAGATAGATAGATAGATAGATCATTTTTAATGATCAAAGTTTATTACTTAGGTTACTGATTTGATCAAGACCGGAGTGATAGTATGTGTTGGAATATGTAAAATTGGTAACTCTAAATGTTTTTCCAAAAAATCCTTACTTAACACTCGATCACCACTAATAAAAACAGAGAAGAGAGGAGAGAGGAGGCCGGGATCTTAACGCCAGCTGCCCACAAAGTGACTCCACAATAATTCACACTCATTTATACATTCCGTGTGTGTCAGCCAACAGAAGCACGTAAGCTGTACACACGTCGACTCAGAGAAGGTGACCCGACACACATGGTGTTCTGGTCTTAGCAACCGAACATCTACAGTGCCAAGACTTATAAATAAACAACATCAACAGATCAGCAAACACACACTCCTGTCCTGATCCGATGCCTGTAGTGTCCGCACACGCTGTGATGATGTACACGAGTACAGCTGCTCTCAGATCAGAGCTCAAATCTGGAGCCAGTCTGAAGAGGAGGATGCAACAATTAAAATCAACAGGAAGCTGCTCTGCCTGTGGTACGGCCCACTTCGTCCAAAATAAAACCTATATAAAGCATCAGAGCTGCTGAAAGTAGGACAGTCAAACTCAGGTACCGTCTCAGTCTGAACTCACTGTTGTTGTTTTGAAGGTTGTCTTTTCTCTCACTGCAAAATATCACATTCTTAATCAGTATATTTCAATAGTTTAAACATGATCAATTCACTTCCAATTCAAAATCAGAGCTGTTTTGGGTTTTGTGGATTTCTATATGTTAGCGTAGTAAAAGTTGCCCAAACAAACTATCTAGTAAACATACAATTCAGAATTCTGGGAAAACGGGCCAAAAATATTGATGATCTTGTTCACAGGAATGCATACAAATGTTTGTCCAATCAAAAGCTCTCTTTAATAGGAGAATGTTCCGCCCCATAATACCACCTGACACTGACTAGCATAGTAAATCACGGTTCTTGTCTGTGATGTAAACTAAAGACGGACTGACTGACTGACAGATGGATAGATTGATAGACGGATGGATGGATGGATGGATGAAAGGTGGACAGATGATAGATATATTGACAGATAGACAGGGACGGACAGACTGATGGATTACAGATAGATAGATAGATAGATAGATGACTGACAGACGGATAGAGATGGATGATGGAAGGATGGATGGATGGATGACAGATGGACAGATAGATAGATAGACAGATGGATGGACGGATGGATGGACCCCATTGTCTTTCATTGTATGGACAAAAAAACCTGGAATGACATGAGGGGGAGTAATTTATGACAGAATGGCTAAACTGTTCCTTTAAATCTAGTCCAGTATTCTTAGTAAATGTAAATGAACGTTTACTGGTCTTAAATTGGAAGGAAAAAAACCCTTGCATGTCTACTTGACCTTGTTTAAACAACACACATCAAAACTAAACTTACGAACACAATCGAATGACTTGTGGAATTTCTCAGGAATTTCAAGCTGGAGTTTCTCAGGTCACCCGGTCCCTGTATTGATCACGGTCACCCTGGACTACGAAACTATTCTGAAGAAAACAATTGCCGGAAATATTCGCCAACAGACAACTGAAGAATCCACTTGGATGAGTGACAAAACAAATGAACAACATGTTTGGTTGCTTATGATTGAACTTCTATCAGACACTAGAAGCTCGATTTTGAAAACATGTCCTCCCCGACAGTGAAGCCCAGCAGCTCTAGACACAGAATCATTTATCTCAGATTATGAATCTCTCATAGATTGATTAATAAATGTTACCAAACCTGCTGACTTATTCATAACTGACCCACCTAATGCTGATGCTAATTATTGACTGATAGAAAAAAAATACATTAAACAGATACATCATGGCCAAATTTGGGCATGGTTTACTCAAACATTTTAAAGGAACTGTTCACCCAAACACCATCATTCTTTCATCATTTACTCACTGTCAGGTTATGTTTGATCTGTTCAAAACTAAGTTGGTTTTGCACTGTTTCCTTTTCCCCCGCTTTTAGTTAGTCCCCTAGGTTACTCATTGTGTAATTAGTAATTAATTATGTAATTAGTCATGTCAACTCATTTCTTTCATTTTGTTCACTGTGTATTTAAGCCCTGTGTTTGTTTCAGTTCAGCTGTCCGTGTTCTGGGTATCCAGAGTTTTGTTAAATGAATTTTGAAAACTGCTGCGATTAGATCCGGTTTCAACTTCATTTGCAAACTAAATGTGAATAACATGTGAATAATGGACCAACTTATGGATCTAGGAGCAGTGAAAATTCTCCTCTTGCAGGGGAAACAGTCCCTTGAGAGACACACGCAGGCGTTCCTGGAGTTACAACATTGGGGCAGTTCTTGTGGCCTAATGGTTAGAGAGTCAGACTGGTAACCCGAAGGTTGCGGGCTCGATTCTCAATACCAGCAGGAAATGGTTGAGGTGCCCTTGAGCAAGGCACCTAACCCCCATTTGCTCCCTGGGCGCGACACCAAAAACGGCTGCTCACTGCTCTGGGTGTTTGTGTCCACAGTTTGCATTTGCATTACTCCTAATGTTTGCACTAAGTTGGATGGGTTAAATGTAGAGGACAAATTCTGAGTATGGGTTATCATACTTGTCACTTTCACTTTCATCTCGTCCATTATGATGACACCAGCCTGTGTGTGTTTTTCCCTGACCAGAGCGCGCCTGCCCGGAGACAGACCTCAAGGGACATTTAGGGAGTACGTGGACTGGGTACTCCTCTGCAACGGTTCCCCCTTTACCATCGGCGAGAGCGACGAGAGAAACCAATTTGCCAGTGACAGGGAAGCCAGAGCCCACCGCAGACGCGGTGCCGGAGCCTGACACGTTGAACGAGCCAGCATCAAGGACTGAGCCAAAGATTATCCTGGAGCCCGAGCCCAAAGAAAAGTCTGATCAGGTGCAGGAGCCGGCAACATTGCCTGTGCCCCTGGGATTACTAGTGTAGTATGAGGGGTTGACGTGGGGCCCAGATCCCTCTACAGCAGCTGATGGAGATTTGACTGACTTTATATATTTATATGTGTCTCTTTCCCCAGTCTGTCTTGCCTCCCAATCCCACCTCTTCTGAATGTTTCAAGTCTGCCTAATAAGAACTGTAGGCCTGTTCCATGTCGGCCAAGCGGGTCATTCAGAAGATATCTGCCTGTTCCATGTCTGTCAAGTGGTATCCCTCAGTAATGTGTCTGTCCTAGAAAATTAATTTCTAAAGCCGCGTTTCCACCGCAGGAACTAGGGACTTTGGGATGGTACTCGGTGAGTTTTGACCCCAGGGACCAGGGTCTAAATGAAGTTCCGGGTAAAAATTTCCCCCTCAGAAAGTCCCTGCTCGCAAGGTAGTACGTAGTTCAGGAACTTTCGGGGTTGTACTTGGGTGCTGAACATGCTGTTTGGTTGAATTCACGCAGCTGCGGTGCATGCAGTAAGAGTTGTTTGCTATTCGAATCAACAAAGTTTAATGGACCGACAACAAGGCTTTATTAAGCCTATATGTGGAGAACAAAATCCAGCGGGAACTGGAAAGTCACGTGCAGTCCTACGTCACCGGACTAATTTGCCTAAACTTCATGGTAGTTTAGACCGTGATGGAAACACAGACTGCAACAGGTCTGGGGGAAAAAGTTCCTGGGACAAATTGTTCTGGGTAATTTCAGTGGAAGTATGGCTAAAGTTCCTGTCTACACTGCCCAGTTCTCTTGCCTGTCTCTTCTCAGCCCTCTGCCTCTGCTCCTGGATTCCCTCAGTGCTTTGAGTTGGCCAGTACAGCCCAAGAGTGTCGACCGCATTGCTCCATCCAGATCTTCTGTACTCGTACTCTTCACTCCATCTCAGCCTCTCGACCAGTCGGCTCCACCTTGGCTCTTCACCCCTTCGGCTCCCCGAGGATCGTCGTCCCCATGGCTCCACTGGCCTTCCTTGTCCCTCCAGCTCGACCTTTGTCAGTGGTTGCTTTGCCTGTGCCATGGACTTCCAGGCGTTCTCCCTCCACCCCTTTGGCTATGTTGGGCTCCTCCTTCCCTCCAGCCTTGGCTTGGTCCTCGGTCGCTCAGTCCTCCGGCTCCCTGGCTCCACCTTAGTTACTCATTGCTATGGCTCTGCCCTGCCCTCCAGGACCTTTGATGTCACCTGGTTCCATCAGCTTTTCAGCTCTGCCTGGGTCTCCACCACCATGGGCTCAGTCTCAGTCACTCGTCGCCCTGGAAAAGCCTGCCAAGCCTCATCCATGGCTCCTCCTTCCCTCAACTCTGCCTTGGGCTTACGTTCCTGGTCATCCTGCTGGGGGTTCCTGCCTGGCTGCTTCTCCACCCTGGCCTGGGCCCTTCCTGGTTTCCTGCTCCACGCCCTCCGCCAAAGCCCCCTCCCACCTCCCTCTGTTGGACTCTTGTTTTTTTGTGAATGTTGTAATTAAGGTGCAAGGCCACGCCTTTTTAAGGGGGGTAAATTACTGTAATAGATCTAATGGGCCATTTCATTAAAATACGTTTAAATGTACAGTTTTTTGAAAGTTAAAAGGAAAAAGCCATCGTATAATTTACAGTGAAAAATCGTAAATTGACCTTCCCAAAATCCTCTGTGTGGCAGCTCAAATTTGATGGTTTTTCATTGAAATAACTTTTTTTCTTTATTTTTTCTTTTCAGTAGGGTTGTTGTTAAATGATTGTGTTATCATGATGGTGTCTTGTGTTTTGTATGACACTGTGCTTTCACGAAGTCTTGATTTTGTTTTTGGGCTCTACTAGAACAGGTTTTCATGCTTGAATGCTCAAAAACACATTTTTTTTCCTCATATTTGATGTTTTTGTAGCTCTCTTCCCAGTCTGTCAGTAACACTCTGTTTAGTTCCTGTCTCTATGAAGCCCCTCCTTCTGAAAAGCACAATGTGCTCTGATTGGTCGGCTGGGCCAGTGTGTTGTGATTGGTCAACCCCTTTAAGCGTGTTTGGGAATTGCCCCGCCCCATACCATAACCACCAGCTTCAACACACTACTAACTAACTCAACCAGGCCCCATCCCTTTATTCTGTGTAAGAATTATTTAAATGAGGAATATTGTGACGTGTTTGTTCCTGGAAGAAAACTCAAGACTACAATGGAGGCGTTTCAGGGATTCCAGAAACAGTGACGCTGATATAGAGAATAACTCCAGCTGAAGGGACTTTGCAGAGCAAAACAGCAACATTACACACTAAAGAAATGTAAAAAAATAGGTCATCTTTAACACTGTATAATAGTCACTATATGAAGGAGAATAAATAATGATAGAATTTTCATTTTTGAGTGAAATATTCCTTTAAAAATGAGTAGCACATAATGTCTGCTTCTCAGGATGTGACATCAGTGACCTCACGTGACCTTACGCTCAAGTATTGGGCTCAAATCAAACTTCCTGTTCCACAAGAGTGTCTGGCAACCAATCAAAGTTTCACCGTGCAGGTTTGGCCAATGACGCTAATTTTACGCCTGTTCTTTTGTCTAATGCACCTGCCTCTTGACATTCCTAGACCAAACGCTCTGCAGCAATGGGATTGTGTTTTCTGAGCAGGATAAAAGTAGGAGGAAGACGCTGTGAGTCACCGGGCGACACGAGACGCCACAGTGACAATAACTCAATGACACCAATCCATCATGAAGACAAGGACAAAAATTGAGAGGTGGCCCTTCACAAATCACACAAAACTCTGTCAGGAGTGGGTTTCCATCACAAATGAATCCATGGTGGGAAAATAAACACGTTGGGAGTGTTTTGGTTGGACTGCCAGAGAGATTTTCATAACGACAGAGCCGAATAATGAACGCGTCTTCCTTTTTAGCAGAAATATTTACATCTCAAAAGGAAGAGTCCACTGTCAACTTCCCAAATAGGCTCTTGAGAAGATGAACTGTGAGACGATTCCTTTCAGAGTTGCACAGAAAAGCGGCAAAGAAACTAGAAGTTTACACTTCAAACTTTAGTCCTGCACTATTTATGCTACGAAAATGAGTGATTGCTCAAATCTGAGGTGGTTTTGGGGAGCGTGAACAGTGGAATAAGTGAAATAGAGCAACTATAAATGACAGATCAGATCACATGATATACACTAAAGTTCAAAAGTTTGGGGTCAGCAATATTTATGATATTTTTTTAAAGAAATTTTTTTAATTTAGCAAGGAAGCATTAATTTGATCATAAACGACAGTAAAGACATTTATAATGTTAGAAAAGATTTCTATTTCAAATAAATGCTGAAAAAAATATTTCATGGTTTCAACAACATTAAAGCAGCACAACTGTTTTCAACATTGATAATTATCAGAAATGTTTCTTGAGCAACAAATCAGCATATTAGAATGATTTCTGAAGGATCATGTGACACAGGACTGGAGTAATGATGCTAAAAATTCAGCTTTGATCACAGGAATAAATTACAGTTTAACATATATTCACATAGAAAACAGCTATTTTACATTATAATAATATTTCACTATTTTTACTGTATTTACTGTATTTTTCATCAAATAATTGCAGCCTTGGTGAGCAGAAGAGAACTACAGAAATAAAAATGACTTAACTTGGCATATAATAGTATGCTTATATATATATATATATATATATGCAAAAAGAGCAAAAGACATTTATTTTTCAAGTAATTTTCAAGATCTCAAGTAATTTTCTACTGTATATGTGACTAAGATTAATATAATTCCTATCTGATATATGTGACTTACTTTATATGAAGCCTGAAATCTGATCTCACAATATACTATGTAAATATAACACACACACATTCACACATGCTCACACACACACACACACACTGAACCTCTGAATGACCTTTCGTTACAATGACTTCTGAAACCACAACCATTTGGGATTTGCCAAACTCAGAAGGGAAAGTCAAACATCTTGTTTTAAAGTCTCACAGATTAGAAATCAGTTCTTGAAAGCTTCTGTGTGATTTGCCTCTTTTGATATTCGCTCTAGGAGGAAAAAATAAACAATTATTAATAAGTAATATTACTGTGAAAAACTGTGATGGAAAAATGTATTTTATAATGTTAAGAATAAGTTTATATCAGTTACTTAAAATAAAGGATCCATATACTGCAACCTAAATAAATTATTATTAGTGGTGTTTGCCAAGTCAAGCATCACTACTGATCATACCGAGTGTTAGTGATGAGGTTATATCTCGAAGACTAAATATTACAGTTTAGTGTGTGTGTCGTCATGCAGTGTTTACTAGGTAACTTTACTAAGCATTTTCACCTGCTGGACAATAAAACAGCTGAAATAATGCACATCTACAGACTGGAAGATCAGAGAGATGAGAGTTAGTAACCACTAAGCAACAACCAAATTGTAATAATATTTTATAATATTAGCATTTTTACTGTATTTTTGATCACATAAACACAGCCTTTGTGAGCAGAAAAGACGATTTTCAAAAAACATCAAAAAGTCATAATTACTACAACTTTTGACGGTAGTGTATAAAAGACTATAACGCAGTTAAAAAGTATAATTAACTGAACTTTTGGGATGAAATGCATGTTTATGCTGATCTGAAAAAGACTATTGAACATTGTTGCGGTTGTAAATGACGGTGATTATTCAGAAGAGGGCACGACCTTTTCAAAAACACAGTGAAAACCACATGCATTGTTTTACTCTATTCCCAGAGGACGTCTCGCTCGATACGGAGCAGATGGCAGAGTGACACATGCTGTGACGATAACACCTCTCAGACACCTTCACGAAGACAGGAAGCAGAGAAGGAAGTGAGGAGGAAATATGAAAGTGTTTCCCTTTATTCTGAGGGCTGAAATGACCCTTTGTGCTCAAGACCAGCTTTCTTGATCTGACCAAAAAATACAGGTTCAAAGACCCTCTGAAGTATTCAAAAGAAGGGAAAACCACTCATTAGTGATATTTTTCATTCCCAACACAATACGAGTTCGCCAATCAGTCTGCCAAACTTTGAATAATGTTTGTGGAAGTGAATATTTCAGGTTATTAGTGCTCATGATTAATGCAGAAACGATTTCTGATGCCTCTCAATTATTCAAATACACTGCCATTCAAATGTTTGTGGTCATTATGATTATATCATTTGAAGAAGCTGATACTATTATTCAACAAAAGGTGCATTAAATTGATCAAAAGTGACAGTTTATATTGTTAAAAAGTTTTCTATTTTAAATCAAAGCTGTTCTTTTGAATTTTCTATTCATTGAAGAATCCTGAAAATAAAAATGCATTTCAACATTGTTCTCAACATTGATAATAAATGTTTCTTGAGTGGCAAATCAGCATATTAGAATGATTTCTGAAGGATGATGTGACACTGAAAATTCAGCTTTGATCACAGGAATATATTACAATTTACTATATATTCACACACATAAAAAACTGTTCATTTAAATCGCAATAATATTTCACATATTTACTGTATTTTTGATCAAATGCATGCATCTAAATGAAAAGGACCATTGCTACAGTCATTACTAACACACAAAAAAACAATGTTACAGCCTTGTGTGTCAAGACCACATACAGTATTTACTTTCTAATCTCTTGTAATTTATGAATGTGTTTGTATGTTGTCTATTCTGTATTAAGCGATGGACTCAGAAGTGTTCGACTCTCTAGAGAGATTTAATTTCACCTCCAGACAGAATCGAGAACAGAAGCTGGAAGCATGATGGGATAGATGGGCTCTCGTCTCAGCTTGTTGTTGTGGATTTGCGTCTGACCTCCTGACTGACTGAAGCATGTTTATCAGCTTCAGTCAGTGCTGATTTAGACCAGCTCTCCGGTTTCAAACCAGTGTGTCCACACAGCACAATTCAGAAGGTGCAAACCACAACACACACACACACACACACGTTGGGTTTCCATGTTTTAAGGGGACATTCCATACACATAATGACAGAGGGGAAGCGTCAGGGCCTTCTATGCCCTCAGAGAGGAATTTAGAATTTGACAATAAACATCTACAAGCCGAATTCTGGAAATGTTGGGACATTTTTTAAATTTGAATAAAATGAAAACTAAAAGACTTTCGAATCACATGAGCCAATATTTTATTTACAAAAGAACATAGATAACATAACAAATGTTTAAACTGAGAAATTTTACACTTTTATCCACTAAATGAGCTCATTTCAAATTTGATGCCTGCTACAGGTTTCTCAAAAAAGTTGGCATGGGGGCAACAAATGGCTGAAAAAGCAAGAAATTTTGAAAAGATTCAGCTAGAGAACATATAGCAACTAATTAAGTGAATTGATATCAGGTCTGTAACATGATTAGCTATAAAATGGATGTCTTAGAGAGGCAGAGTCTCTCAGAAGTAAAGATGGGCAGATCTGTGAAAGAGTGTGTAAAAAGATTATGAAATATTTTAAAAACAATGTTCATCAATGTCAAATTGCAAAGGCTTTGCAAATCTCATCATCTACAGTGCATAACATCATCAAAAGATTCAGAGACACTGGAGAAATCTTTGTGTGTAAGGGACAAGGCCGAAGACCTTTATTGGATGCCCGTGGTCTTCGGGCTCTCAGACGACACTGCATCACTCATCGGCATGCTTGTGTCAATGACATTACTAAATGGGCCCAGGAATACTTCCAGAAACCACTGTCGGTAAACACAATCCGCCGTGCCATCTGCAGATGCCAACTAAAGTTCTATCATGCAAAAAGGAAGCCATATTTGAACATGGTCCAGAAGCGCCGTCGTGTCCTGTGGGCCAAGGCTCATTTAAAATGGACTGTTTCAAAGTGGAAAAGTGTTCTATGGTCAGACGAGTCCAAATTTGACATTCTTGTTGGAAATCACGGACGCCGTGTCCTCCGGGCTAAAGAGGAGGGAGACCTTCCAGCGTGTTATCAGCGTTCAGTTCAAAAGCCAGCATCTCTGATGGTATGGGGGTGTATATGTGCATACGGTATGGGCAGCTTGCATGTTTTGGAAGGCACTATGAATGCTGAAAGGTATATAAAGTTTTTAGAGCAACATATGCTCCCCTCCAGATGACGTCTATTTCAGGGAAGGCCTTGTGTATTTCAGCAGGACAATGCAAAACCACATACTGCAGCTATTACAACAGCATGGCTTTGTCGTAAAAGATTCTGGGTACTGAATTGGCCTGCCTGCAGTCCAGATCTTTCACCTATAGAGAAAAATACGTCAAAGACGACCACAAACTCTTCTGCAGCTGGAAACCTATATCAGGCAAGAATGGAACCAAATTTCAACACCAAAAACCAGAAACTCATAACCTCAATGCCCAGACATCTTCACACTGTTTTAAAAAGAAGAAGAGATGCTACACCATGGTAAACATGCCCCTGTCCCAACTATTTTGCCTGTAGCAGGCATCAAATTTAAAATGAGCTCATTTTGTGCAAAAAATTGTAAAATTTCTCAGTTTAAACATTTGTTATGTTATCTATGTTCTATTGAGAATAAAATATTGGCTCATGTGATTTGAAAGTCTTTTAGTTTTCACTTTATTCAAATGTCCCAACATTTCGGGTTATAAATCTTAATTCAGTTTTCTTGAATCTGCCTATTCAGTTTGTGTTGTATAGATGTCCATTTTCTCCATATTAGGACTTTCCCACCTAACACGTTCAGCTCTGTATTGGTGGTCCAGCTGTGAAATGACAGAGTTCCAAGCCTTAACAGGTCAATGAGAGACGAATAGAGTGGTGGAACTGTGACGTCACTTTGTAGGCCAATCAGCAGTTAGCATCATGCTGGTTCCCACGACAAAAACCCAATAGGATTTTTCCATAGCCTTTAGAATTATCACAAAAAATAAGTTCTGTGATCAACAAAAGTCTATGATACTTACACGTTTTGTTCATCAAGATAATTTTCACAGATGAACAACTTTTATGAAACCTGAATGCAGTCACCAGAAGCAAAAAGCTAAAGGCAGGCTATAAATTAACTACACCACGGTCCCACGACTTCAACACCACCACCACTAAGCTTCTGACAACTCTTCTAGTCTAAAGACATTTTCCCTGAAAGTTTAAATTATAATAGTTTGTAAGAGCGCAGTTATAAGCATAACTAGGCTGTAAAAGCGGACTGAGTTTACCTGTTCTGTGTAATGACGTTTAATGTCGCCGACTGTCTCTGTAGTCCGATTTATCGACTTGTTAGCAACCGTTACAGCTGTACAAACTGTATATTCTATCCCCTTTTGCCTTTAGTTATTATTTTGGAATAAATGTAAAAATGCTTAAAAAACTAACTTGATAAGATTTATACTTGGTTTTAATGAATCGAACATTAATCACACACAAAATAGAATTAGCTTCTCTATTTTATGCAATGTTTATTTAACCAGGAAGATGTGACAACATTAGTGTAAATGGGATATGAATTTACATTTAATTTGATATATATAGGCTATAACATTAAAAAACAAAACTAAGGGCTTTGCCTCCTCATTTCAGAACACTACGCACACCACTGACATATCTATATATTTATTATTTTGTTAAGTTTTGGATTTGTTTTGTTTAGTTTTTGTTTTACGTTTTTTCCTCCAGAACTCACCGGCTTTGGACAGCTCTCCTGGTTTTGACCATCTGATCTGGTTCTGGTTTTGGAGTCTGGATTCTCTTTCAGTACACTGCTTGCCTGCTTGCCGTTCTGACTATCAGCCTGATCTTGACTGTGAGCTTGAATTTCTCTCATACTGTCTGATGATCTCTCTGTTCGTTTGACCTCGGCTCATGACTGGATATTATTTGCCGATGGACTGATCTGGATTTCGACCCCAGCCTGTTTGACTTTCCCTCTGCCTATCGCCCAGAGTTGGTTCATAGCCCAGCGGCTTGAGCTGTTTTATATTTGTGTTGCAATAAAGTGAAGTTAAGCATTTTTCTGCTTTAGGGTCCTTCCTTTCAAAGGAAGTAACAACACTCTAAAAAATGCTGGGTTAAAAATTGACAAACTCAGCGGTTGGGTTAAATGTTGTGCTGGGTAGTTTTATTTAACTCAACTATTGTTTAAAAATTACTATATGTCTGGCTTAAAATGAACCCAAAACATGTTGGAAATTAACACTAATATGTTTAATAAATTAACATTTATGAAATTTCTCATTAATAAATGTTCACCTTTTGATTATTATTGTTGCCTCTAGTAATTATGTGTCTGATTTTTAATTTCCAACCTATTTTGGGTTCATTTTAAACCAGCCATATAGTAACTATTAAACAATAGTTGAGTTAAATAAAACTGCCCAGCAAGTTGGGTCAAACATTTAACCCAACCGCTGGATTAAAACAATCCAGTTGCTGGGTTTGACCATTTTCAGCCCAACTTGGTTAGTAGTAGGTCACTCAGATACTTTTTGCCTACACTTTTACGAGTACTGTGAATTCAGACATACTTCTTTTGTCACATACTGTTGTTCGGATGCAGCCAATCACTAAATCTTCAGCAGAGAAGTGAGTTGTGCCAACTCTCACAAGAAGTGAATCAAACCGACGCTACGAATCGAGACGTCAAACTCTCAGATGACAGAGAACGTTTATCGCGAGCTCCGTAAACTCTAAACTTACTCTGAAACTCTGAAAAAGTTTGTTCAACTGGTCATAACAAACCTGAGAAGTGGTGAATCAGCATTATGGCCAATAACATGACAGAATGTTCATTTCAAAATACAGCCCTGATCCCTGGGAAGGGCCCCTCACCTCTGTTTTTCCACGTTATCCATTTTTTCTGGTGTGTTGACAGCTGTGAGGACCACAGTGTCTGTCCCCATGATGTCCTGAGAGAACAGAGAGAAGATGAAGATGATCTTGTTTGTCTCCCTCCTGTGGGCTCCGTTCAGGGACTACTTTTGTGTTCCATGGAAATATGAAAGTCATACAGGTTTAAAACAATATGAGGGTGAGTAAATGATAACAGAATTTACATTTTGGGGTGAATGATCCCTTTACCTTTAAAGCATGAGAGAGGAGAAAAGAGGTGTTTGAGGAGAAACAGCCCTCAGAGTTGAAAACCACTCCAACTTTTCCATGGTTTTAGGCGACTATTTCTAACATTTGAATAATTCATGACAGGCTAAAATATCTACCCCATACAGAGAGTTTGAATGCACAAGCAGAAAATGTTCACACACACACACAAATCTGAAAAGTTCAAAGTTTGGACAAGTTCTCCAAATAAGACATGCACTTACAGCAAGTTGAGTCAAAGTGAAGGAAGACTCACCAACTACACTAGATATACAGACAAGAAAAGTATTTGCTTACTTAAAAATGTCTGAATGTCATTGCATTGCATATCAGTCAAATGCTGCAGGATCACTTTTCTTGATTGCTTTGGTGATTTTTTAGTGCATGTATGAAGTCAGTTCTCCTCAAGATCACACAGGTTAAGAATCATATTTCAATCATGACATCAACTCTCTGAATAGTTTTTGCAAGTTATTGAATAATGTTAATGTATTTGGTCTCTACACTGCTGCTGCAGAACAAGTACGGACTTGCTACTGCTAATAGATACATTGCTACATAAATAGACATACATAAATCCGGTAGCAGATTTAGGCAGGTGGAGCTGGGGAGGTGGAGGGGTTTAGAGGAACTTTGATATCACATTGCAGGACTAGCTTTCAGCAAACAATGAACCAGACTTTAAATGTTGAACAAGCAATCTCATTGGCTGCAGGATCAGCAGAGGCCAATCAGCTTGTGCCATGCTGTAATGATGTGATTGCCTCCAGATCAACCTGCGCCCTCTAGAGTTTCATGACTGAACTAAATACTAACTAGCATCATCACCACTAACCACAAACACACACAATCATGACTGTCTTCATCTTTAAAGGGATCCTTGATTATGATTTCACTTTTTTTTAACTTTAGTTAGTGTGTAATGTTGCTGTTTGAGCATAAACAACATCTGCAAAGTTACAACGCTCAAATATTCAATGCAAAGGGAGATATTTTCTTTTAAAGAATTCACTGTTTAAGGTCTACAACAAAAGGCTGGTAGGGACTACAACAGGCTTCTTCCAAGGTTGGTGACATCACTAACCCCAAAATTTACATAAACCCCGCCCCCAAGAACATGCAACAAAGAGGGTGAGGCCATGTTGCTTTAGAGAAGAGGAAGTGTTGTTGCCATGCTGTCATTTTACACCGGACTGCTTCACAAACGAGGGTCAATTCAACGCTGGATTTGCACAAAAGATTAACATGACGGCACATGCTAGTGGATGAGTTGAATCAACTCCACAGCAACTACATCAATTTATCCACTAACCATTCAGAAACGTCCAGTTTCATTCTAAAAGTTGTAACTTCTTCCTGAGTCTCTCCATCAGTGTCGACTCCGGTTTGAACAATGTAAGGCTGAACACCGTTACTGACAATCCTCATTTTGGCTGCGTGAGATTCTCCAGCTTTGTTGTTGTTGAGCGACCGAAGCGTGAGCTGTTAAAGCTCCGCCCTCTTTTGGAAAGGGGGCCGGGAGCAGCAGCTCATTTGCATTTAAAGGGACACACACAAAAACGGCGTGTTTTTGCTCACACCCAAATAGGGGCAAAATTGACAAGCTGTAATAAATGATCTGTGGGGTATTTTGAGATGAAACTTCACAGACACATTCTGGGGACACCAGAGACTGATATTACATCTTGTGAAAAGGGGCATAATAGGTCTTTTCTTTTTTCTTTTCAGAAACTGTGCTCATATTATCTGATGTTTTGTTATATGATATAGGGCCCTGTGAAATCCATTTTATTTTCTTTACCCCCAAATTAAAATTTATAAAACTTAAACTATTAATAAACTTGTAAAAACTGTATAACACAAAAAAACAATTTAAAGTCCCCCTGAAACCAAATTGAAGTATTTTGGCTTTTAGCATGAATATGTTAGCCTCACGGTTATCTATAAGCTAGTATGCTCCAAAACAATGACAAATTTTTTTATTTAGAAGATATAAGCGTTCAAAACTTTGTCTCTCACTTCCACCAATATGGATGAATGATTTTGATGACATCACCCTGCACTTCAGCTTCTCATCAGATTTTCTGTCCAATCAAATGCTCTCTAGTATCTGAAGCGTCCCGCCCCCAACAATATAAACAGATGCTGATTCTTCGGCTGAAATCGCTCACTTGTTCACAATTGTTCACTATTTTCTACATGGTGAATGGCACATGGTGCACTATATACGGCATAAAGTGGGGGCTCGTCCGGGATTTGAACCCAGGACCTCTCGCACCCAAAGCGAGAATCATAGCACTAGACCGTGTAAATATAGACACAATAGCACAGAGCAGATCATATGCGTGAGTCGGCGCAGACCACAAAACATATCAGACCCATTTGAATTCTGCACAGAATGCTACATTTTAAAACGATATGGAGGAGATTAGGAGGAGAAACAGTTAGAGATTAGGAGGAAACAGAGGCTTTACCGAGCTTAATGGCTCTGGCTGAATTGTGATATAAACAAAACTCTACTGGCTATTTTAAAAAGGGGAGGAGCTGTTCGAAATTTCCCGCCCTGTCTTCATGTTTCATGTTTTCCACTGTTTCAGTGGAAATTACGTCAACACATTGAATAAGGCTGTGCGTTTCAAGGCACTTCAGGCACTCTATGAATTCTGTTTCATTTTTCTCAAATTTTAATTGTGTGATATTACTTTAAGTTTTAATAATGGTATTATTACTTTGAGAAGTACATTTTACTGCACAATAGTAATATATTTCTGTCACAGTTTATTTTGACGTGTTGCCATGAAGACTTTTGAGTTTCTGTGTGTATTTTTCGTGCTTTAATATTCACAGATGCTAGTCCATATCGTGAAGAGTGCAGTCATACTTTAGATATATTAATCCAAAATGTGCCAAATTCCGTGACATTCCACATTATACTGTAAATTCCATTTTTATCACTGAATTCTGCGATTCCCACAGAAATCATAAGGCTCTGCTAATGCAGTGCCACTCATATATCTTTAAGTGTAACTTCTGTGTCCTTTGGAGGCCGCCGTAAACAAACAATTCAGTAATGTGTAAAACACATCAACCGTCTTGCACCTCACTGTACTTTTAAAAGAGCGTTTCAATCTACGTCCAGACAATTTAGAAGCGTGTGTGACATTCAGAGGGGAGCGTGGCACATTTCTCAGACACTGTTTTTCACAGCATGTTTTATTTAGGATATGGACTTTTTGAAAGGAAGGCACTCTGAGCAAGCAACTGCAAGAATCAGCCCAACAAAGCACTTTGTCACAATGATATACAAATATAAATACATATATATGGACACAATGCATTAAAGATATATAAGGGCTCCTGAAAACCAGAGCAGAGATTAAACACAAAAATGAAGCGTCAAAGAACAAACAGATGGCTCATTGTCAGGAAACAGAGTCATTTATATGGAAGCTTGTTTCCGCCATGTAATAAAAAATAAAAAAGGTAATTGCGTCTTTTTATCTCAGAATTCTGACTTTTTTTCTCAGAATTGTAAGTTACAGTATATACTCACAATTGCGAGTTATAGTCAGAATTGCATGATATAAAGTCAGAACTGCGAGTTATAAAGTCAGAATTGTGAGATATAAAGTCAGAATTGCGAGATATAGTCAGAACAGCGAGATATAAAGTCAGAATTGTGAGATATAAAGTCAGAATTGCGAGTTATAAAGTCAGAATTGTGATATAAAGTCAGAATTGCGTGATATAAAGTCAGAATTGTGATATAAAGTCAGAATTGCGATATAAAGTCAGAATTGTGTGATATAAAGTCAGAATTACATGAAATAAAGTCATGATTGTGTGATATAAAGTCAGAATTGTGTGATATGAAGTCAGAATTGTGAGATATAAAGTCAGAATTGCGAGTTATAATGTCTAATTGTGAGGGGAAAAAGACTGATGTTTTTTCTCAGAATTGTGAGTTTATATCTCACAATTCTGACTTTATAACTCACAATTGCATGTGTGCAATTCTGACTTTTTTTTTTCTCAAAATAATATATATAAACTCGAGATATACTGAGACATAAAGTCAATATTGCATGATAAAAACTCTCAATTGTGAGAAAAAAGTCAGAATTGTAAGATAAAAAGTCGCAATTACCTTTTTTATTTTTTTTATTTTTTATTTAGTGGTGGAAACAAGCTTCCATACATATGAGTGATGTACGACTTACTACTGATATAATGAACGGGACACTGAACCTAGTCACTCACAATATTTAATAGGTTAGTATGGGATGCAAAAAAAAAAAAAAAAATCTGTCATCATTTACTCCCCCTAAACTAAAACTAAAATCTAAAATAATAATAATAGTATCTCAGTTATATTAAAATAGCATTGTGATAACTGGATGCCACTTGCTGCATTAAACATGGAATGAAATCAGGTCATCCAGGTCAGTGCTTGACAATGTGCATTATAACGTGTTGGGCAGGTCAAAGGCAAAACTGTAAAATCAGTATAAAAACTTCACAACATCCACAAGCACCTCTTTTATAACTTCAAGTAGCAGAAGTGCTTCATAAGCCAGAGGCTCTTAAAGTAAACAGACTTGACACGCTGTGCTGACTCCAACAAACCCGAAGACAGTCACAAAACTGCAAGATCAGACTTAATGAGCAGATTGACGGATTCACGTCATCTGCGAGATACCGCTGACGCTGCTGTGTGGACAGTCAAGGAGACGTGACGAAGACGAGGACGCTGATTTGAGATCAGAGGTTTCACATGGAAGAATCATCTGAACTGTAAACAGTTACAGATGTAACATCTTCAATTAGAAAATCATTGATGGCTTTTGTGTTTATACAAGCTCTCAAAAAAAACTTTGAGTAGATTACATATGCAAAATATATGGGTCATTGACGAATAAAAACACATAATGGAGATAGTTAATTTTGAAGTTTTATTAAAACTTGTTGTGTTAACAATGAGATTGTGTGCTTTTATAATCAATTAACACTGTTTTTGTCATTTTTTACAAAATGGACAAAAATTTGACACAAAAATTTCGGTTTTACCGAATGACACTTTTGACACTTTCGAATGACGATATTTTCAAACAATGAGCAAGTGAAAACATTAATTTTTTCAAATAGTTAAAAGAGGGTTAGTTACTTTGCATCATGACCATGTGGTCCTTTGGATGGGTCTGAAAGATGTCACATCCTGTCACATGATAGTGACCGCATGACTTGAAAAAAAATGGTCCCTTTATATTGGTTACTCCGAACGACATCAATGAAATTCATTTTTCCGGACATTCTTTCTCATAACAAAGCAACAACTTCTACACATAATTTTAATACCATTTTGCACTATGTTGATATATGATGTTATAAAATCTTGCCAGAATAAAAAATATATACATTTATTACATTTTATGATATTTTAATCACAAATGAAATGGCTGTATTGGCCTTTGGACAGTTAAACCCAATGACATTTTGACACTTCAAAATCTTTAAAATACCTTCATATGTAGCGAAATATAATTAAAACCTTTTGGATTCAATAAAAAAGATCTAGTTGTACTACCTTACATACTTTGGATGTCATATCTTTGTGTTTTATTATTATTAAGGCCTTTGGACAAAAAAATGACCCATCACGTCATTGACCAATATATAACAAATAACTAAATTACTAAATTAAATAAATGCATTAAATTAACAGCCATAATATTATTGTCGGTAACACTTTAGTATAGGGAACACATATAAACTATTAACTATGACTTTTCCCCTCAATAAACTCCTAATTTACTGCTTATTAATAATTAGTAAGGTAGTTGTTAAGTTTAGGTATTGGGTAGGATTAAGAATGTAGAATAAGGTCATGCAGAATAAGGCATTAATATGTGCTTAATAAGTATTAATAAATATCCAATATTTTAGTAATATGCATGCTAATTAGCAACTAGTTAAAAGACCTTAAAATAAAGTGTTACCGTTTTGTCTGCAACTTTATAAAATACTTATAAGTGAAAAATTCATCATTTTTACCCAAATCTCAACAGGACTTTGGCTCAGAATGAGATTTTGAACAAAGGGTTAGTAAACTGTGACAGAATTGGCTACTTTGTCCTGTTCATTGTTTCACAGGTTGTTTCTGAACTTCAAATCAACAGAAGAATCCTGAACATCCATTTTGCACTAAAGGTGACCCGCCATATAGAGAAGCAACTTCCCTCCATTTTCATTTCAAAACACTCCTCTCGGGAGGTTACAGATGTTGAATATGCCCTCTGCAGTCCAGCACACACATACGAGGCTCTTTGGGTTTATCAGAAGCTTGCAGCTTCACTCCAGACATCACATACACACAGGCCTCGATTCGGTCTTAAGGAGCCTCTTCCCACCATTGTCACCGGACCGTTTGATCAGCGCACTCTTCGTGCCACCGATCGCTCCGAAAGCTGAACTGTACATTCATTTTTACCCTCAACAAAGAGCTTTTGCTAAAAATGAACATTCAGTCATCATTCAGTCACCTTTTGTGTGACTTTCTTTCACACAAATGGATGCTCAGAAGAATATTTTCATTTTCATAATGGGAACTTATAATAACAAAAAAGCACTGTAAAATATACATATAAAATGGGAAAGGAGGGAAGTTGCAAAATGGATGTTGAGAATTCTTCTTTTGTGATTTGTTCAGAAACAACCTGTAAAACAATGAAAAGGACAAACTAGGTTAAAACTAGTGATTTAAGTGTGTTTTAAGAAATAGTTCTGTCACCATTTGCTCACCGTTACAGTACATTTTTCATTTTGAGTATAATTAAACTGTGGTACTTCTACTTGAGTTGTATAAAATAAAGTATTCAACTTCACTACTTTATTTTTCACTAAAAGTACAAAGTACAAAGTACAAAGTACTTTGACAAAGGTGACAAAGGTGGAGAAACAGGGCACGCTGGAACTTTTTAAACTATGCGGTGGGGCCCTGCGTTTCAGCCAATAACTGACAGGTCTGACTTGGGTGCAAAACCAATCAAAACTTCCAGTTCAGCTGGGGGTGGGGCGTTAAAACCGCGCTTTCACATTCAATCACTGGCACTTGTGTTTTGAATCGGTATCGCTAACATTTCAATATTTTAGTGAATGTGAGCTATGCTCATATTCTGATGTTAAATTGTAGCTTTGGCAGCTCCTGAAATGGGTCATACCATTGACTATACTAAATGTATGAAGCAAAGATTGTATAACCTCAACATTCGCATAATATTCACATTAGTGAAATAAGATCGCATGATTTATCTGTCAATCAGATGCATGTTAATGTGTAGTTCATTACTATAGCAACAGTGGGCTCCCTATACATTTTGGTTATAACGAAAAAGGGCATTTTAACATGTTAACATGTTTATTTTTTACTGGCACTTTTCTATTCATACTGTTTTAATCCCTCATTTCTTTGATCGGACCTCTCACTCACCCTTCTTTGCTTTTGCCCTTCTTAAAAACATTCAAATGATCTTATGTGGACTGACTTACTTTTCAAAATTAGTTCCAACAGGGATAGCTAGTATGTTTGCTTAGCATAGCGTCAAACACGACAGTTTATGACATTAAAATCATGTTTTGCTCCAAAATCACTGTATGTCAGTCAAGTTTGAAATAACAACATGGACCACAGAAGTTAACACACAGTGAGACAAAATATATTAGGCTATGATGTAAAATTCTATGATACAGGCTATGTTGATTAGCATTGCATTATAGATATACATTACTCTTATGAAAATACCCGAGATGGTTTGAAGAACCTCACAATCGTGTGTTTATTGTCTTCATGTTTCATCAGTCAAAACGTCTCTATCTGCATGTTATTCACCTGTATCTATATCTGACGTCCATATAAGGGATTTCCTGGAATGTCACAAGTTTAATACTTCTATGAATCTCTATGAAACTTGTGGACTTTCTGCGCAAGGGCGCCCTCTGGCTCCCAGTATGAATGAAACAGAAAACTTACATGAGACTGTTCAGTGCTCCATTTTTCTAACATTGGCTCATTTTGTGTAAAAACAGAAAAACAATATTAAAGTACTTTGTAACATAGTAACTTGAGTAGTTTTTCAGCAACTACTTATTTACTCTTACTTGATTCATATTATTTTTCAGTTCTTCTACTTGTACTCAAGTATGTTATTTCTTAAGTGGCAATATTTTTACTTAATACTTAAATACATTTTTTTAGTACTCTTTCCACCACTGCCTAGTGACAAATCACAATCTGAGCCAAAGTCTTGGGTTAAGACTTGGGTAAATGATGATATTTTTTTTTTTTTTTATAGGCAAAGTATTTCATTAAGTTTTAGACAATATTATTAGGATTATCCATCCACACATCCATCCATGATCCATTTAAGCTTTTGCATCTATTTTAAAGTCTAATCAACATAAAATTTTGTTTCTAACACCGTATGCCATTCATTCTAATTTTCATCACAGACCAACAACAAACACACACTATGACACACAGCTACAAACATCCCGCCAACCCCCGGGGACAGAAGGAGACGCCTGGTCCCGCCTATAACAATAGACAGCGTCCCGAGGAATGCTGCGTCATTCTGCATGAGATTATGTACTACACAGTGGGTGGAACCAGCAAATAAACACGAGTCTGTATGAAGGCGGCGCACGAGGGACTCTGTCACTCCATGTACTTCATGATGGTCTGATTGCTCTCAGAGGAGTTGAAGGCAAATCTGTTTTCTTTCTGGCCCTGCTGTGAACCGAGACCCAGTTCCCCGATCGCTCTCACCAGACGTGTGCCCTTTGTCTAAAATCAAGACATCAAGCCCACCAAACAAATACGTCAATCTGATAGCATTGATAATCAGGCATAGGCACAATCGCTGTTCGTTGGTGACAATTATAGAGAGGAAATTAATGTGGAAAAGTTGACTAGGAAAGGATGTGATAATACACAATGCAGTGGGGCTTTCTCCTGCAAGTCCATGAAAGTCTAAACAAAAAAATGTAACTAAAAACCTTTTTGACACCAGATACCTGAAAATGAGCAGCACTTGTGGATGTTTGGTTATATTAGATAAAATATAGTGTTGTTATTGTTAACTAAAGCTATTAAAAAAACATTTTAATTGACTGAAAAATCTGAAATGAAATAAAATATAAATATTAAATGAAAAACTTAACTTTTAAAATTAGAAAATGTTGCATTGGCAACTAAGTTTGAAGTACTAAAATGACTTAAAAAACGTATTTAATAATAAAAAAAAAGCTAATAAAAAATTATAAAAGCACATAAAAACTAAAATGAAAACTTAACATTAATAATAGTACACTCTAAAAATGCTGGGTTAAAAATAACCCAAGTTAGGTTAAAAATGGACAAACCCAGTGGTTGGGTTAAATGTTTGACACAACCTGCTTAGTAGTTTTATTTAACTCAACTAATTCAATTCGGGTTCATTTTAAGCGAACAATACAGTAATATTTAAACAGTACTTGAGTTAAATAAAACTGCCCAGTAGGGTGGTCAAACATTTAACCTGCTGGGTTAAAACAACCCAAACGCTGGGTTTGTCCATATTTAACCCAAATTGGGTTGTTTTTAACCCAGCATTTTTTAGAGTGTATATAAATAATACTAAAATAAAATATTAAAATGAGGTAAATAGTGAGTCATTTCACTACTTTATCTTGAGTGGATGGATTTACGATTTAATATTATTCCAGGTGTTTCTTCATTATTTTACTCTAAAATATTCCTATATTATAAAATATAATTTATCACTTTCCATCCTGTTAGTCGTTTGTAAAGGTCAGTAGCAGCTGCAAAAAGTTCTTTAAGTTCATATAATTATGGACTAATTATCAGTAATAGTTTTAACTAAAAGTTTATGCACCAGTAATATCATCCATTGGAGCAAAGTCAACAGATCAAGCTGTAAGATTTAGTAAGAGTTACCAATAGAACTAATTACACAAATCAGTTTCATTTCAAAAGATGATTAAAAATATGACAATAAACTTGACGTCCTCTGTCAATCCCTCACTGCTTTTCTGTAAATAATCAAGGTCTAATCTTGACCAGAGATGATTTCTTCTATGCCCTTTTATAGAAACAGTCCAAGTGTTTCTGTAGAACAGGACTGATCCAGTGGCAATTATTTTAACAACACCATCAATTCCATTCTATACAGAGCAGCATCTATTGTTCTAAATCTATTGTTCTGAAAGCATTTCGCTGAAATATCCTGTACATTATTTACATTCTCCGCTGTGTGTTCTTTATATGTGCCCTCACATACTGTCCTTGTTGAGGGTCAGAGGTCAAACTCCAAACTATAGTGCCTCATCACAACATCTATTGAGTGAAATCAAGTGTTTGGTCTGGTCCACATGTTTGGTCTCTACACTCCTGACATAACATACACATGTCAAAACACAAAATGATGTATATATCCGCTAGTAGTGGGATGAACAACTGTAGGAAAAGCCGGGAAAAAGCACACATGCAAAGACAAATCAATAATTTCAATCAGTCTTAGTTAAATGCTACTTTTTAATAAGTTTGCTCAGATGTTAAATTAAAGCAATGCTCTTTTTTTTAATGTACTATATAGCAGTAATTTCCACACAGGCATATTAACTATACCACAATGGTGAAAGAATATTGATATAGAGGCTCGTTTCCGCCAGGGAATAATAAATGACTTTTTCTCAGAATTGACAGATATAAACTCGAGTTCTGCCTTTATAACTCGCAACTGTGAGTTTATATTTGCGCCTCAGAGTTTCCTCCATCCAGGGCATGTCATTGTCCTTGTATCGCTTGAGGTTCCTGGTGAGAGACAGTTCCGTTTTCTCAATCATCCCGCAAACGTTGCCCACGAGCGCTGCCGCCGCGGGGTGTCTGTGGGGGATATAGCTCAATGAAACTGCGTTTGTCCCACTTCACTTTGGGGTTACGGGCCTCGTCCCAGAAAACTATGGATGGGAACCACTTGAACGACTGGACACCAAGGCACAGACACTCAGCAGGGTCATTGCCGTGGGCAAGCACCAGCGCCAAGGCCCTCTCGAACGTGAAAGGGTAGTGGAATCCCTTTCTGACGATGAGGTTGGCGAGGTCGCAGGTGGTGCGGCAGCTGACCAGCTTCGCCATGGGGTGAGGGAACATGGGTGTTTTGAAGCTCGCCAGGCTGATGTGGTCATTGCATTCGAGCAAATCACAGAGAAGGAGGAGCATCAGCACATCTCCGACACCGCCGGCACAGCCTGGAGCGATTCCATGAACATGAACATCCTGGCCACTCTCAGACGCTGCAAGTTGTCACTGATCCACATGTCCAGGGGGGGCGGAGACTGTCCGACGCTCAAGCCCCCAACGCGAGCCAGGCCCAGGAATCCATGCATCTTTGAGATGCTGTCTGTCAGTAGTGCTGGTCCTGAAGCTGACTGAGTCTGCCTCGATCGATGAGAGAAGGTCCACCCAAAGAAGAGATCCTCCAATGCCAGCTCTATTTGGAAGGCCGTCCAGCTGCTTTCATAACCTCCTCTCCCTCTGTGGCCCAGGAGCAGGTTGCGCAGGTCACAATCAAGTACTCCGCCACGGGGTGCAGCACATGTTGCAAGCCCAAACCGTTGCTGTTGGTTTTAAAAGGCACGAGCATGAGTCCTCTTGAGGAGCGTGGTTAGTGAGGGCAAGTTGTAGAAGTGGCATGAGTGGAAAGCCCTCAGTATCGGGTCTTCGATAAGGAACCTCAATCCTTGCGGCGATAGGGCACTCTGTCTTTCTGGCGAGGTCTTCCATGTAACTGACATACTCCTGCGTGTTGCTGAGAATTCTCCTTGCATGGTTGGGGTTATGGAGTCTGCATGTGGTGATGACCCAGCTCATGGGCATCTGTAGCCGGTGCCATGCACGTGGGGAGTGGTCGCGTACAGTTGAATAAAGTGGATGTCCAAGTAGAAGGCCGCACCCTTAAAGATGTTGTGGAGCCTCTGTTCAACGGTCATGACGTGCTGGTCCAAGTTGCTCTGAAAGTTGGCAACTTCTGGGATGCCGCAGGTGTTTAAGACAGATCCCCTGTGGCAGACGATCTCATGGATGCCGTAGCGCGACCACATGAATGCAGTCCCTGGGTCCTTTGCGCTCACGGTGCATGTGGCGTGGAACGTTGACCGCCATGATATTGACCAGCACCGAGAGGTCGAGAGGACCAAATTTGGAGATTTTTTTTTTGTGTAGGATCGACGTTCACTTACTTTATCGCGTTCATGAGGACTCCCAGTAGGAACTGCTTGTGTTGGTGTAGGACGTTCATCCGCCTCAAGTTGTTGAGGTTTGCCTTGGTGATGTTGGGAAGCTGCATGTCAGCCAGCACCAGCTTCTCCGCGAAGACCCTGAAGACGGCATTGATGATGATGAGCAGCGTTGGCCCTGGCCGAGAACTCAGACTGGAAGACGGGGTGTGGATGTGATTTTTCTGCTGTGATGCAGCTGACGTTGAGTATCCTCCGTCAACGTAGCCCAAGGAGTGGGCCGCTGTAGTCATAAGGATAAGAAAAACAGTCTTGTTTCTGTTTGGGACTGAACAAGAAACAAGCACTCGTGTGCTTTAACCTCGTGTACGAGCAGATCTGTTTCGCATTGAGTCGTTTTCAGTTGCCTCAAAATAGCAACATGCCAACAATGCACCTGAACACACCTCGTTTTCAGACCAGCACGCCCATGGGCGAACAGATGGGTGTGAGTGCATTTGCTATTTAAACAACATGGCGCTGGACGTGAAAATGATAACTGCGTTGGGCTGAAACTAGCAAAAAATACTTGTCTCGCGCCTGGCACTGCATTGCACTGGGTGTATGATAGGGCCCATATTCACAGACAGATGTCAAAGACTTTATATCAGAAATCTCTAACAGCAAGTGAGTGATGGAGCTGAGATTGACCCAGCTTGTCAGACAGATTTTAATCTTAATCTGAACGTCTAAAAAAATACTGTATCATCATCTAGATCACTGCAGCTACGCAATGCTTCTGACAACCTAAACCGACGGTCCTCTGCTGCTGAGACGCAACCCAAATCTCTTCAGATGGCAGGAAAAACACAATGCTGAATACAATGCCAATATGCAACTAAACACATACCATATTTTCCAGAAAATACACTTGGGGTCAGTAAGATTTTTTTAAAATGTTTTTGAAAGAAGTCTTTTCTGCTCACCAAGGATGCATTAGTAAAAACAGTGATATGATATTTTGTAATATACTGTAAAATGTAATTTATTCCTGTGATCAAAGCTGAATTTTCAGCATCATTACTCCAGTCTTCAGTGTCACATGATCCTTCAGAAATCATTCTGATATGATGATTTGCTGCTCAAGAAAAATCTTATTTTGTGTTCTGAAGATGAACGAAAATCTCAGTTTGGAACAAATTAATGACAGAAATTTCATTTTTGGGTGAACTAACCCTTTAATTGCATTAACACAGAACAGCACATTTCAGATGATAGTAAATATAGTAATCATGTAAAGTTAGGACAGAAAAATAGACTTAATTTAAGAGGTAGGAGAAAACTACCCATATCTTTTGTTGCTGAGGTCTGAGGTCATGTGTCTATGGTAGAAAACTATGGTATTTGTGCACATTCATATAAACAGGTTAAATTACAGATGCCAACATGGACTTTTTAAAACCATGAATAAAAATTCCCAAATGAAAAAGAAAATAAAACCCAGATGACATTAAATACAGGTTCAGGATAAACACGGTTTGTGCTGAACACAAAGTGTTTGGTTTGTGAATTATCAGATGCCGACAACATGAAGCCAGTGAAATTCAAGACACATTTACAAACCAAAGCTTTCAATTGTCCTGCTCTGTCCATCTCATGTTATTAATTTTGCACATTGTTATTTTGCATATGCAATCCATGCTAATATTTACTTTAATTCACACACTGTGATGTTCAATCTGGGTCTGAAAAGGCCGTTTCACATATGAAACACGTTGAAGATATCAGAATGTGCACAAAATAATGAAAACAATGAAAGCAAATAAAAATAAAATGCTGTTTTGAATTAAAGATGCTCCTTTCTTACTCCTTTCAAATGCCATTTTATTAATTTACTTATTACTTCCTGCAACAGTAATTCATTACATTACTCATTACAAGCAAGTGTAGCGATTAGCTCATTATAAAATGCTACAAACAACATATCTCTGCCTCATCATATGAGCAAAATCCACATTAGATCCGATCGGTGGTTATTATTTTCTCCCTAAACAATCTTGTTTTTGTATGTGGTGCAGATATGATGGTAAAAAAGTCTTAATGCTGGACTATGCTGAGACAAAAGTGCATGGTATCTATTCTAGGACAGGTATTTTCCTTTACCTGTGTCAAGTCTCCTGTGAGCTGATCTCAGCAGACTCAAGGGCAGGACAAAGATCTCAAATACTAGCCAATCCCTGAACAAACCTCTCAACGTAACATAAACACAACATAAAGTCATCAAAGTTAAACATATAATAAACACAACAAAGATAAGCATAACATAACTTAAGGGGCAGGCGACAGAACCAAAACCTTATATCAATATATGAGTAATTTTATTTCAAGATAAGGACATAATGAATTAGTTTTTACTAGAAAAAAAGGCTGTTTTAAATTTTAGATGACATTGGAAATTGTGAAATTTCACTGAATTTAAAACATAAAACAAAATAAAAAAACCCAAAAATAACTTTAAAAAGAACATCATAAAACGTAACTTGAAACAAAAACATTAAATATAAATTAAAACGACAAAACATAACTTAAAATGCAACAAAAACATAACTTAAAACATTAACCTTAAAAACACATAAAACAACTTAAACAACATAAAACATTCTGTAATATAAAACAAAACTTAAAACAAAACATAAAAAACATAACATAATGCATAACATTATGTAACGTAACACATACCATGTGCAGAAATATTAGGCAAGTTAATTTTCTGATCATATGTTTTTTCCAAGCACATTTTACCAATTTCAAACCACATCAATCTTAATAACTACTATTATGTTTGCATTTAATCATTTATAAGTGATATACAGTTCTTGTTTCAGAGTTTCAGAGTAGGTTTGGAGTTGACAAATCCAGATAAATCCAACCTGGTTTAGAGTAGGATCAACTGTTGTACAACGCTCTGTATAAACTTTCTCTGTCAACTCAGGTTTAATCCAGAGTTTGCAAATCTGAAAAGTGTGACACGCGCGGCAAACAGCCAATCACACGGAACAAGGAGAACGTCAGTTTGATTCACTTCTCGCGAGAGAGCCGCGCAATTCATGTCTCTTTCGAAGATTAAGAGATTGTTATGAAGAATATGAAATTAAACGCATTTATAAAGCAGGAATAAACACTGCTGCAGTGAAAGTTTGAGAAGGCAACTGAAAGAAAATATCTGACTATATCAATGCATGTGAATCAAACAAATAGGCCAAATAATTAATATAGTTTCACAAAGGGCTCAAAAGAATACATGTAAGCTTAATCTGTTTAAAAGCTTTACATATTATGCATGTATTATATTTATTTTAATTTAAAAGCAAAGTTTAATATTGTCAATTAATATAATAGGCCTAATTATATGAATATGTCATATGAATTATTCATGTGCGAATTCATATTCGTGTGCGACTGACTGATTTTCCAGTCTGTTCGAAACCTAGGCTCTCAAGAGGACTTTATTATATTACTATTTTTGATAATTATTAGCTTATGTGGCATTATGAAATAAGTCTCTTATGCTTATCAAGCCTGCATTTATCTAATCAAAAACAGCAATATATATTTTTAAAATATTATTACAATTTAAAATTATGGTTTTCTATTTGAATATCCATTAAAATATAATTTATTCCTGTGATCAAAGCTGAATCATCATTACTCCAGTCTTCAGTGTCACATGATCCTTCAGAAATCATTCTAATATGCTGATTTGATACTCATTTATTATCAATGTTGGAAACAGTTGTGCTGCTTAATATTTTCACATGCTGTGATCCAGCCGATTGATTTAAAATCTTTGATTTAAACATTTTTAAAAATAACAGCATTTATTCAAAATAGAATTTTTTTTCTAACAAATTACCTTTACACCACCTACTATGTGGCCTTTTTACCCTTAACTGATAATATTTTTTAAACCAATATCACTCTAAGTAAATAAAATACAGTTTACATGCCATGGTATATTGTTTTCACCAAACATTTACATATTCTTGAAGATTTCTTTAGGTCTTGTCTCAGACCCAACCTTATGTGAACTTGGAACTTGTCTTGGACTCCAACCTCTCTGGTCTCGGTCTCGACTTGGACTCGAATGAGCTGGTCTCGACTACAACACTGATTGCATCCTTCTCATTGGCATTTAATAATTTAATGAGCCTCTTTTTGACTCATTTTATCTGTAAAAGAAAATGTACCTAATAATTCTGCACAACTGAATATAAGGCATTTTTCACTTCCAGCCTTGAACAATTATATATGACTTATAAATGATTAAATACAAAATTAATAGTTGTTATTAAGATTGATGTGGTTTGGAAATGGTAAAATGTACCTGGAAAAAAAATATGGTCAGAAAATCTACTTGCCTAATAATTCTGCACACGGTGTAAGAGCAAAGCGGCAATGGAAACGAGTCGCTACAGTTCAACATAAATTACCTAAAGTAAATATACTGACATGAAAAAGATTAATAATAAAACAAACAAAAACAATGAGTTTAACCCAACTGAATTTAACCCAACCCATGGTTCAGTGATGGTGCTTTAATGATACTGAATGACTGTCATATTATGTTGGAAACTGAACTTCCCTAAATGTTTTTATTTGTTTCTTATATAATGAGGCTCTGATAAGCTCCCAGAATGCCGATCTATCTCTAACCTGCTGACCTCTACCATACCCCTATCATTTCACCAATCGCGGTTCTCCTGCCAGCTCTACAGCGGGAAGAGGAAGTAGGAAGTTGGACTGTGTCGGCGCATCTGATCTACTGTGAGCCAAGAGAGATGCTGTTCACAGGTCACAAATCCTGAGTTCTTGGATTTCATGATCTCATGCTAACATAGCAAGCTTTCACCAAACTCTGTGTTCAGGAACTTACTCCACGTAATGTCCATTGTTGACGTTTGGCTGAGAGTGTGAGAGATCGAGGAGATCCAGCTGGTATTAAAGGCTCTGGGAATGTCAACACCGGGTTATTTGTGCAGCTGAGCGAGCGTCTTAAGAAACTCTTGGATTAAAGGGAAAGATCAAGATGCCTACTTTAAGATCAAAGACCTTTTCAAGCCGCCGGAAATACAGATCTGTCTATTTTAAGAGAATAAGCCTCATAGAGAGAGGAGAATTAATATGCCTTCAGATCCAACACTGTCCTAATCATTCAATATGAGTTTCTTGGCAAAGCTGCATCATTTTGGGACTGAATCACAAATCCACACGGAAACATGCCAACTAGTTTTTAGCTTGATTATATATAAGACATGGAAAAATCTGCCAGTGCAGTAAAATAAATACACTAATATTAAATATACAATCTGCTGCTGCTCACCTGACTTTAACCCTCCAAATGCACCTTTATGTTTACTTTTACTTTAAATGCGACATGACTGTTCATGTCACATTTAAAGTAAAAGTTTGAAACTACGATTGTCTTTCCTATTGTGATGTATATCAAGAGAATGCAGATGACTCTCAAATGTAGAGCAAGACTTGATTTTGTCAAACGGTGAATTGATTGGATTGTTGCCATTTGCTAATTGCTGCGATCACGCTATAATAAGGTCACACGGTAAACAAATGCTCTATATTTTAATAATTAATCATAGGTCACATGTGCCTCATGGGATAGAGAACACACACACATAAACTCACACTCTCTCACACACACAACACACATTCATACTCTCTCTCTCTCACACACACACACGTTTGTTTTTGTGAATTGTGGGGACATTCCATAAGCATAATGGTTTTTATACTGTACAAACTGTATTTTCTATCGCCTACACCAACACTACCCCTAAACCTACCCATCACAGAAAACTGTGCACATTTTTACTTTCTCACAAAAACTCGTTCTGTATGATTTATAAGACTTTTGAAAAATGGGGACATGGGGTAATGTCCTCATAAGTCACCCTCTCCTTGTAATACCTATGTCATACCCATGTCATTATACAAATTTGTGTCCTGATATGTCACAAAAACACGTGCACACACACACATACACTTTCTCCATTTTAACACCTGTTTAACACCTGATGTCACCTGTTGGAGTTTGGGTTCCTTTGATCTGCATTGACACCATTGTATGTGAACTGAATTGAGCTGGATGATGACATCACTGTTTACTCCAGTGCTGATATAGATAAATTAACTAAATTAATAACTATTGATTCTTACAACAGAATTAATCAATACTAAATTTACTTAAGATGGACAATGACACCATTTTCTTTAAGAGCTGCTGTGCAGCCAAAATTATATACCAGTTATCACTGTAAAGCTGCTTTGACACAATCTGCATTGTTAAAAGCGCTATATAAATAAAGGTGACCTGACTTGACACACACACATACATACACTCACATACACTTTCACACACATTCACACTTTCTCTCTCTCTCTCTCTCTCTCTCATACACACATTCATACTCTCACACACACAACACAGACACACACTTAAGCTCTCACTCATACACACTCTCTCTCACACACACAAAACACACTCTCACACTCTCTCTCACACACACTCTCACACAACACAGACTCACTCTCTCTCTCTCTCTCTCTCTCTCTCACACACACACACACACATACTGTTAAATGTACCATTGTTAAAAAAAACATACAAATTAATCAGCTTATAATTTACAGTGGAAAGCAGTAAACCGACATTCGTACTGTAACATTTCACATTTGATGGTTTTTAATTTTATGTTTCTTCATAGTTTTTTGTTATCAGTGATGTACATTAGGGTTTTATGTTACATATTATGTTGTTAAATCAATGTTTATTGCATTTATTAGTGTCATAAGTGTTATCATAATGATGCAATTTAAAAAAAAATCTTTATTTACTTTATTATTTTGCTGTTTTTACAAATAAAAAGGTGGTTTTGTCATATTAAGCCCTAATTTGTCCTCAAAATTATGGTTAAGAAGGTACATAAACACAATTCAAAATTCCACAGCATCTTCTCTACATGCTTCTTGAGAACTCAAATGTGCAAAGGTTTACTTCCCATAATGCAATGCAATCAACATCCCACATATTCAATCACATTATATCTACTGTTGTTACATAACGCTAATGAAACACAAACCTGCACATGCTTATAACGAGACTTCTATTGTTTCTGTATGAAGTTATATAAAGTAGAAAATAATAAGCTAGTAAACAATCATTGTAAACAATAATTGTAACAATAACCCATATTCATACGTGGAAACACTTCAGTAAGACCGGTGAGAAAACAGATCTGACGTAGATTTATTGACACTCGTACACACACACACACACACATAGCAGATGCTCTTTTATCTTCCACCTCCGGTTGTGAGGAAACCCATCCTCATCCCAGTGCGGAGAACAAACACAAATACATTATTTACCACCTACACACACAAACACACATTCATATTCATATAAATTCCCACACATGCACAACAACAAATTCTCCCCCACAATTGCAAACAGAGTTAAAGGCGAGACACTACAGGCAAAAAGCAAAAAAAAAAAAAAAATTATGCACTGGTCAATTTTGAGATTTTAGGCTCTTTGGCTTCTCATATCATGTTGCTTCAGACTAGTGGAAATAAAATATTTGAAATATTTTATTGCACTTTATCTATTTGTGCCTGTAGATTTCAATTACAATCCATATTTTAAAAGTCTCCACTTCAGCAGCTTTACATATACCTTGATTTGTTAAATTTTGCACACGATTTACTATTTCGTCCCCTTGATTTGCTAAATTTTGCGTACGATTTACTATTTCATCCCCTCGATTTGCTAAAGTGTGTGCTCGATTTACTATTTCATTCCCTCGATTTGCTAAATTTTCTGCACGATTTACTATTTCGTTCCCTCGATTTGCTAAATTTTGCACACGATTTACTATTTCGTCCCCTTGATTTGCTAAATTTTGCGTACGATTTACTATTTCATCCCCTCGATTTGCTAAATTTTGCACACGATTTACTATTTCGTCCCCACGATTTGCTAAATTTTGCGCACGATGTACTATTTCGTCCCCTCGATTTGCTAAAGCGTGTGCACGATTTACTATTTCGTCCCCTCGATTTGCTAAATTTTGCACACGATTTACTATTTCATCCCCTCGATTTGCTAAATTTTGCACACGATTTACTATTTCATCCCCTCGATTTGCTAAATTTTGCGCACGATGTACTATTTCGTCCGCTCGATTTGCTAAAGCGTGTGCACGATTTACTATTTCGTTCCCTCGATTTGCTAAATTTTGCACACGATTTACTATTTCGTTCCCTCGATTTGCTAAATTTTGCGCACAATTTACTATTTCGTTCCCTCGATTTGCTAAATTTTGCGCACGATTTACTATTTCGTTCCCTCGATTTGCTAAATTTTGCACACAATTTACTATTTCATCCCCTCAATTTGCTAAATTTTGCGCACGATTTACTATTTCGTTCCCTCGATTTGCTAAATTTTGCGCACAATTTACTATTTCGTCCCCTCGATTTGCTAAAGCGTGTGCACGATTTACTATTTCGTCCCCTCGATTTGCTAAAGCGTGTGCACGATTTACTATTTCGTCCCCTCGATTTGCTAAAGCGTGTGCACGATTTACTATTTCGTCCCCTCGATTTGCTAAATTTTGCGCACGATTTACTATTTCGTCCCCTTGATTTGCTAAAGTGTGTGCACGATTTACTATTTCGTCCCTGTTGCATAGTCTTCACTGTATGAAATATAAATTTATTCTTAAAGCTAAAATAAAAATTATTCCGTCAAGAGCAGTAAGTTATTTTCTCTTGTGTTTGATTCACATTAATGACACAGAGCAGCAGGTTTATTAGGCTGCTGTCACTTTAAGATCAAACGCATGGATCCATTACACTGATACACATCCAGTTTACACCCAACTGTTTACATTCACTTGAGACATAACCGGCTGTGTTTACATGAATACTCCAAACGATGGGAATTTTGACATAATTGCGTGTATTCAACCATTCAAGCGCAATAAGACGTGAAAGAGAACTGAATTTGGGATCGTGCTTACTCTGTGTCAGTCAGCGTTAGCACCACATTGAGTTCTTTTTCACTGCTAATAGTCCTTAATAACACTTTACAACTTTGAGCACGTCCCAAACTCACAGTCGCCTTCTGAGAGAGGCAGCTTTCTGTGCGCACACTTTGGCAAGCACCGCTCCGAGTTCCTTTTCAGGATATATTGCACTTATAAATCTTTTTAACATCAAGCACATCCCGCTCTTTATATACTCAGTCATGCATTTCATCACTCTGAAGTGTCAATAGTGCTATATATTTACAAACCACGACATACAGTGCCCTCAAATAATATTGGCACCCTTAGTAAATATGAGAAAAGACGGCTGTGAAAATAAATCTGCATTGTTTATCCTTTTGATCCTTCATTTAAAAAAAAAAAAATTCACAAAATTCTAAATGGAGATTTTCAATGCTTTAGCTTGTTTCTTATAACCATTTTTTATTTTGTGAAGCTCAACAATCTTTTTCTGCACATCAGATCTATATTCTTTGGTTTTACTCATTGTGATGAACAGGGTTCCCACTCTAAGCCAAATGTCAAATTCCCTTTGATATTTTTCTGTACTATTTCTAGAGAAATGAATTTATAGTTTTTATGCTTTCAGGGGTTAAACGCTTTAGAGTATTTTCTGTTTCTCATCAAGTTCATCATTCAATCTTTTGATTTCTTCACATGCAGACCGTCTTAGACTGTTTGACACTAGGCTATTTCTGTAAATGTCTGAAATAAATAATTAATAATTATTAAATAATTACGTCCCATAATATTTTTCCTTCAGAAGTAATGTTGGTAGTTTATACAATGTGCATTTATTAATTTATTCATATTTGTTCATTCTACCGTGGCGAATAAACGAAGGTAACGGCTACGCACGACCAATTTGAAAATTCTGTGCGACTGCCACTAGGGGGCGAAATGCAACAATCGTGCAGTGAAAACGCGGCTTACTGTGTCCTAACCAGACTTGACAAAGCTACAAGACGACAAAATCAATCATAAATCACAGCCAATCATAACAGCGTGTGGGCGGCCTCTGTTCGCAGCTAAACACGAAAACCAAACGAAATTAAACTAAACAAAATTAAACCATATATTCAAAATACAGTGACTGATTCAGTCTTTGTGCATTTATGTCCTTGTTTCCTCTCTATGACCTGAACTATTAGCTGCAAAATCCCAATAATACGAGAGTGTAATCTCGTGGAATGTATACGCCAAAATGAGTTTTGACGTGCATATGATACGCAGTTTTTCGCGTGCATATGATACGCACTTTATGGCGTATTATACGCACGAACCCCACACCACTAATCCTACCCAAGACTACCGAGCGTGTTATATAGACGCCATAAAGTGCGTGTGCACGCGAAAAACTGCGTATGATATGCACACCAAAACTCATTTTGGCGTATATATTCTACGAGATTTCACACGCGTACTACTGATACGCATTCTCATGTGATCGTGTTGGAAATATAGAAACCATTTCAAAAATAGAATCCTTTGTCATGTCGCGGCTGGTTAGGACAGTCTTTGAAGTAGTAATTTTGTAGCCAAAGCTCTTGAAATTTACATTTTCCTGGCATGTTTGCCTTAGTTAACAGGTACAGGTGACTGCATTTGACTTAAGTTGACGAGCGGGAAGGGAATAAAATGCCGCTGAAAAATAGCCTAACCATAACAATACGCAAAACACGTGAAACAACTCAAAAAAAAATGCGGTATTGAAAAATTTCATTTTGATAAATGGAAACAAAAATTTAAACGACAAACAAAAATCCCTGATATTCCATGACTTGGACAAAAAAAAAAAAAAAAAAAATCTTTTATTTCGAATCAGTGGTTCGGAGCGCGTATCAAACTGCCAAAGTCACGTGATTTCAGTAAACGAGGCTTCGTTACATCATAAGAGTTTCGAAATTTCAATGGTTCATGTGACTTTGGCAGTTTGACACGCTCCGAACCACTGATTCAAAACAAAAGATTCGTACAGCTTCGAAGCTTCATGAAGCAGTGTTTTGAAATCGCCCATCACTAGATATTGTTGAATAAAGTCGTTATTTAGTTTTTTTGGCGCACAAAAAGTATTCTTGTCGCTTCATAACATTAAGGTTGAACCACTGTAGTCACATGAACTGTTTTAAATATGTCTTTAGTAGATTTCTGGGCATCTGAAAGTGTAAATTATCTTGCTGGCTATGGAGGCCTCACTGAGCCATCGGATTTCATCAAAAATATCTTAATTTGTGTTCTGAAGATGAACGAAGGTCTTACAGGTGTGGAACGACATGAAGGTGAGTAATTAATGACAGAATTTACATTTTTGGGTGAACTAACCCTATTTTTTTTATAACGTGTAACTTTTTTTTTTCAGGATTCTTTGATGAATAAAAAGTTAAAAAAGAACAACATTTATTTAAAATAGTAATCTTTTGTAACAATATACTCTACCGTTCAAAAGTTTAGAGTCTGTTTTTTTTTTTTTTTTAAGAAATTAATACTTTTATTCAGCAAAGATGTGTTAAATTGATAAAAAGTGACAGTAAAGATTTATATTGTTAGAAAAGATTTCTATTTTAAATAAATGAATAAATTCATCAATGAATCCTGAAAAAACTAAAAAAGTATCACAGGTTCCCCCAAAAAAAAAAAAAAAAAAATATTAAGCAGCACAACTGTTTCCAACATTGATAATAACCAAGTATCGAATCAAATCAGATTTCTATTTTCCACAATCCCCTCTTAAAAACTCTAATATGTCAATAAAATCAAGCAAGAATTTTGTCTCTAACTTCATCCAATGTTCAGATTTCTGTTCTGAAAATGTATGCAAGAGTGTGCATATTTAATCAGATAATGCATAATTTGCATATTTAAACAACATATAAAAAAAACTTGTAATACAAAACAACTTTCTTAATGTACTGTGATGAATCAACTGGGGAAGCATGGTGATATAGTTATATGTTTTACCCTATTTACCTGAAGTCAGTCATCACTAACACTAGTGAACATGATCATCCCGCAGCGTTTGTGCTCCAGACGTCAATGATTGAGGAGAGTGTGTAGTTACTTTATTAAGTGATCGGATGCACCATTTTCAGAAAGCAGGTGAAAAAAATCCCACATATGCACACTGAAACCGGAATATCATCACAGAGACTTGAGGAACTGCATAGCAATACCTTGGACCCTGAACACCATAGCAACTGCATATGAACGTCATGCCAATCACCCACAATGCCGCATCACACCGGTGAGTTTTGAATGGGGAAAACACCACTCACGGTTAATTAAATGTCACAAAAACATCACATTCTTTAAGAACTTTCTTAATTTTTGTAACAATATTTGATCAAAGAAAAGCCGTTTTCCTCCATCAGCGCAGAGGGAGTTTCTGATCCTGCAGACGTGGCCGTTATTGCAGGCAAGAGTGTCAAATGATGGTGACAAGGTTTTAGGGAACTTGATAGGATACTTATTTTCTGCAAGCTGTTTTTTTTTTTTTCCCTGGAGAAGCAGGAATGTTCTTTCCAAGTCTGTCTTGAGTTAATGACATTAACATTGTTGAAAGTGGTGGGTGATGATTATATAACACACACACACACACACACACAGTCTCTCTCTCTCTTAATTAGCATACCTCTCTTTAATCACACAGGCTTATTCATTATTCATAGCCGTAGCTGAATGAATTATTCAACAGTCACATTTCCGCACAGAGGAAGAAGAATGTGAGGGATTGCCAAAGTCTCTCCTATCCCCGCTCGTCTCTAAATGACACAACAGCATCATTCTGTCTTTCTTTGATTGTAAACAAAAGCATGCTGGAAAAAAAAAAGACAGATTCAGGCACGATTTTAGCTAAATACGCATTCTAAAAAATAATGCAACAATGATATGACTGATGCCATCACTGCATGTACCACCACTTTATTTTTTGTAAGTGATACTTCTAGATAACATAATAAAATGTTATATATTAATGCCAATCTTGAATATAAACTATGAATTGTACTGGACAAAAAAAAAAAAAAAAAAAAAAAAAAAAATTACATAAAATATTTAATTGATAAAAAAAGAATGTCAATCTTACACTAAAAAACCTTAAATCCTACTGGACAAAAAATAATTCATATGGCTAATAAAATATTTAAATTATAAATATGTATGTCAATCATAAACTAAAAAAACTTGCATCCTACTGGAGAAAAAAAAAATGTAAATGTTAAATATTAATGTGTGAATGTATTTAATTGTCCTGGACAAAAAAAAAAATAACATAATAAAATAATTAAATAATAAATATGTATGTCAATCTTAATCTAAAAAACCTTAAATCCTACTGAACACAAAATAATTAAAATGGCTAATAAAATAATTAAATGATGAATATGTGTCAATCTTAAAAAAAAAATGAATTAACAAAACAATTTAATGTTAAATATATGTCAATCTTAAAAACCTTAAATCCTACTGGACAAAAAAAAAAAAAAAAAAAAAAAAAAAAAAAAATTAACATGTTAAATATATGTCAATCTTAAACTAAAAAAAAATAGATCCTACTGAACAAAAAATAAATAAATAAATAAAATAATTAAAATGTTAAATATTAATGTCAATCTTGAATATAAAGCTTGAATTGTCCAGGACAAAAAAATATTTAACATAATAAAATAATTAAATGATAAATATGTATGTCAATCTTAAACTAAAAATCCTTAAATCCTACTGAAACAATATAACATCATAAAATTATTAAATAATAAATATTAATATAAATCTTGAATATAATCCTTAAATATTTAAGCATAGCACCTCAGGAAATTAATACACATAAATAAATAAACAAAGAAAAAATTAAAAATTAAATGTTAAATATGTGTCAATCTTAAACTAAAAACCTTATATCCTACTGAACGGCCAAAGAAAAAAAATTAACACAATGCAATATGTAAATGTAATTAAACGTTAAATATTAATGTCAATCCTAATGGACAAAACAAGCAAAACTGCTCCATTACCAAACACTATTTTACACAGGGTATCCCATAATCCTCTGCTCTGCTGCCAATTATCTGTTCAAAGGAAGAAGAGAGTGAAGAGGCTGAAAAATGCTGCACAAAAAGTCTTCAGAGACATTCACAACATCTCTCTTCTGCTTCTGTTTCACTCAATTAGTTCTGCTTTCCATCAACACCGCTGCATTTGCATAAGCCACCCACCCTCACACACACACACACACACAGATGGGAAGTTAATGAGATTGAGCTGGTAGGAGAGGACGCTTCTCTTCACACAAGAGAATTCACACTGTTTTAAAGCATCACTGACGGCATGAGGAGGTGCAGCGCTTGTGGTTTGTGCATCAATGTCAGGCAGAGTTCATCCTTCATGCCTGCACTGGATGATTTGAAGGTTTTGTTACGTATCCTACAATTTGCAACAACAAAATTGCCCAGGGAAACACATTAAATTCTCAGAGCCTGCTCTTTCATGGCTGAGAAGACTTAATTGAGTTCTCAGTTAATCAAAGCATCAAATAAATCCCCTAAAATCCCTCAGGAGAAATAAACTCACATCAAGTCGATAATTTGAATGCAAGAACCGACAAAATGTATACTGTACATGAAGCAGGTCGCTTTGGATAAAAGCATCTGCCAAATGCATTAATGTAAATGCAAATACAGTATGGATATTTCAGGTTCTGGATTTAACCTCATCAAGCGCTGTGACATTCACAGATCACAGATCGCTTAGGGAATCACTTCACTGAACCAACATTCATGTTTTGGGAATGGACTGGAATAGCTTTTTGCCCACATGATGAAAACTAATGGAATATTTCAATCATCCAGTCATCCCTCTGCATCTGAAACATCAACATAGATGATGATGTCGTCAGGAGGAAAGTTTTTGTCACTCAAACACAGTTTTATATGGCGGCTCCATATGGGGGTCGTATCTGTCACCTGTCATCCTGTTCTCATCATGTGCTCCATCTGCTCTAATGGGGCTGAAATGAGCCACAAAATCCACCAAGAGACAAATAAACTCTGGATGTGGCTCATCTCAGGTGCATCAGAGTGTGTGTGTGTGTGTGTGTGTTTGAATCAATCTGATTCACTGTTCTCACTGTGTGAATGGACTGGAGGAAGAGTCATATATTTCTCTGGTGTGTTTCAGATGGCACTTTTTTAATTTTTATTAATATTTTGTACTTAAGTAGTTTTTATTTTTATATGTTTATGTTTATATTTTAATTTTAGTTAAAGTTTTAGTAATTTTGTTGTGATGTTTTTATTAATTATTATCTAGGTTTTATTAATTTTTAGTTCAGTTTTAGTTATTTTAGTAGATCAAGTTAAACTAAATGAAAATGAGAAATGTTGCCCTGGCAATTAGCTGAAATAAAATTAAGTTTTTTTTATATATATATATTTTATTTTATTTCATTTTTTTTTTTTTTTAGTTTTAGTTTTAGTTAGTTTGGACAGTACAGGTTTTATCAGCAGGAACGGGAACAGATTTGGGGTCAGAAAGCGTCAGCACTGGATGAGCTCGCGGCTCATTAATCAGCCACTTCATTTTAGAGACACCGCTGGGTTTAAAGGGTTAGTTCAGCCAAAAATTAACATTCTGTCATCATCAAGAGCCAGTGAAGTTCGTTCTCGTGTTACGCAGCACGTTTGAGCTTCAGCGAGAACCGGTAAGGTTCATCCTCGTGTTACGCAGCACATTTGAGCTTCTTCGAGAACCAGTGAGGTTCATTCTCGTGTTACGCAGCACTTTTGAGCTTCTTCGAGAACCAGTGAGGTTCATTCTCGTGTTACGCAGTACATTTGAGCTTCTTCGAGAACCAATGAGGTTCGTTCTCGTTTTACGCAGCACGTTTGAGCTTCAGCGAGAACCAGTAAGGTTTGTTCTTGTGTTATGCAGCACGTTTGAGCTTCTTCGAGAACCGGTAAGGTTCATTCTCGTGTTACGCAGCACATTTGAGCTTCTTCGAGAAGCAGTGAGGTTCGTTCTCGTGTTACGCAGCACGTTTGAGCTTCATCAAGAACCAATGAGGTTCATTCTCGTGTTATGCAGCACATTTGAGCTTCTTCGAGAACCAGTGAGGTTCATACTCGTGTTATGCAGCACATTTGAGCTTCAGCAAAAACCAGTGAGGTTCATTCTCATGTGTTATGCAGATAGATAGATAGATAGATAGATAGAGGTCTTTAAAGAGTGGCACCATTATTACCTAGGGACAAAAGACATAGAGAATGAAGAGATGCCAGCCATTGGCATGCTGCTCAGGCACAGCACAGGTGCCACTACTGGCTTTAAGAGATCGTTTCCTTCTGTTATAACTGCGCCTACACACACAATCTGCCGCCAGCTGGAGTCTCGCTGGGCAGCCTGGCACTCGCTCTCCTGGTGCATTTTCACTAAGATGCGGATCAGTAAGGCCGTTTTGAAACTGTGCACATAAAAAAAAAACTGGGCAGGAGAAATGTAGGATGATCTGAAACATTTGCAGTGCCAGCGCTGGCTACGTCTGACTCAAGTGTGCTGATGATCAGAGTAAAGGAGCGAATGATGCGTCAGCGTGTTGGCACTGATGCCAGGACACTGGGACACAGGCTCCAAAAAAAACCCTCAAATGACTTCCTTCCCTCGAGTAGCTCATCAGTCAGTATTCACACAAGTCTGCAGCTAAACATATTTGCTGGTTTGAAGTGAACAATAAAAACTTTTTTCTGTGACTCAGACACAAGTGAGCGTTTGAGATTTGATGATGGACATCAAAAAGCATTACACTGTACCCTCATATCTGATTTTATGTCATCTCAGAGACAGAACGCTGTCGCAAGCATCCCTCATTACGTCAATCCACAAACACACAAACACACACACACACACTCTGTCATACTGCATCAGTCAAATCTGAGGGAGTTTCAAGTGATTAAATCAATAAATGTGTCCAGAAGAAGCAGAGAATAGACGCGTTACAGACTCGCAGCGAGAGGTCCATAGACGGAAGAGAAGAGCTTTAGGATCTTCCTAGAAGGATGTATAGAAATCTGAAGGAAATGGATTTCCCTTCCTGGTCTCATAAACGTCAAGGCGGAAGATGTGATAAGAAACACGTGTTTACACAAAATAAAGTCTAACAATGTAGAAAAACAAGGCAATGATGACTGGTCGAAACAACAAACTTTTATTTATAAACACATTGCAAACTTTAAAAAAAAACACATTGATAATTTGTTTATGTCTAACTTAACATCCTTTCAGGCCAAATCCTGATAAAATTATTTTGAATTTGAATTCGAGTCTAAACCTTCAAATAAGAGCACAGACTCACAATGTTTCTTTCTAACATCTCTCGTTTTTTCTGATTGCGATATCGATGGAACAGATCTGTCATCCGACCGATCAAAACAAGGTCTAGCAAAGTAAATAAAAATTTTTTATATGGGATAAAATATTACCAAAACACTGAAGATCAATTGAACTGTTTTCCTATTTTATATCAGATCATATAATCTCTGACAGGAGTTCTAAAGTCAACTGAAAAAAAATCAATCATGTAAGACCTGGTGTAAATTTAGACATTGCAAACATCACTTCTGGGTTTTTATGGGCGCTTGAAACCTTGAAAAACTAAATTGATCTGTGCCTGATGGACAAAGACAATAGCTGATGCTTAATCTTTAATAAAACTAGTAGCATGGACTAAGAAAATGAATCAATTTCATGCCGCTTGACTTTAATTGTGGAAGGTGAGATACAGCCATTCATGTCTGAATAAGAGGAAACCCTTTTTCTCACTTGTAAGTCAAGCATCTGCCAAATGAATAAATGTAAATTTGTAAAATAAATGTATAATCTTATATAACAAAAGTGAAACCTGTCCTGACCTCACTGAATGTTTTTAGGCGAAAGCTTGATGTTCAGAACTTTTAAACTTTACAAAAGCGAAAGCCTGAGTAACTTTTCCACACACAGAAACTGGGTCACACAGTAAAGGACAGACTGTTTTAAGCACTCAGATGGACATAGAGTCTTAATAACGCAGTGGGGGTGAAGATCTGCACATTCTCCTGACCTAACTTCATAACCCTGTTTCACCCTACGGCTATTGATTAAATGTGCTCTAATGCGAATTTAATCAGTGTTTATATGGAGAACCTCAGACAGTCAGAGACAGACAGTTCTGACCAACTTCACTGCTGCTAAATTTATCCATTGTTTGTTGAAAAAGAGAGTGTTGCATGAATGAATGAATGAATGAATGAATGAATGCACAGTTGAACTGATAACAAAAAGACCGTTAGGTCACATTAAGTAAATAATAAACAGTCAATTTTGATTTTATATGCCTATAATTGTGAAAACTGATAAGTGATCTATCTAGACAGACAGATAGATGAACGATAGAACAATAGATAGATAGATGCATAGATAGATAGATGATGGATGAATGATAGACAGATAGACAGACAGAATGATCTATCTATCTATCTGTCTAGCGTTCATCCATCCATCCATCCATTCATCCATTCATCATCTATCTATCTATCTATCGTTCATTCATCCATCCATCCATCTGTCTGTCTGTCTATCTTTTTATTATTTAAACGAAATGAACACAAGAAATAGCTGGAAATGTGTGATGTGTGAAGTAACAATAAAACATGATCTATCTATCTATCTGTCTATCGTTCATCCATCCATCCATCCATCCTTCTATCTTCCATCCATCTATTGTCTGTCTGTCTATCTATCTATCTATTCATCGTTCTATCATTCATCCATCCCTCCATCCATCTATTGTCTGTCTGTCTGTCTATGTATCCATCTATTGTTCTATCATTCATCCATCCATCTCTCTATCTATCTATCTGTCCGCCTGTCTGTCTATCGTTTATCCATCCATCCATCCATTGTCTATCTATCTATCTATCTATCCATCCATTGTTCTATCATCCATCCATCATCCATCCATCGTCTATCTTTCTATCTACCCATTCATCCATCCATTGTTCTATAATCCATCCATCCATCATCCATCTGTCTAGCGTTCATCCATCCATCCATCCATTGTCTATCTATCTATCTATCTATCTGTCTGTCTGTCGTTCACCCATCCATCCATCCATTGTCTATCTATCTATCTATCCATCCATCCATTGTTCTATCATCCATCCATCCATCCAGTGTTCATCCATCCATCTATCTATCTCTCTGTCTAGCGTTCATCCATCCATCCATCCATCCATCCATCCGTCTAGCTTTCATCCATCATCTATCTATCTATCTGTCTGTCTGTCGTTCACCCATCCATCCATCCATTGTCTATCTATCTATCTATCTATCCATCCATCCATTGTTCTATCATCCATCCATCCATCCAGTGTTCATCCATCCATCTATCTATCTCTCTGTCTAGCGTTCATCCATCCATCCGTCTAGCTTTCATCCATCATCTATCTATCTATCTGTCTGTCTGTCGTTCACCCATCCATCCATCCATTGTCTATCTATCTATCTATCCATCCATCCATTGTTCTATCATCCATCCATCCATCATCCATCCATCCATACATCTATCGTCTATCTACTCATTCATCCATCCATTGTTCTATCATCCATCCATCCAGTGTTCATCCATCCATCCATCCATCCATCCATCTATCTATCTATCTGTCTAGCGTTCATCCATCCATCCATCCATCCATCCGTCTAGCTTTCATCCATCATCTATCTATCTATCTGTCTGTCTGTCGTTCACCCATCCATCCATCCATTGTCTATCTATCTATCTATCCATCCATCCATTGTTCTATCATCCATCCATCCATCATCCATCCATCCATACATCTATCGTCTATCTACTCATTCATCCATCCATTGTTCTATCATCCATCCATCCAGTGTTCATCCATCCATCCATCCATCCATCCATCTATCTATCTATCTGTCTAGCGTTCATCCATCCATCCATCCATTCATCATCTACCAATCTATCTATCGTTCATCCATCCATCCATCTGTCTGTCTATCTTTTTATTATTTAAACGAAATGAACACAAAAATAGCTGGAAATGTGTGATGTGTGAAGTAACAATAAAACAACAGGGACGAGTGATTGTCAGGTCTGGTATCATATAATGTGTTATGGTATATACAGTGCACAGCATAAATGAGTACACCCTCTCTGAAACTTCCGAAAGTCAGCAATTACTCATTTCCTTAGAAGACATTTTAGGGTTCTTTAGAGATATAATGTTCCAGCAAGTCAATCAACTACCAAAGAAGCATGTCAAAATTATTCAGGAAAATAAGATTTTCTTAACAAGGTGATAAAATGTTGTGTAGCAAAAATGAGTACACCCTCCTAAAAGTTACTAAATAAAACGAAATAAAAATTTTCTGGTGTAAGTTTAAGGCAATGTTTGATCAACAGGTAAGTATGTTGAACCAAAACATTTAGAAAGAAGTAATTTCTTGACAATTAAAAGTGTTATATAGCCCACTGACTCATTCTCAGACTTAATGCTGACAACAAAGGAAGCACGTGGGAGAAAACTGTCAGGAGACTTATTTCTTAGCACAAAAGAGGACAGAGTACAAGAGGATTACCAAATCATTGTTTTAAGTGTGAAAATATAGCAAAAGTAACACAGAAAATCAAAAACAATGGACTTGTGACAAGGCCCCTGAAATAATCAGGCCTTCATTTTAAGCTTTCATTTAGTGATGAGGGATTTTTTTGCTGGACAAAGAGCAGGAGAAATACCAAGCGAGTGTCTCAGAGCCAGCAAAAGCTATGAAAAAAAGTGACTGTTTATCTCACAGAGTAAGATGCAGCCTGCAGAAATGACATGCACTGTAGCCAAAGCACAATAAAGTCAGTTAGCCATTTCCAAAGCCCACATTTACAAAATATAGATTCTGGGAATCAATACTCTGGTCTCATGAGACCAAATCAATCATTTTGGATCTAACAGCATCCAAAATGTTCTGGTGTTGCTAGAGGAGGAGTACAGTGAGAAGTGCCTGGTTCCCACAGTAAAGTTCAGTGGTAGTAAAGCTCTTATATAGGGATGTATGAGTGTTGAAGGTGTGAGGGAGTTGTGCTTCATCAATGCTGTCATGAATTCCCACACCACTGTGTAATTTAATACACAAACTTGAAAGAGAAGATGTTACCCTTTCCTCATTCCCTGCATTGTTGGGCATTTTCAGAGATATAAGACCAGGGCATTTAAGGAGCTCATCATCCAGGAGTTAAACAGGACAGATGTGATAATTTGTCATGAACTTGTACACTCCGTGCCAAGAAGGGTCAGAGCAGTATATTCAAAATTATGGAGGGCATACGAAGTGCTAAAATATTATACATTTGCTGAATTAAATCTACTCATTTCTGCAATCCTTAATTTAAACAAAATTGGCTAATTTACTTATTTTATGGCTATTAATGACATATATTTCTCAGTTTTTATTATGTATATGTTTAATACATTTTAGTTTTGCCATCTTTCCATGAATTGTATTAGTGATTATAAAGAAAATACATCTTTTGTATTTGTTCAGAGGGGGTGTACTCATTTATGCTGTGCACTGTATAGCATCACTGGGTAAAAATGTTGGTAATAATGAGAGAGACTCCAGAGAACCATCGGCTGTTTTTACAGAGCACTTCAGGGAAAACACTGGACAGGAAATTAATGTTGTATTTGTCTATGACACGACGGCTGGCTTTAATTGTTTACTCAGTATTTCAGAATATTTGACCTCAGTGAAAACTCAAAGACTGAGTGCCTGAGGGAGACGCTGCCATTCCTCTGATATTACTATAGGGGGCGCTCTACTCTCTGTCATATTTGAACAAGCGAGTGATCTCATATTTCGTAATATTTGTACTGTCAATTATTTTTATCATCCAAATCTTACACTGCTCCTTTGCCTCTTCAGAAAAACATATATCTGCATCTAAAACAATTAGGCCTGCCTATAAACGCAGGTCGCCCACTCATGGGCGCCGCCATGTTGCGTTGACCCGAACGGATTATTTTGCAGTTCAAACGATTTAAAAAACAACAAACAAATTTAAGATAAACTTGCCTCAAACTCCGTCTGGCATTTTACAGAGATCTTCACCTGTCACCTTAGGTGAAATCATGGTTCCTAGAGCTGGAGGGACTATAATATAAACGCAAAACACCAGCTTTTTTATAGGTTAGGAATAATGTAAAGAATATTCCGAATTAAATTATTTTAAGTTTGATTTTTTTTTTAACGGGAGTTTGCCACAATATACAGTATGATGCAAGATGATCTTATCAGGATGATTTCTGCAGTGTCAGCTCACCTGTGAAATCATAATTAAGTCACAATTGTTAGTTTCCTTATATGTGCATAAGGATTTCTGTAGCCATTTGGAATCATTATTCTGCGTACAGGGGCCCATTTCAATAAGGAGGTTCATCCATCTCTGAGTTAAAACTTGAACTCTGAGTTGACTTAATCTGAAATGGGAAACTGAGTTTTCTGTTTCAGAACAGCTGAATTGAGTTAGTTCAATCGACTCTGTGTAGGTTTACTGAGTTAAGCGCGTGCACCACGACTATGAAAAGCCATTTTCAATGGAGCTCCGATATTACGATTCACCATGGCAACAGCATGTGACAAAATGACGTCAATGCAATTACTGTAATATCAAAGGTGAAAACTGGCAGAACGGTAAGTTATTGAACTAATATTCATTTTCATTGTATCCCACATGCAAAAAAAAAAAAAAAAAAAAAAAAAAAGAATAATTTAAGTGCATTTTTTTAATTTTGCAAATTATGTTCTATTTACCATGTAGTAGGCTAAAGGTAGCACTTCTTTGCAATAAGTATAAATAGTAATTAGATGCTATCTATATTTTATACTGGCAAATACATATTTGCACCTTAGTATTGTTGTACATTAACAAGATGCAATAATAACAGTGTAAATGATTTTATCATTATTAAAACACTCGTTAGGCAATTTACTTCCACTTTTAGAGCATTTTCTTCATTTTTATTGAATATAAATGCCTCTCTGATGTGATATGTGATGGGAAAAGGGAGAAGAGCGAGCTCGGCAGAAGGCGGATTCGTCACAAGTTATTTTCCGCGCTCAACACGACCAGTGAAGCCATTAATCACAACTGTTGATTTAACCTTGTATGACATTGGTGGGGCTACTGTAAATTTGCACTTAGTAATAGACACTCCGAAAAATCTTGTTTTCCGTTTGCATTAAGATTATTTTTATTACCACACTGGCAGATATTGATAATTTTACTTAAGTAAAATGCACTTAATTTAGAATCCCCCCAGGAAAACAAGACTAAATATATTATATAATTTTCTTATATAGAAAATGCATCTTGATTTAAGAATTTTTAGATATTTGTACTTGAAATAAGACAAAAATACTTTTTTTTTTGCAGTTTGAATGAATGAATGAAGTATTTAAACATCTCTTACGCTTTAAAAAGGGGGAGGAGACCGAAAGAAACTCTGGGTTTACCGAAGAAAACCTTCTCTCGACCAGGTTAGGTTCACAGAGTAAGTTACCATAGTAACTGACTCTGAGTATAAGTTACCTCTCTTTCAGAAACAGGCTTGACTTACCCTGCTTTCTCAGGTTTGACATACCTCCCATTCTGAAATGGAAAACCCAGAGTTTCCCTCATTTCAGGGTTAACATACTCAGAGTTTTCACTTAACCTCCTTTCTGAAACGGGCCCCTGGCATGGAAATATATCATATAAGGTTTTGGTAGTGTGAACCGTTTGCCAATAAAGCAAATCTTGAGTCTAGTAAGTAATATGTTGTCTCCCCCTCGTGGTCAACATGACACCTGCATTTTTGTGTTTTGTATTTCGGTTATTTTAGATATTTTTAATAGTATTATCATTTAGATAATTATATATTTTTATAATTTTATTTTTAAAAATCTTTATTTTGTAGTATATACACTGTTTTTGTCCTATTGTCCTACTATTTTTGTCATAACATATAGTAAAATAGTATAAATATAAGACAAATCGTATAAATAAATAAAAAAAACGCATGGTAACGTTACAGTAATATGAATATTACGTTTTAAAATGTTAATCAAATGTTTTACTGCATGTTTTTGTGCCGTTGAGGAAGCGTTCTTCTCACGTGCAATGACGTCACGCGCGTAGCGGAAGTGGAGACGCGGTGTAAACAGACTGTTGACCAGCGCGTGAAGATGGGCTCAACGGGAGAGAGGACGGTGCTGAAATGTGTGTTTTTGGCCACTGTCTGCAGTGTGTGTCAGTCGCTGCAGGGCGGGATGTTGTTTCCCACAGACTCTCCCACCAGAGAAGTGAAAGATGTGAGCGGCCTGTGGAGATTCAGAGCGGATCTTTCTCCGGAGCGGAACCGCGGCTTTCAGCAGGAGTGGTTCAAGCGTCCGCTAGCGGAGGTCACGTGAGATCTGACGCAGCACAGCTGGAAAATACAGTGGGCTCCAAAAGTCATTTGCAATTTAATACAAATGTTTTCAATACAACTATTATAAGTTAAGTGAAAAGTCGAATTTGAGATGTTTTAAAGAGCATATTGAGCTTCACAGAAATTATGCACTATTAATTTCATCGTAACTTTTCTTTGTTTTACATTATATTAGGCTACATAATAACATTGTTTTCATTCTTTTTTAATCCTAAAATTTTTGTGTATTTTCAGTTTTAAATAAAATCTCAGATCTTTGGACCCCACTGTATATGGAAATAAAAATGGAAATAAAAGATATGCAGGGGTTTTCAAAATGCCATCATACTCATGCGAAGGACCCCCATCCTGTAAAATATTACTGAATATAGAACTGAACAGTTAGGGTTATGTATCATATTATTTATTTATTAACTTAAATAATTGAATCATTTTTTATTTGATTTAATTAGTTTTATATAGTTGGTTTAATCTTATTTGTTTGAGATGTTTCAAAGAGCATCTCAATCTTCACACAGAAAATGTGCATTATTCATCTAATGTCATAACTTTTCATTGTTTTAATTTTTTTTTATTAAAATTGTCCCTCCTTAAATTTAAAAGCCGGTTCTATATACGTTTCAAGTATAAAGAACCCCCAAAAATATGTGTAAAAAAATTATTTGGAAAATATTTAGTGTCTATTATGTTACATATTTTCTAATTATAATATTATATACTGTATTATTTAGTTACTAAAAATATTTATTATTTACTTAATGGAATATTTTTTAATTCATCTTATTATTAAAATTATTTTAGTATTATTAAATTTAGTTTGTAGAATTTATTTGTTGCAATTTTTACATGTTTTTTTCTCCCTTTCGGCCCAGTTTGAAAACCCCTTGCAATAGTGTATGACGTGCAAAAATATACACACAGTCCTTTGCATTCATTCTCTGATCAGTTATCTTGTTTTGTTCTTCTTGCGCAGTCAACAGATGTGTAATGTGTGTGTTTTATAAAGTGTCCTGTGAAGAAACATCCTAAATTGTGTTTATTAAAAAGAGTACTAAGTGTTTTGTCAAAGTAGTTGTTCCACTATGAAATATTGCATATTAAGCATGAAATCATTCATATTTTGCATTCCGAGTCTTTGATTGTTTGATAGTAAGTGTGTTTTTATTCCAGACAGGTCCAGTGATTGACATGCCGGTGCCGTCCAGCTACAATGACATCACACAAGATTCCAAAATCAGGGATTTCACTGGCTGGGTGTGGTATGAGAAGGAATTGTGGGTGCCTGCGCGCTGGATCCAGGACCAAGGAACACGGATCATGCTCCGAGTTGGAAGTGCGCACTATTATTCTGTGCTTGTAAGTACATGAGAACCCCATCAGTGATTCTTTTCTCTGTATTTTATCATGCATACACTTTCCAGATTGATATCTCATTTGTCACAGTTCTCTGCCTGTAATCTGGTGCAAGTGTCTTTGACTCATCTGGTTAGTCACAGTCTCAGGACTGACACATGGATCTGTGATTCTTCCCATGTTGCAGTGGGTGAACGGGGTCAAGATGACTGAACACGCGGGCGGTCATCTACCCTTTGAGGCGGACGTCGGCGGCGTCCTGCGTCAGAGCACCGGAAGGACATGTCGAATCACCATTGCAGTGAACAACACTTTAACTCTAGAGACGCTTCCACCAGGAACCATCCAGTACATGAACGATCGCACCAGGTTAGATACAGCCAGCGTCCATATAGTGGCCTTAAAGAAGTGTTTGGGCACTTAAAAATCTCAATTTCCATAGAAATGAACTGAAAACGCTCTGCTCCGTGCAAGTAAACACGCATATTATGAATGCCTGTGCGCATTTTACTTTCGCTTTCAAATTAGTGGTAATTCAGGGGCGGCAATTTTTGAATGGTGGGTTCATTATTATTCTTAATAATAAACACAACAACAAAACAGTACAATTACAAACTCGCTTAAATAGGCGCAAATACATTTCACTTTGAAACCAAATCTTCCGCCATCGTCTTGTCAGTCAGCTCGCCTCACTCTCGTCACGTGAAAAATGAAATCTGACTCCTGCTGCTGATCTGTGCTGCGACTCTTGCTGAATTCAGCGTGAGCCGAGCAAATGAGTTCAGTTTTTAATTGTAGTGTCTGATCTCTAACTGAACTAAATGATTTTTATTACTTTAAAAAATCAAAATGACAGTGGGGGGAGATGCCGCTGTGGGCAAGTGAACACAGATAACGCAGACTATCGCAGCAAGCCTACTGTTTTCCATGTCCGTGGTGTTAGTTAGTGAAGTAAGTATGTGTAATCTGTGTGTTTACATGACTTTTTAAAGGCACTTTCCGGGTGCCTGTGTTTTGTATGGCATGCGTTCGGCCAATCAACATACACTTACGTCACTGGTAGTTCCTGTTGTGCTGAGTTACACCAGAGATGCGCAGAGAGTCAAAAAGGCAGGAAGTCCCCGGGAACTGAGCGAGAGTCACAGCACAGATCAGCAGCAGGAGTCAGATTTCATTTATCACGTGACGAGAGTGAGGCGAGCTGACTGACAAGACGATGGCGGAAGATTTGGTTTCAAAGCTAGTATGTCCGAATACATAGTATTAAAAAAATAGTAGGCGAAAAGTCCCTGGATGACCTACTATTTCCGGCGAGATTCTGAAGTGTGTGTACAATGGACACTTTACTATCCCATGAGGCCATGGGAGATGATTTATGAATGGAGGTGAAGCGATGCAACTGACGCTGGTAGGTCACATGATAATGACAACGTAGTACGTCCAGATTACATTCATACTTCACACATTCATACTATATAGAAACTATATACTTTTTAAACAGTTGCGAAGTAAGTTCAAATGAAAATGTAGTACGCGATTTCGGACACACTGATGGTCTTATTACCAGGGTATACCAGGGTCCGTGGCTCTACCACTGAAAAAAGCGTAACAGCTAACTTATAACCATTAACCAATCACATTACAGCCTTTGGTTAAACTCTACTTTGAAGTAGGATCTAATGTATTTCCTCCAGAAGGCATTCCTGTAACTAAAATCGTTCCCAGTACCTGCAGTACTTCCTCTAATATTTATATAAACTATAAAAACGTCACCTCCAGTGCGAAAGCCCCTAAAGTGACACAATCAACCCTTTTCACAGACTGTGATGACGCGTTTCCACAGTTATTAACGTAAGTTTTTAATATTTCCATTTTTAAAAATTTGAATGTACATTTATAACACCTTACCTTGACATTAAATGACTCTGCTGAAGTGATTGTAACATAACGGCTGAGGGAGTGAATGCAAATTTCACATCTTTCTCTCTTCTGAAAATTAGGTAGCACTTTATTTTACAGTCCTGTTCCCCATGTACATACAATGTGCTTATTATAGTAATTGCAATAACTAGTTACTAACCCTGAACCTACCCCTAAACCTGACCTTAACCCATGTAGTTACCTTATATTACCCAGTACTTTCTTAGGTAAGTACACTGTAAGTACATGTAAGTGCACGTACTGTAAAATAAAGTGCAACCAAAAATTTTATTTCTTTACCATTATCTTCTCCATACAGATACCCCTCTGGCTACTTCATTCAGAACATTAACTTTGATTTCTTCAACTATGCTGGAATACACCGATCGGTCCTGCTGTACACGACACCAAAGGTGCACATTGATGACATCACAGTGGAGACGAGATTCTCTGATAACACTGGTAAGCGGAGAATTGGCTGACAGAAAAGAAATGTGGCTGCTGATACTTTCACTTTCATCTTAGAACATACAGTGAATGCTGTAATCAAAGACTTCTGTGTGTTTTGTTTTATTTAATTAATAACATTAAAATATTTGCAAATATTTTATACATAAATGTAGATTCCTCAAATCCCCTCCTCTGTTGATTATATTAAGTCAATTAAATCATTTTTCAGAACCACTTTCAAAAATGAAGTCAAAATATATTATTTAAACATGCTAATTCATGTTAACAATGTGTTAAAACCTGTTAATTCATGTTAGCAAAACGTTAACTCATACTAGCAATGTGTTAAAACATGTTAGCAACATGCTTAAACATGCTAATACATGTTAGCAACATGCTTAAACATGCTAATTCATGCTAGCAATGTACTTATTAATGGTAACAATGTGCTGCAACATGCTTAAACATGCTAATTCATGCTAGCAATGTACTTATTAATGGTAACAATGTGTTAAAACATGCTAGCAACATGCTTATTCATGTTAGGAATGTGCAAAAACATGCCAATTCATGCTAGCAATATATTAAATATTGCTAACAATATTAAAAATGCTAGCAACATGCTAACAACGTTAAAAATGTTTGCAACATTCTAACTCATGTTAGTAATGTGTTAAAACATGTTAATTCATACTAGCAACTTGGTAAAACAAGGCTAGCAACATGCTAACTCATGTTAGTAATGTGCTGAAATGTTAATTCATGAAATCAATATATTTAATCACGCTAACAACATGGTAAAACATGTTAGCAACGTAAACAAATGCTAGCAACATGCTAACTCATGTTAGTAATGTGTTAAAACATGTTAATTCATGCTAGCAACTTGGTAAAACATGCTAACAATGTTTAAAAAAGGCTAGCAACATGCTAACTCGTTTGCAATGTGCTGAAATGTTAATTCATGCTAGCAATATATTAAATCATGTTAGCAACGTAAAAAAAATGCTAGCAACATGCTAACTCATGTTAGTAATGTGTTAAAACATGTTAATTCATGTTAGCAACTTGGTAAAACAAGGCTAGCAACATGCTAACTCATGTTAGTAATGTGCTGAAATGTTAATTCATGAAATCAATATATTTAATCACGCTAACAACATGGTAAAACATGTTAGCAACGTAAAAATGCTAGCAACATGCTAACTCATGTTAGTAATGTGTTAAAACATGTTAATTCATGTTAGCAACTTGGTAAAACAAGGCTAGCAACATGCTAACTCATGTTAGTAATGTGCTGAAATGTTAATTCATGAAATCAATATATTTAATCACGCTAACAACATGGTAAAACATGTTAGCAACGTAAAACAAATGCTAGCAACATGCTAACTCATGTTAGTAATGTGTTAAAACATGTTAATTCATGCTAGCAACTTGGTAAAACATGCTAACAATGTTTAAAAAAGGCTAGCAACATGCTAACTCGTTTGCAATGTGCTGAAATGTTAATTCATGCTAGCAATATATTAAATCATGTTAGCAACGTAAAAAAAATGCTAGCAACATGCTAACTCATGTTAGTAATGTGTTAAAACATGTTAATTCATGTTAGCAACTTGGTAAAACAAGGCTAGCAACATGCTAACTCATGTTAGTAATGTGCTGAAATGTTAATTCATGAAATCAATATATTTAATCACGCTAACAACATGGTAAAACATGTTAGCAACGTAAAAAAAATGCTAGCAACATGCTAACTCATGTTAGTAATGTGTTAAAACATGTTAATTCATGCTAGCACCTTGGTAAAACCTGTTAACAACATATTAATTATTTGTTAACAACATGCTAAAACATGCTAGCAATGTGTTAAAAGCACTTTCAAAAAAATGAAAAGTCAAAATGTATTATTTTTATAGTGTATATGTTATTGTATATGTTAGTGTATTTGAACATTAATGTACTTTCCGTGTAAGTGTGATTTACAAACAAACTGAAAGATGTTGCGTTTATATTCTGGGTTCATCTGCTCGCCTGTTCATAATATGCATCATCAATAAGGTGTATACTTAATTTGGTCTTACTACATTAGTACAAATCTTGTAAAAATGACCAGTGGTCAGTGGAGGAAAGCCTTGTTTTGTCCTCCAGCTGGACGTTCCTATAAGAGTGTGACGTCACGTGAAAACTATGAATCTTAACTTGCCTTGAACCCGATGCATTTGTTTAAAATGTTCATTGATTTAGTCTTAATTCATCTGTTCATATGTTTGTCCTGTGATTTAGGGCTGGTCAGTTATAATGTGTCCGTGTTGGGCAGCTCTAAACCTGCTGTGAAAGTGATGCTCTCTGCAATGGATGGCAGATGTGTGGCTTCAGCTAACGGCTCCAGAGGATTGCTTAAAGTCACAGACGTCAATCTCTGGTGGCCGTACCTGATGCACAAAAACCCAGGATACCTTTACTCAATGGAGGTCAGTGAAGTTACTCAGTGATAGTGCAGAAGAGCTTCTCTTGCTCACGTGATCAGCTTTGGCCAATCCTAGCCGGCATTCGGATGTAAACAAGGAAGCCTGCACTGTGCTTACTGCATCAACTGCGAACGAGACTGATAGGGTAGAGAAGAAATTGTTGAATAAAGTCGTTATTTTTGTTTTGTTTTTGTGCACAAAAAGTATTTTCTTCACTTCATAACATTAAGTTTAAAATTTAGTTTAAAATAGTATGTAGGTAAATATTGCTGTATGCTTTTAAAATGAGATGGATATGGTGTCATTCTTAAAACTTTATGAATCAAACTATATGAACAACATGTGATGTGGTTTTGTTCTGCTGTTTTTGTAGGTTCAGGCCACAGCAGAGGATGGACAGATAGACATTTACACTCTTCCTGTGGGTATTCGTACGGTTCAAGTCACCAGCACACAGTTTCTTATCAACAACAAACCGTTCTACTTCCACGGGGTCAACAAGCACGAGGACGCAGACGTGAGTCAGCAGAGGGCAGCAAAAACACAATAACTGCCTCTTAATGTCAATGCTAAAGAGAAAACCAGATAGAGAAAAAAACATTTATGAGTATATACTGTCAGTGACACGTATTGATGACACTGTTAGTAATGGTTTAAACTAGAGCTGATCATGCAACAATGATGAAATTAATTAGTTTCTATGCTGAGAATGACTTAAATATCTGCACTGACCATTTTAAAGGAACTGATACCTCGAAATGAATGTCATTTTTGCCATTGTATGACTTTCTGTCTTCGGTGGAACATGTTTAGCACGTGCTCTTATTCAAGTGAATGAGGTTTAGATGCTGTCAAGCTCCAAAAATGACATAAAAGTGCCATAAAGTTTCATATTCAAGTGAATGAGATTTGGATGCTGTCATGCTCCAAAAATGACATAAAAGCGCCATAAAGTTTTCATAAAGTAGTTGATAAGACTCATGAATTATATTCAGATTCTTTTGAAATGATATGATATCACATATCATATCATATCATATCATCAAAGCAATATCTCAATGTTTTCACATCTTCACACGTTCTGCATGCGCGAGTTATGTTGAAATGCATCGGTTCTTATGTGCAGATTGCATTGAGATTGAATGAATATGCACATGGTCTCTGCTTTTCTTTTATCAAAGATTAGTATTAACGCTCTTCTATGGAAGAAAGAAAGTCCTACGGGTTTGAAACTACATGATTACAGAGTAAACGCTGACAGTATGTTCATTTTAGTGTGATCTATCGGTTTAAGAGCAGAGTTGTGTTTTTAAGCCAAGCATCTGGTAAAACCAGCTGATAGCAGCTATTAACTCAACCACTCTACCCACACGCCCGCATCCTCTCACAGAGTGTTGTTCTTCTGTTATTATAGCTGATGTTTGGTCAAAGTCGAAGTTCATGGACGCACACTGATCCTCATGAAACTGCTATGAGTGTAAAATATCAGATTTCATGTTTCAGTGGTGGCACAATTTTGTTTGACTAACATCACATCAGATACAGTTTTTCATTAAGGAAGAATGATACTTAATCCATCTCATTATATATATATATATATATAAAAATAATAAAAAAAAAAATAATATATATATATATACAGGTACTGGTCATATAATTAGAATATCATCAAAAAGTTGATTTTCACTAATTCCATTCAAAAAGTGAAACTTGTATATTATATTCATTCATTACACACAGACTATATATTTCAAATGTTTATTTCTTTTAATTTTGATGATTATAACTGACAACTAAGGAAAATCCCAAATTCAGTATCTTAGAAAATTAGAATATTGTGAAAAGGTTCAATATTGAAGACACCTGGTGCCACACTCTAATCAGCTAATTAACTCAAAACACCTGCAAAGGCCTTTCAATGGTCTCTCAGTCTAGTTCTGTAGGCTACACAATCATGGGGAAGACTGCTGACTTGACAGTTGTCCAAAAGATGACCATTGACACCTTGCACAAGGAGGGCAAGACACAAAAGGTCATTGCAGAAGAGGCTGGCTGTTCACAGAGCTCTGTGTCCAAGCACATTAATAGAGAGGCGAAGGGAAGGAAAAGATGTGGTAGAAAAAAAGTGTACAAGCAATAGGGATAACCGCACCCTGGAGAGGATTGTGAAACAAAACCCATTCAAAAATGTGGGGGAGATTCACAAAGAGTGGACTGCAGCTGGAGTCAGTGCTTCAAGAACCACTACGCACAGACGTATGCAAGGCATGGGTTTCAGCTGTCGCATTCCTTGTGTCAAGCCACTCTTGAACAACAGACAGCGTCAGAAGCGTCCTCGCCTGGGCTAAAGACAAAAAGGACTGGACTGCTGCTGAGTGGTCCAAAGTTATGTTCTCTGATGAAAGTAAATTTTGCATTTCCTTTGGAAATCAGGGTCCCAGAGTCTGGAGGAAGAGAGGAGAGGCACACAATCCACGTTGCTTGAGGTCCAGTGTAAAGTTTCCACAGTCAGTGATGGTTTGGGGTGCCATGTCATCTGCTGGTGTTGGTCCACTGTGTTTTCTGAGGTCCAAGGTCAACGCAGCCGTATACCAGGAAGTTTTAGAGCACTTCATGCTTCCTGCTGCTGACCAACTTTATGGAGATGCAGATTTCATTTTCCAACAGGACTTGGCACCCGCACACAGTGCCAAAGCTACCAGTACCTGGTTTAAGGACCATGGTATCCCTGTTCTTAATTGGCCAGCAAACTCGCCTGACCTTAACCCCATAGAAAATCTATGGGGTATTGTGAAAAGGAAGATGCGATATGCCAGACCCAACAATGCAGAAGAGCTGAAGGCCACTATCAGAGCAACCTGGGCTCTTATAACACCTGAGCAGTGCCACAGACTGATCGACTCCATGCCACGCTGCATTGCTGCAGTAATTCAGGCAAAAGGAGCCCCAACTAAGTATTGAGTGCTGTACATGCTCAGACTTTTCATGTTCATACTTTTCAGTTGGCCAAGATTTCTAAAAATCCTTTCTTTGTATTGGTTTTAAGTAATATTCTAATTTTCTGAGATACTGAATTTGGGATTTTCCTTAGTTGTCAGTTATAATCATCAAAATTAAAAGAAATAAACATTTGAAATATATCAGTCTGTGTGTGATGAATGAATATAATATACAAGTTTCACTTTTTGAATGGAATTAGTGAAAATCAACTTTTTGATGATATTCTAATTATATGACCAGTACCTGTATATATATTTTAAATTTAATTATTTATTTTTTATATAATTTATTTAATACAGATTTTTTTTTTTTTCAGGCCTGGAAATCAAATATTTTACATCTCCAGATTTTGGGAAAGGCATCCATATAGCATTATTAAATATTAGTTTTATCTGTTAATAATATTTAATGTGCCTGAACTGACATTAAATAAAATAAACAGTATTTTTATTGACTAATTTTTAGCAAAGGTTAATAGATGCTATAACAAATGTATTGTTGATTGCATAGTTATTAAAGTTAACTAAAACTAAAACCATTAAAAAAAACTTATAAATAAACTAAACATTAACTGAAATAAAATAAAATAAAATAAAATAAAAAACTAAACATCCTCATTTTTTGATTTAGTTTAACTTGACGTACTAAAATAACTAAAACTGAAATAAAAATTATTTTATTTATATAATAATTAATAAAAACTCTAATACTATCTTAATGATAGTAAAATAACACTGGCCCAGTGTTATGTAATATTAGTTAATGCATTAACCATTGTTAACTAATTGAACTTTATTGTAAAGTGTCACCCAGTTATTTCATGTTCCGCACTTTTGTAAGCTCACAGAAGCACAAGGTTTATGACAAATGTCGTTTGTGTCTCAGATCCGGGGGAAAGGCTTCGACTGGCCTCTGATCGTGAAGGATTTTAACCTGATGAAGTGGATGGGGGCCAACTCCTTCCGCACCAGCCACTATCCATACGCCGAGGAGATCCTGCAAATGGCCGACCGTCACGGCATCGTGGTTATAGACGAGTGTCCTGGAGTGGGCATCAGAGACATGTGAGACGCCGTCCCGACAAATACACACAGTAGTTTTACACACAAACACAGTGTTGCATCCCTTTTTTTTTTCATCTGTCCATGTCTGACAGGATTAATTTGGTAACACTTTACAATAAGGTCCCAATAGATAATGCATTAACTAACAACGAGCAATGCATTTTTCTATTTTTAATAATCTGTTAAAGTTAGTTAAAGGTGCAATATGTAAGAATTTTGCAGTTAAATATTCAAAAACCACTAGGCCAGTGTTATATATTTTGTTCACTTGAGTACTTACAATATCCCAAATGATTCCAACTATTTGTAAATTGAGAAAATTGCAATTTTAACCAAAGCTCCTGGACGTGTGAGGAGTCGCCTGTCAACTGCGTCATACCCGTGTTATCCTCGGTTTCCGGTTTTATTTTGTAGAAACCATGGAAACACCAAAGACACTTTAATATATTACATGTTTTAATAGACAAGGAAACAACTGTTTGGTTATGTTTACAGACAGAAAACTAATTATTGTTATATAGCTCAACACATTTAGTCTTATTGTTTAAATCTAATTTTCTTTTTTTTTTGCGAGTACCATGCTTTACCATGCCTCAGAGAAAAACACTATTTTGTCAAGTAGCTAACATAGCATAATCAGATGCAGCTTTATTTTTAGTAACAGTAATACAGCATTTTCTCCATCATACAATATGTTTTAAAATTAATTGCATGCCATTTATCAACACAAGCCATCCAGCATTTAATATGATATTCTTGTGCTTTATTTTTATTAGTTTTTAAAAATATATTTTTAAATACAGCTTTAATTTGTTTATTGTACTTTTTCATCTAAATATGTATATTTTATTTCATTTTAGCTTAATTTCAAATACTGAAAATGATTTTGAATACTTTTAGTTTTAGTTAGCTAATAATATACTACTGTAGTTTTTATTAATATTTTGAATGACCCTTTATTTTATGTATTGTCAGTTTTCATTTCAATTTTAGTTTAAGTTTTAGTTATGTAATTTTGTTGTTTTTTATTCTTTTTTTCCTTTTTTCAGTTTTAGTGCTTAAACTTATTTCAGTTCATTGGCAAGACAACACTTGTATTTTTTTTTTCATATAACTGATTTTTTTTTATTTCAGAGTTATTTTATTTTTACAATTAACAATTTCTAATCGTTTTAGTTAACACTAACAGCACTAATTCATCCTTAATCATAATCTATTTGAAGTGCTTTGATATGAGGTATTATATTTTATTATCTAGAATGTGTGTGTGTGTGTGTGTGTGTGTTCCCTTAGAAGGAGTTTCGGGAACATTTCTCTGGCTCATCACCTGATCGTCATGGAGGAGTTGGTCAGACGTGATAAAAACCATCCCTCTGTGGTCATGTGGTCTGTGGCCAATGAGCCTGCATCTGAAATGCCGCCCGCGGGACTTTATTTCAAGTGAGACTAAATCTAAATGATTCATTTAATGGTTTCAGTGGTCATATTCACAACAAAACAAGTATGAAAGGAGAAGACAGATGAAACCCTGACCTTCTGTTGTTGTAGCATAATGCAAGTTATGATGCAGTCTTAAATCGTAATTTAAAGGGTTCATGACATGAATTTTTTTATTATTTTAAAATATTCCCTTATAATACAGTGGGCGGGGCCTATGATGTGATGATGTGTAACTATTGGTCAATGTCTTGCTCTGGAGGCGGGCATATGCAAATGTATTTGCCCGTGTGATGTCACAACTCCCGTAATACTCAAATGAGCCATTTTTGGAGCTTGATTAAATAAATGCTTTGTTTATAATGAGGAGGACGTTTGAAGCTACGAAACTTGCAGGATGTTTTAATGGTACAAAGACCTCTTTTATGTCAAAAGATCAAGGCAAAATTGGTTTCTCATGTCATGATCCCTTTAAAAAAGCAAAACTCCTGTTTTCAATGACCTTTAATTAGATGTAATGGTGTGTTTTGATGGTGTTTTCTCTGTTCATGTCAAGCTGTTGTTTTGACAGTAATAATGCATCATAATGAGTGTGTTCGTGTGTGATCATGTGTCGAGTCTTGTTCAGTGCGTGTAAAGAATGTCTTCAGGTGGAAACACCTGCTTTGACACTCATTTACATACCTGAGCATCATAAAGAGATGCCACGGGCCGCTGGAAACTTCTCATGGTCTAATGTACGATTCACTGAGTCTCAACAGCTTTAGCTCTTCATGCGTGCTACTAATTGGTTATTCATTTTGCAAATAACATCCTTTTGAATTATTAATGCTTTTTAGAACTGCAGTAGCACAATATTAAACTCAGTGCCATGATGTTAATGCTCCTTCTGTCTGCCTCACTGACGTTTGACTAGTTTCTTGTTCCCTTTCCTGTGGTCATGGAAAATCTAAATGGTAAAATTGTGATTTTTAAATAAAATTTACATAAAATAAATAAGTGAAAAATAATATAAAATAATTCATTAAAATAAATAATTAAATAAATACTTTGGTAACACTTTACAATAAGGTCCCAATAGTTCATGCATTAACTAACAATGAGCAAAACATTTGTTTAAGTGTTAATTAATCTTTAATGTTTGTTAATGTTAGTTAATAAAAATACAACTGTTCATTGTTAGTTCATGTTAACTCAGGTCCATTAAATAATATTTACAGATATGACTTTTGATTTTAATAATATATTAGTAAATTTTATTAACTAAAAATTAACATTAACATTAACTAAGATTAATAAATTTTCATTGTTAGTTCATGTTAACTAATATAGTAAACTAATGTTAATAAATGTCACCAATAATTTTATTAGATTTTTTTAAAATAAATTGAATAAATTACTTTTTTTTAATGTAATTTTTTAAAAGATTTTAAATTTAATTTAATTGTTTTAAATTAAATTAAAATAAATAATAATAATTTAAAATTATTAAATAATTTAACATTACATAAAGTATCACATGTCCTGGAAAAGTCATAGAAATAAATCAAAATTCATATTTAATCAGCCAGAAATTTCTTGTGGTGACTGTAATCGTTATGAATTATTATTTAAAATAATAAAATAATGATAGAATGGCAAAGAAGTGTTTGAATCCTGTTTTTAAACTGGGAATAGATCATTTTTTAAATATTTATTTTACCATCTTGTTTGTACTGTCAGAAAACAACGTAACCTGTTTTTTTTTCCTGTTGTATTTTTCCGTAGGGAACTCGTGTCTCATACGAAATCTCTGGATTCCACCCGGCCGGTCACATACATCACAAACAGTGACTACGCCAGAGATCAGGGGGTGAGACATAAACTACACATTTTATACATTTATTTTTGAGTAATTTGTATGTTGCAAAGTAATCATTTCACGACCTAGTACCTCCTGACTTTCTTATTTCAGCTGTTTAAACATTTCTTATCTTATATTTCTCTCTATCATGTTGAGTTGAACTGCAGTAGATATGTGATCATTTTCCACCCTTAGTTACACAGGTTGTTGCTACTGTATCTTTAAGATGTTTGTTTTAACTGGCTAACCTTTGTGTATGTGACAAGATTGATTCAGTTTTGATAAATGGGAGTATGTCACATGATTTGCCCCTTTACCGTGTGATAAATGCTGTTTGTGTTGACTGGTTCTCCTCCTCAGGCCCCGTATGTGGACGTTATTTGTGTAAACAGCTATTTCTCGTGGTATCATGACCCGGGTCACACAGAGGTCATCGGTCTTCAGCTCACCACTCATTTTGATAACTGGTATGGGAAATACCAGAAGCCCATAATCCAGAGCGAGTACGGAGCGGACGCCGTGTCTGGCCTACACAGTGTAAGTCAATTTAAAGGTTTAATTTGAACCTCGTCTAGCCCGTGTCTGGGTTCACAAGGTAAGAATGGATTGCTCCTGCTGATGACATCATTTATTTGCATGCGCTGTTCACTTCATTCACTAGATATTATTATTGATAAACTTTTTAATTAGTCTTTGCTGTATTTATTTATAGATAAATTTATAGACCGAATTGATTCACTAAAGAAATAATGCAAATTAGAACTTTTGTCATAAGAATTTATATTTTATATATATTTATATTTTTTGTAACTTAGTTAAATATATAGATTTTTTTATATTTTTTATTCACTAAAGGAATTATGTATATTAGACCTTTTGTTATAAAAAATATTTATATTTTATATATATGACTTTTTATTTATATACTTTTTGCTTAGTTAAAAATGTATATGATAAATAGATCTATATGTACAAATATATTTGATTTATTGAAGAAATTATGCATTATCAGATCTCATGTCATAAGAATATATATATATATATATATATATAGACCGAATTGATTCACAAAAGAATATTTTATATATATTTATATTTTTTGTAATAGATATAGATGCAGATTAGACCTTTTGTTATAAAAATATTTACATTTTATATATATTTAGATATGACTTATTTATATACAATACCAGTCAAAAGTTTGGACACGGTAAGATTTTTAATGTTTTTAAAAGAAGTTTCGTCTGCTCACCAAGGCTGCATTTATTTAATTAAAAATACAGTAAAAACAGTAATATTGTGAAATATTATTACAATTTAAAATAACTGTTTTCTGTTTGAATATATTTTATAAAGTAATTTATTCCTGTGATCAAAGCTGAATTTTCAGCATCATTACTCCAGTCTTCAGTGTCACATGATCCTTCAGAAATCATTCTAATATGATGATCTGCTGCTCAAGAAAATTCAGCTTTGATCACAGGAATAAATTACTTTATAAAATATATTCAAACAGAAAACAGTTATTTTAAATTGTAATAATATTTCACAATATTACTGTTTTTACTGTATTTTTAATTAAATAAATGCAGCCTTTGTGAGCAGACGAAACTTCTTTTAAAAACATTAAAAATCTTACCGATTCCAAACTTTTGACTGGTAGTGTACTTTTTACTTAAAAAATGTGTAGGATAAGTAGATCTATATATACATGCAGATCTATATATACATATATATTTGATTCATTCAATAAATTATGCAAATCAGATCTTGTCCTAAGAATATTTATATTTTATATATATTTAGATATTACTTATTTACTTTTTACTAATTTAAAATATTATGAAAATCTATATGATAAATAGATCTGTATCACACGCATACAGGTGTGTATATATATATATATATATATATATATTTAACTAAGTAAAAAGTAAATAAATATTAAGTAATATTTAAATATATATAAAATATTCTTATGACATAAGATCTGATTTGCATAATTTATATATGATTTACTTGATATAGATATGACAGATATTTTTTATTTGGATTTTTTTTTTTTTTTTTACTTTGTATATATAATATATATAGTACCAAGTAATGCAAAGTACAGTTTCATAGTTGCAAAAAATATTTATGGCTCTTTTCAATTAAGTTTTTCAATTTAACCACCACTGACAGGTGTGGGAAAACTCAAACCTGTTTTCTCCTGTTTGTTGTCCTGCAGGATCCACCCATGATGTTCACAGAAGAGTATCAGAAGACGGTCCTGCAGAACTACCACGACGTGTTTGACCAGAAGAGGAAGGAATTTGTCATTGGAGAGCTGATCTGGAACTTTGCCGACTTCATGACGGCTCAAAGTAGGAAATAACCGCAGCTTTTTCCTTTTGATCCGAACAAGTTTTTCTGGAACACATTAACTAGCATACTGTTCATTCATGCACGCTTTTGATAAGAGAATGAAAACGTGACAGATGGATTTTCATGACGCAACTCATAGTTTTGAAATTTAAGGAAAGCATCCACAGGGTCCCTTTAGGTCTTACATTCAGTTTGGTCAAATTTAACAGCATAACAAGTCTTAAATATCATAAGTGACGTAAGAAAAATCTTAATTATCATTTTAAGAGGTCTTAAATTTGGGGACAGCTATATCGGAAAAGCGATCCCAATTCACATACTATCCGTTCTAAATAGTATTCGAAATTAGAATCCGAATTGCAGATCCGTGCACACTCTAACGGCTAATATTGCCCACAACCCATTGCGTGTTGGATGAGGATTCGATTAGAACTACAAACACACATAAAAAGTGTTAAAAAAACTACAAACATGACAGATGTGCGAGACCGACGGTTAAGATAAAGTGATTTGAGTGATTAATAATCAGTAGCCTATCTAACATGACGAAATGTTATCCACATTATATTTCATCTGCAACAGCATTGTGTATTATTTAAACTGCAGTTTGTTTTACAGTAATTTTACACTTTAGGATGTTTTCATAGACATTGCTCTTCCCAGCCCATATGGTGTTCATTTTATTTAAAAAGGTCATAAAAAGCCTTCAAAGCCCTGCAGATCCCCTGATCCCGTCATCTCTCTCTGTCTCCAGCCATCGCTCGAGTGGTCGGGAATAAGAAAGGAGTCTTCACTCGGCAGCGGCAGCCCAAAGCCGGAGCGTTTCTCCTGCGGGAGCGATACTGGAGGATCGCCAATGAGACAGGTGTGCTGCCCACCTGGGCCAGGTATCCCTGCCAGTGAGCGGATTAACTGTGCTGGAAAACAGGAAGAGCAGGTGGAAATTGACCTTTTATGAAGTAAAAGTGCCTTATACTTCCTACACTATGACAATCACACAGATCATTCTGCTCATATACGATCACATCTGTTCTAATGCTGTGATTTTGTGATGAATCCATGTGCTGTTTGATCTTTGTAAAGACTCTCAACTTTTAATCGCAAATGTCCTGAAACACAGCAACACTTTTTTTTTTTTATTAAACTGGAACAGGAAGTGCCTTGTGCAGGCGTTCAGCCTCTGGGATTTATATTGTGAATGTTTGCAATGATTTTAAACTAGTTGTCTGTGTGCGAGTGACCACTGTTGTGTTGATTTGTATGACAGTAGAGTGTACTTGACTTTAAATCTTTCCTCGCCAGCGTTTTTTTTTTTTTTTTTTTTAAGTTTTAAAAAGTCGTTTCCTCCTTATGGGTTCAATATTTCATTCAGTAACATTAGGCAGTTTTGATTTATATGCCGTTTTCAAAACACGCTCCACGAACCTTCAAAACCTTTGCGAATCATTTGTTTTGAAGCAGTGATTCAGAGCGCGTATCAAACTACCAAAGTCATGTGATTTCAGGTTTCGAAACATCGAAACATTTACAAATTTCAATGGTTCACCACTAGGGGGCGATGATCCCTCTTAATCATAGACTGAACCCACAAACCAGTGTCTATATATGGTTTTTAGGAAGTTTGGTAACACTTTATTTTACAGTGTCCTTGTTACATGTTACATGTACTTACCATAGTAATTATGCATAATTACATGCAACTAACCCTTAACCAAATCCTACCCTAACCAAAACTAATCCTACCCTAACCCTATAGTAAGTAAATGTTGTTAATTAATATTACTTAGTACTTAAATATATAATTACACTGTAACAATGACACCTTAAAGTGTAACCGGAAGTTTTATAAATTTGTTGACATTTTTAATGACACATTTGTGTATTAAAAAGAAAGAGTTTGAGTTATTGGCCTGATTAACCAAGCTCTCCATCAAACAAACCCTACAATTGAATAAAATAACATATACAGATAAATAAAACATAAACACAAATAAAACATATGCAGTTGGTTTGTTAAAGGTGTTTTTGTTGCATTTACACTGTTTTGATCAGCAGGGGTCACCAGTGTGTGGCATTTCGCTTGATTCGAAACAGTCAATTATTTTGATTTAAAGTTTCGCAAAGCTTTGTTTCTCCCATCACTAGTTTAATGTTCAGTGATCGCGTTAGCTTACATGAGCGTAAGCAATCGCTTGTTTCTGCTTCTTCTTCACCTGTGTTTTGATCCGGAGATTCTGTACTCTTTCAGAAGATGCGTAATAGCGCCCCCTACCGTATAACACTGAAAACATGGATTGCCGGAAAATTCCGTCAATGGCGGGGAAAGAGTTAATTACTTTATAATAAGCAATTCAATGAGTGTTTTACTTTGTGGACATTCCAAACCTTTCCCAGCGATGTCATCAAAATAAACAACATTCCACAAGATTCCTGAGATTATGGATGTTCATGTTATTGCCATTCAGACTTGGATAAGATTATCATATAACAAACAGCAAGAATGATCATTTACGTTGGTTTGACAGCTGTTATTGCACTTCTTTGAGGTTTCACATCTACTGAACACGACTCAAACTACATCTGACAGGTTGATGGAGGCATCAAAATATCTACCATTTGTTATTTTTCTTCAGTGTTTCCGGAAGCTGTTTATTGTCCAGTGTTAATGCAGCGTGTGCTTCATTACACAACATACTGCGATGCAGCGTTGCTGTAAATTGTTACCATGGGAACAGCTTTACTTCCTGCTAGTTTTTAAGTCTGGAAAGGATGTTTAATTAGTAGACGGAGGAAGTCTGAGACCATGATAAATGTAAATATACACTCGGGTTCAAATGCATAATCACAAGACTTAAAGGGATAGTTCACCCTAAAATGAAAATTAATTAATCATTTACTGTTGTTCTAATGCTGTATGCCCTTCTTTCTTTATGGACCACAAACTTAAATAAATAAAGAATAAAAAAATAACTAAAATAAAATTCCCGCTCGTGCTCGTCCATATAATGGCAGTGAATAGCGACCATCATCAAGCTTTAAATAAAGACGCAAAAGTATCACAGAATGATCCCATGTGACATGTGTCGTATATTCCAAGTGTTCTGGGGGTTTATGATAGGGTTTGGTAAAAAAACAAACCGAAATCTAATGTATTATTTAACAAAATTCTTGACCTTGGCTGTTGGTCTTCTGTGCTCGACTGCGTTCACTCTATTAGCGCCGCAGTTTACTCCGACAGGCTCAGAAAAAGCACAAGATGTGAGAAATCAAGATTAATATATCGCTTTGTATGATGAACAGATTGATTTTAGGCTTTTATTCACATGTAAACATTGATCAGAATGAAGCACATTGGTTCTTGCATGTCAAGCAATCACGCTTGAGCTTCTGTTTACCACAACTGATGTGTGAGTTGATGAATGTTTATATGTGAATAAAAGCCTAAATTCAATCTGTTCATCATATAACCTGAATTCCGTAAATGTTGGGACGTTTTTTAAATTTGAATAAAATGAAAACTAAAAGACTTTCATATCACTTGAGCCAATATTTTATTCACAATAGAACATAGATAACATACCAAATGTTTAAACTGAGAAATTTTACACTTTTATCCACTAAATGAGCTCGTATCAAATTTGATGCCTGCTACAGGTCTCAAAAAAGCTGGCACGGGGGCAACAAATGGCTGAAAAAGCAAGAAATTTTGACAAAAGATAGCTTGGAGAACATCTAGCAACTAAATAAGTTAATTGATATCAGGTCTGTAACATGATTAGCTATAAAAGGGATGTCTTAGAGAGGCAGAGTCTCTCAGAAGTAAAGATGGGCAGAGCTGTGAAAGGGTGTGTAAAAAGATTGTGGGAAAACAATGTTCCTCAATGTCAAATTTGCAAAGGCTTTGCAAATCTCATCATCTACAGTGCATAACATCATCAAAAGATTCAGAGAAACTGGAGGAATCTCTGTGTGTAAGGGACAAGGACGAAGACCTTTATTGGATGCCCGTGGTCTTCGGGCTCTCAGACGACACTGCATCACTCATCGGCATGATTGTGTCAATGACATTACTAAATGGGCCCAGGAATACTTCCAGAAACCACTGTCGGTAAACACAATCCGCTGTGCCATCTGCAGATGCCAACTAAAGCTCTATCATGCAAAAAGGAAGCCAGATGTGAACATGGTCCAGAAGCGCCGTCGTGTCCTGTGGGCCAAGGCTCATTTAAAATGGACTGTTTCAAAATGGAAAAGTGTTCTATGGTCAGACGAGTCCAAATTTGACATTCTTGTTAGAAATCACGGACTAAAGAGGAGGGAGACCTTCCAGCGTGTTATCAGCATTCAGTTCAAAAGCCAGCATCTCTGATGGTATGGGGGTGTATATGTGCATACGGTATGGGCAGCTTGCATGTTTTGGAAGGCACTATGAATGCTGAAAGGTATATAAAGGTTTTAGAGCAACATATGCTCCCCTCCAGATGACGTCTATTTCAGGGAAGGCCTTGTGTATTTCAGCAGGACAATGCAAAACCACATACTGCAGCTATTACAACAGCATGGCTTTGTCGTAAAAGATTCTGGGTGTTGAATTGGCCTGCCTGCAGTCCAGATCTTTCACCTATAGAGAAAAATACGTCAAAGACGACCACGAACTCTTCTGCAGCTGGAAACCTATATCAGGCAAGAATGGGACCAAATTCCAACACCAAAACTCCAGAAACTCATAACCTCAATGCCCAGACATCTTCACACTGTTTTGAAAAGAAGAAGAGATGCTACACCATGGTAAACATGCCCCTGTCCCAACTATTTTGAGACCTGTAGCAGGCATCAAATTTAAAATGAGCTCATTTTGTGCATAAAATTGTAGAATTTCTCAGTTTAAACATTTGTTATGTTATCTATGTTCTATTGTGAATAAAATATTGGCTCATGTGATTTGAAAGTCTTTTAGTTTTCATTTTATTCAAATTTAAAAAACATCCCAACATTTCCAGAATTCGGGCTGTATAAAGTGATTGAGTCTCTTTAGAAAATTTTGACTAAACCACTCAATTCATATGGATTAGTTTTATGATCTCTTTATGAACTTTTTTAAGCATCAGTGTGGTAGTTGTGTGTCAATGAAGGGACAGAAATCTGTCAGATTTCATCAAATAGATCTTCATTTGTGTTCTGAAGATGAACGAAGGTCTTACAGGTTTGGAACGACATGAGGGAGAGTAATTAATGACAGAATTTTCATTTTTGGGTGAACTAACCCTTTAAATTACCAAAAAAAAAAAATTACTTTATGTATTTAATCTCACTTTATTTACCAATGTCTTTGCTGCTGATCTTTGATGAACCAATTCAGCCATATCAATAAGCAAAAATGGCTTTAGATAAACATCACATTTCCCATTTTAATTATTGTTAAAGTAAGAGTTGAACTTTCTTCTCCTGCAATCCAGAATGGATAGACATTAGTAGTAAATGAACAATAAACTAGGTCAACAGAATGTAAAGGAATTGGTGTTGATGTTCCATAACATCCATGGAAGCACTAAAGGTTCTTTATAGTGGAAAAACATAATTTAGATTATTAAAATGTTCTTTACAGTAAGAAAAAAAAAATGTTCTTTTAAGAATATTCACTGAAAGTTTCTTTAGGGAAGCAAAAATGGTTCTTCTATGGCATTGCTAATTTGGAACCTTTATTTTTAAGAGTGCAAACATAGTTTATGTCAGTTCTCAACAGTTTAGCCAATGATTTCTCTCACAAGGACAGAGGTCAAAGGACAAAAGGGGTCAAAGACATCTGGGGGAATGTTTTAATGGCAGATCAAATCCACAAAACAACGACACGCGTTAATGTTCACTGCAGTGTCTCCTCCAGCTGATTCCCAGACACAGATCTCACAAAATGGAATTCGTCCAATGTTCTTCTGCGTTCTCCATAACACGTAATCCATGTAGGAAAATACAGCATTTTTTTTTTTAACTTAAATTCATATTTGGCAAATACAGAAGCAAACCGAAACAGTTTATTTTCCACAAAAGAAATACCCCAAAAAGGTACGTTCAAAATAAAAACCGACGCCAAACATGGAATATCCAATCCGTCCACTTCTCATTTCTGTTTATCTACTAAAATAAGCTATAACGTTAACAGTCTGTACATCTACAGGGGCTCGTCGCCCCAACAATTACATCAGGAAACAAAAAGCAGAAAGAAAAAATGCTATCCGAAAGTCACATTGTACAATTCTCAGGACTGACGTGGTGTGTTTGCAGAAAACATCAGAAATAATACAAAGAAGAGTGAAGGAACAACCAAATCGTTCTATGAGACACATTTGGATTTGGGTTTACAGTGTTTTTTGCTTTTATAACAGTGAGACATTGAGTTAAGGATATTGGTTATGAGACAATACCGAGATATTTCAAAGATCACAGATCTAAACTCACCCACAAGAGAGGCAAGACTTTAACCAAACCGCTTCAGAATCGAGGCTGCAGTTACTCCAAACTCCAAGGCCCAGTGGACATACAGAAGGCACTTTTAATGAAATTTAAAGTTGTGAAGGCAACCCTTTATTGTCGTTTTTGGGGGATCTTGTCATTTGTATTTCATCTTTAAAATCAAATATATAAATTTAAAACAGACTATTTGCTTTCTTAATGCACGTTCCTGCTCTTTAATGATTCATCAGTGCACGTTATCATCACAATGTGTGTCATCTTAAAAATAAAGGCTCCAAAAGGGGGTTTTCACAGCAATGCCATAGAAGAACCTTTTTTTTGGTTCCCCAAAGAACCTTTCAGTGCAAAAATATTTAAATAATCTAAAGAACCTACTGTGGAATGGAAAGATTCCATGGATGTGAAATGGAACCATCAATGCCAATAAAGAACCTTTATTTTTAAGAGTGTACAATAACTTGAAATGCATATGAAATTACTTTACTTTTAAGATCATGTCATCTGGATCGCTCGGGCTATTGGTTAATAAAAAATATTAAGGAGAAAACACACAGTCAGGTCCTTTTCACAATCCCTAATCTCTTGACACTGAATGTCCCTTCTCACTCTAAAACGCGTCACATTACTCGGGTTGCAAAAGGTTTCATGTTGACTTTGACAGGAGAAACTGTTTCTGGCATCAACTTCTCTGCGTTGAATATATAAAACCAGCAGAACTCACAGACACTAAAGTACAAATCTGAACAACTCTTGTGTAACTAACTACGTTTCGATTTGTTTGCTCTGACCGTTGAGCTCAGGTTTGGCTGGTAACGCTTTACGAAGATTTATAAGTTCAGCCACATAGACAAAGACTGCAACCACAAGTTGTGCTTCACAAAAGCATCATCAGTGCTGCTCAATACAAGGTTTCCAATGAAAGAAAGTTCAATAAATTAAACCAACTGGTCAAAGAATAACTCAACATCACCAACATCACTGAACATAGACTTTAGTTTGGGTAGATGCCATTTTTTAAGACTGTGAGGGATAAAAATACAGATTTTGGTGTTCAAAATTAGGTCTGTTTTCTAGAAAACAAAGAAGAGTAAGTATTTTCAATGTTGTGAACAATCAACATCCATCCATCACAACCTTATTTTCATTCACACACTCTAAATGTTGGGTTAAAAACAACCCAAGTTCGGTTGAAAACGGACAAACCCAGTGGTTATTGGGTTAAATGTTTGACCAACATGCTGGGTAGTTTTATTTAACCCAACTTATGTTTAAAAATGACTATATGGCTCCCTTAAAATGAACCGAAATTAAAAATCAGACACATAATTACTAGAGGCAACAGTAATAATCAAAAGGTGAACATTTAATAAATGTTTATTGTTTAAATATTATTCATTAAACTTATTAATAAATGTTCATTTATTAAACATATTAAAAATGTTCATTTAAAACATACTTTGGGTTCATTTAAGCAAGAAATACAGTAATTTTTAAACAATAGTTGAGTTAAATAAAACTACCCAGCAGGATGGGCAAACATTAAACCCAACTGATGGGTTTGTCCATTTTCAACCCAACTTGGGTTGTTTTTAACCAGCATTTAGAGTGCAAACTCACTAAACTAATACAGCTGGGTGTTTATCTCAACTTCACATTAACACAAAGCACCTGATGGCCATTTGAAAACTGAAATTAGCTCAACATCACCAGAAAACGTTGACGATTAGTTTGACTTCTGCAATACTGGATTGGATAGTTAGTGAATTCAGATCAAGTTTTCATTGTGTGAACCAACAAAATAATGACTTCCAGCATCCAACACGACAGCACAAGAGATTGTGGATCCAAACGCATAGACGGAATTTTTTTTTTACTCTAAATAAACTAAAAGAGGGAATAAAACCTGCATCTGTGGACAATATTGTATGTCGTAACTATCCCAACAGCTGGAGACAAATACTGAGAGGTAGAGGTGAGGCGGACCGAGAATTGTGAGTACTTGTAATTTCGTAGGAAGTTCAAGGGCGATGGCAGGCTGAGAGGTTTATGGGTAACAAATCACACTACAGTAGATGCATCTCACGTGATGTCAGTCATGCTACAACGTGAAAATCTTCAACGAGACACAAAAATAATACACTATAGCATGTAGTATGATGGACTTTAAAAAGACAAGTTGAAGGAAAATAAACCTAAAAACTCTCGAAATCTCTCGAAGTGTCTATTTACTCTAACTCCATAAGGAACGCTAGTGTAACTAGTGTACTTATGAAACCAATAATACATGTATAAGTAGCTCAACTCAAAGCTGACATCTCCAGGAACACACTGGTCTTCTCAATTCAGAATATGTTGGAATTTCCACAATTATGAGTCACTGAATGAGTTTAAGAATTTCGCAAAATTTTATGAAAGTGCAGGTCTTTGACATTATATAAAAGACCTAAACTTCGTCAATACATGGGTAGCTAAAGTGTTAGTTCACCCAAAAATACTACTCTCCCTGACGCCGTTTCAAATCCATAAGACATTCATTCATCTTCAAAACACAAATTTCTGTCCCTTCATTGATAGTCTACGCAACTCGCTCATAAAGAGATTGTAAAACTAATTCATATGAATTCAGAGGTTTAGTCCAAATTTTCTTGAGAGACACGATCGCTTTATATGATGAGCAGATTGAATTTAGGCTTTTATTCACATATAAACATTGATCAGAATGAAGCACATCGGTTCTTGCACGTCAGGCAATCATGCTTGAGCTTCTGTTTACAACTGATGTGTGTTTTATGTGAATAAAATCCTAAATTTAATCTGTTCATCATATAAAGCAATTGAGTCTCTTCAGAACATTTGGACTAAACTGCTCAATTCATATGGATTAGTTTTACAATCTCTTTACGAACTTTTTGAAGCTTCAAAGTGGTAGTTGTGTGTCAATGAAGAGACAGAAAGCTCTTAAGATTTCATCAAAAAGATCTTCATTTGTATTTTGAAGATGAACGAAAGTCTTACAGGCGTTGAATGACATGAGGGAGAGTAAATGATGACAGAATTGTCATTTTTGGGTGAACTAACTCTTTAAGGATTGATGTCATTTAACTACAGCCAATAAATTTGGCAAGAGAATACAGAAGTGAATTAATGCATCGATTTGGTATACGAGCGCTGGCAGAGAAATAAATAATTCTCGAGTCTGAAGATGACCACTGGAAAGATTGTGGTCATTCATCTCATAATTACAGTGATTCCAACATGACACAAATGCAGCATTTAATCTGAATCAAGACCCCCACATAATGAGCACAACGCTGTAACGCTTGCATGAAGAATAACTCGCACAATCGCTGCTGAAAGCACTCATTGGTAGTGACAGACATGCCGAAGATTGGGAATTTTTAATGTTTTTAACGGTAAAACACAAACTAGTCTGGAATATTGCTTTGCGGCAGCTATTTACAGATCTGCGAAACAAACAAATAAAAAAAAGTAGTCACAGACAAATCTGATCTACACATACAGCTCACATTCTTGCTTGTTTTATGAGTGGTCCTCTTCCAAAACAATAAAAAAAACCTGTAAACATAAAAAATTACACTTTATTTGTCGTGGAATCATCTCTGCGAGCAGTACATTAGCCTCATGATCATTCGTGTTTACCCTTTATAAACCTTTAAATTCAGTCCCGCTGGAATCAGCTGCTCCCAAAGAGCAC